>CM064542.1:25239099-25374099 GCA_032716605.1 Paralithodes platypus | reverse complement strand
AAAAAGTTAACATAAATGCGAAAAAATACACTTTCAAAACGTCATGACTAAAACTAGACATAAACGTAAAAGCAATGCAATCATAAACAGTGAAAGAGGCTAGTCTCTTTGAAATATAAAGACACATCGTCTCCAGTGGATAACAGAGAAAAAATTAATGAAAATATATTGAACTCGGAACAAGATGTCAGGATCTACGAAATGTGCACAATATGGTAAGGATAGATGTTAATGCATGGAGTGATTGCGTGTAACTATATGTTGTGTACTTGCAAAGGATATAATTGGTAATAGTGCACTGAAGTTTGCGAATATGGGGACTCTGCGATTAAAGTATGAAGGGTTATCCTTTTTTTCTATGTGAGTGCGGGAGACAAAAGGCAGAACTGCCTGTAGCGAGTGCCTCCCCCGAGTTGAAAGAGTGACAGGGACAAAATCAAGAGACGTTCGAGCCAAAATGCCTGGACACACGAAGTTTGAAGCAATTTAATTCATAGGAAGAGGGAAACACTGATTCTGGGAGAGAGTTCCAGAGCTCAGCTGTTGAATAGAAGAATGATTGAGAATAAAGTTTCACTCTTGGATTGGAGAGCTGCACAGAGTAGGGGTGGGATTATGTTGCAAGATGAGTGCTACATGCTCTACGAAGAGGGGGTGGTATACACAGAGAGAGCTCTAAGGAACAATGATTATTGTAATAGCGGTAGAATAGTGAGAGATGCATCATTGCGGCGAAGAGAGAGGGACTGTAGAGAATTGGTGAGTGGATGTTAGTTAATGAGACGGAAGGCTTTCTTTTCTACTTTGTCTAGAAGTGCTGTGTGAGAGGATCCTTCCCACATGTGTGAACAATACTCAATACATGGATGCACTGTGGCCCTTTACAGAGCAAGAAGCTGCACAGGGGTAAAGAACCGCCGGAGGCGGTTGAGTACACCCAGCTTCTGGGATGCTATTTAACAAGAGTGGTAATATGATCTTTCCTAGAGAGATCAGAAGAAAAAAAAGAGACTCTAAGAATATTAAGAGAAGATGAAGGGTTAATTTGTATGTTGTTGAATAGTAAGCCATAGTTTTCTTGAAGGGGGCGATAAGTAAACAGATGGAGAAATTGAGTTTTGGCAGCATTGAGAGTAAAAAGGTTGTTCTGTCCCAGTTAGAGATTGTAGAGATATCAGAAGATAGGTGTTTTATGGCCTCCTTACATGAGTTTTGGAGTTCCTGCTGTGAATGGTTTTGTGGAAGGCTAGTTGAATAGTGTAATGTAGAATCGTCAGCAAATGAGTAAATGGGGTTGGAGGTGCAGTTGAGAAGGTTGGTAATGAATAATAGGAAGAGAATTGGAGATACGACAAAACCCTGAGGAACACCGGAGAAGTGCATGGTGGACGTCCACAACCACAGCTATGGAACAGCCGGAAACGAAAATAGAGACAAAGACACAGATGGAGGAATAGAAACCGTAGGAGGGTAGTTTGGAAATAAGTGATTTGTGCCAGACTCTATTGAAGGCCTTCGATATGTCTTGCACAATAGAAAAAGTATCACCGAAGTCCCGAATGGAGGATGACCAAGAGTTAGTAAGATAAGAAAGAAGATCACCAGTAGAGCGGCCCTTAAGGGGAGATGGTTCACTTTTGGGGCGTTTTTTTGCATGTATTCATTATTTTTTTAGTTTCCTCCCAAGACCTCCATCAAATTTAAAAAACATCCATTAGATCCCCCTTCTAGATAAATTTGTACATTTTTCGGTAGAAAAATTTCCCGGCCGAAGGCCGGTTCTTCCAACATTACAGGCTCACTATCGTTCGCCAGGGAAAAAATTGACACCTAAATAGCACGAAAGGTCTAAATATTAACGAAGAAATGGGGCGAAAGGTCTAAAAATCAACTAACTATTGTTGCAAAAATTTTAATATCTGAAAACTAATGGGGCTAAACATGAGGGAGAAAGTGGTCCAGAAAACCAGCCCATGTCCCCTTAAGGAAGCTGGCGGTCTGAGAGCAGGTTATGGGAAGATAAATGCTTAAGAAATTTTGAGGTAAGAACAGTCTAAAAAACTTTAGTGATGCAAGAATTGAGAGAAATTGGACGATAGTTGGAGGGTTGAGTGGTCACCCTTCTTTGGGACAGGTTGAATGAGAGCAAACTTCCAGCAAGAAGGGAAGACATTGGAGGAGAGACAGAGATGGAAGAGTTTGCCTAAGCAGGGAGTCAGCACGGAAGCACAGTTTTTTAGTACAACAGGAGGAACACCGTCCGGTCCGTACCCCTTCTTAGTATTAACCCCAGAGAGGGTGGAAAGTACGTCCTTGGAAGAGATTATGATATTAGGCATAATTAGGAGAGGGAGGAACAGCACCGGAATCATCCAAAGTGAAGTTTTTAGTGAAAGTGGTAGCAAAGAGTTCAGCTTTGTCAGAGGAAGAAGTGCCGTCAAAGCGGAAAAGGGGAGGGAAAGACGAAGAAGACAAATTGTTGGAGAGGTTTTTGGCTAGATTCCAGAAGGCTTAGGAAGAGCTAGAGTTGGATAGTTCAGTGCATTTATTATTGATGAAAGAATGTGAGGCGAGTCTAAGAACACATTTGGCTTGATTCCGGGCAGAAACATAGGAAATATGAGATTCTTGAGTTTAAAGACGACCGTACTGTTTGAATGCTTCCTTCTTATTTCGACAGCAGTAGAACAAGTGTGAGTAAACCAATATTTTGTTTGCATTAGTCTGAGAAAAAGAAAATGGAATGTATGGTTCCATGCCCGAGAGGGTTACCTCGGTAATGCGTTCAGTACTCTCTAAAGGTCCCCAGCCATGGAAGCAAAAGTAATTCCATGGAAAATCAAAGAAGTATTGCTGAAGAGCCTCTCAATCGGCAGCGCCAAAGTGGCCCAAGCGCCGGCGGCTAGGAGGATCGGGAGATAGGACAGGTAACAGAGATAAGTTTATGGTCGGAGGAGCGCAAAGGAGAGACAAGATTTACAGTATAAGCAGAAGGGTTAGAGGTTAGAAATAAGTCCGATCTCCGAAGCAATCCGGGATGGGATACGGGTGGGTTGCTGGATTAACTGTTCTAGGTCATATTGGGTAGAAAAGATGTAGGCTTGTTCTACTCATCTAATTTATTGGGCCTACTGTTATGGTGTTAATAAATTTCTACTCCATGACCCTTCTCTCTTTAGATTTACCCCCCCCCCCACTCCCTTTCCTATTCCAGTACACTTGGCGCACTACCTATTCTGAACTGAATCAAATTTTTCATTAACTGTATACTTTTTATTTACGTATGCTGTTCGAGGCTTCGTAATGGGCTAGGATTAGTGTCTTCGATTATACAGACTATGGCAGAATGAAACTCAATGGCACTAACAAAGTATACGTAGAATCCAGTACCAACAAGGGACCAAGCACAAACAGCAGACATCATGCGACGAAATTAGAGTTAAAGGGAACATATGAAGAGGTAGTTCCTGAGAAACGTGCCTATAGAAGACGAAATAATGTGAAAAGAACGCATCAAGACAGTGAGGAACTGAAATATTTTACGATAAAAAAAATTATGAATAAAAGGGCACATTAAAATATGCAAGTAAAACATTTAAAGCAATCAATGGACGATATTAGGAAGAAAGTATTGTAATTCGTAGGACTTAACACTTAACCCCGTACACACAATTATTGTGTGTTTGAAATGTAGTTAAAATGTGCGAAATTGGGGTGAAAAATAAAACTTTGTCCAGGTGATTACGGACATATTTTTCTACCGAAAAGTCAGATTGCTACTAGTCACTTTCTTGAGGCTAGGCAAGCGATAGCGAAGGCCAAATGGATATAATCCACTAAAATGGCAACATTACCCCTTGGACAGAATGGCATTGTATCTATCGTTAACTTAAATCGTGTAATAACTCCGTTATTATAAATACTCAACCTCATGTTCATAGAGTAATTTATTCTTATTTTTGTCTGATGAGTCCACCATATAATTTATGAAAAGCATTACTGGAACACCCTGTATATATATGTATTGTGTGTGTGTGATTCAGTTAACGTTTTCATAAATTACAGGACGTATTCGTCAGGCAATAATAATAATATTTTATTATAGGACATTCGGGTTGAGTATTAATAATTACAGAGATAATACACATCGAAAGTTATCGATAGAGAGAAACAAACACAGTCTAGGGGGTAAAAACAAACACAGTCTAGGGGGTAAAAACAAACACAGTCTAGGGGGTAAAAACGAATACTTCATATCCGGCGCAGGGCCGAAAGGCTATTAGCTTACAGTGGGTAACTAGGTTAGAACAGTGTTTCGGAACCACTCTAGGGATTCGAGTCTTCGAACCTTGAATGCATGATCTGCATTATTTATTATATTACTATTATTATTAGTAATAGTATTATTAGTAATAGTATTATTAGTAATAGTAGCAGCAGTACTAGTAGTAGTTGTTGTAGTGGTGTTTGTTTTTGTTGTTGATGTTGTGGTAGCCTCTTAAATTGAGCTTCGAAACAAATTATGAGGAGTCATCCCGAACGTCATAGAGCAACATAATCTTAATTTCATCCACTGAAAGCGTTTATAAACGAGTTACTGCAATAGAGATATTCACTTTAGATTCGTGATCCTACATACTTTGTCAAATTTATGTGATTAATAGCCATTCAATATGCCCGTTCGAAGACAATAAAGATAATTACCATTTCTACCTGTTGATCTTTTATAGTTGTGATGAATAAAAGGAAGCCTCGTTGACCAGATATTGTCATTTTCATAAAGCGTTTATATACTTTATTGTGACGTTTATTAGAAGACTGTATACAGTTTAGAAAGGATCTAAGGGAGGTAAAAAAAGCAAAGAATGACTCAATCAACACTGACTTCGTTATCTCCCTCCCACTCTAAGAATAATCGTCTAGTAACAGCCAAAGAAATGAAAACGAAATGCATCGTGACCCTGAAAGGGTTAATCAAGGGATTCGCAAACAGTCTCAATGCACTGAGTGTCACACTTATTGCTTAACGGTTCAGTACAAACACGGGATTCATGTAGCGAGGATTGAAACCGGCAAACAAAACAACCTCACTTTCCACGAAGCTATTAGGCCAGGCAGCCTAGGGAACGACTATTACTACTACTGCTTCACTTTGTTTACTAACTGGATTAAGAGTAATGAAACTATTAATATTAATATCAATAATAATAATAATATATATATATATATATATATATATATTTGGTCAAATTGAATTTTAGGTCACGTATGTGTTTTTTGTATTATAATCCTTTTTCTCATCAGTTTCTTCATTGATTAGTGTGTTTTAAGGATTTTTTCCTTCTGGAAATTTATATTTACCCATTATTTTGCAATATTAAAACATGCCCCCTAAAACCATATTTTGTCATTACCCTAACCTAACAACCTAACCTAACCTGGGGTCTGCCACCCCCAGACCCCCGCAGGGTTAGTATTGATATAGAATATGACAAAATACTAAAACTACGGTAAACAAATTATTTTTTTTAGTTCTCAGCTGATCCAAGATGGCCGCCATCACCCTTATTTAACCCACAAAGTCTAAGGAAAAATAATTTAATATGCAGCGGTAAAGACATACTGTATATTGTGGTGACTAATACTCTAATACAAAGCTATAGTATACATTTAGAACATTATATCCCATACGTGACCTAAAATCCAGTTTGTCCATATATTTATAGATATATATAATAATAATTATTATAATACCAAAAAATAGAAATATTAATGATATTGATAAAAATAACAATATACCATTCGAGGGATGAGGACTCTAATAACTAGAGCAATTCCCCCCCCCAAAAAAACAAAACAAAAAAACAAATATATATATATATATAAACTTGTTACCCACTGTAAGATATGCCTTTCTGCCCTGTGCTAGGTTGGAAATATTCGTTTTTACCCCTTTATAATGTTTATCTATTGATAACTTTCGATGTGCAATACCTTCGTAAATATATATACTCCCCCGAACGTTATAAAATAAAATAGCCTGATTATTGCCTGACGAATAAGTCCTCCAATTTATGAAAATGTGCTCTGAAACACCCTTTATATATATATATATATATATATATATATATATATATATATATAGAGAGAGAGAGAGAGAGAAATAATAAGAGGATAGAGAAATAGAGGGGTTTGGGAGGGTGGCTTTCATAGAGCGGTATATAACTACAATGGTGGGTCAGCTTAACGTCTACGGTAAGATAAATATCCTTCCAGAGTCTTGAGGCTCTCCAGAGAATTGTTAGAGTTATATTTCTGGGGAGAGGGGGAGAAATGGTGAGAGATGAAGACAAGATAGTATATAATATATATAATATAATATATATACGGAAGATAAACACCAGTGAATGGAACCATATCTTTATTTATTTCTAACGTTTCGATACTATCCTTGTATCATAAACAGTGCCTAACATGGAACATAACTTACTTTGAAATATAATAAATGTAGAATTACCTATGTAAAATAGTTTTAAAGGGATATTTAACATATATACATTGTGTGTGAAGATGTTAAATTGTCAAATGTAGAAAAGGACGTGAATTTAGCAAATTATTATAGTAATTAAATTATAATGATACCTCGTGGTATATGGGATTGTAAAGTCGGTACGATTTTAGTTACTGGACACCTATTTGACAGGTACCACCGAGGATTTAATACATATTTGTTTTCGGTTTCCACGCATCCAACACCAAGCTACACCGATAATATTCAAGGACACTAGTGCGACGTTATGAGAAACAATTTATTAGGGAAAATAGGCACCAATAGATTCGCCATATTTTTCTCCATATAGCTTAGTCCGCATGGACGATTTTCGTTAAAAACAAACTGAAAAATACCCACTTCACAGACAAATACACCAAAAATCTAAGTCAAAGCGGGGGTTTGGGGGCGGCAGCCCCACCTATAATACTAGGTTAGGTTAGGTAAGGTTGTTTGGTTAGGCTAATGTCCTTTCAAAGGGGTATAGGGTAGTAAACACTAGGATAGCCTAAGAAGAGTCTTGCAGTAGTCTCCTTGAATGCTACCGCTACACCTTTTTCTGGTCCGGTAATAGTATTGAAAACTATATAATAACTGTTTAAATGTGGTTTTCGAAGAGAATAAAGCGGGGTGTTTGGGCCGAAAATCATCGGCGGCGGCGGCGGCGGCGGCGGCGGGGGGGGCGGCGGGGGGGGGGGGTTGAAAGAGTCCGTCGTCGCGGTTTGTTTACCCAGGACGCTCGAGGTTACTACGGCCAGCTGTTTTACTTGCCCCCTCCGAGCGTAAAGTAAACAAAGCGACGCTACTTCCACGAACGCAACCGAGTTGTCTTTATATTTCGTCTCATATTATCATTATTAAAGTGTCCCCATTGCTTTTTTAGTGTTTCGTACACCAGAAAAGGGTGTAGCTTGGTGTTGGATGCATGGAAACCGAAGCAAAATATGTATTAAATCGTTGGCGGTACCTGTCAAATAGGTGTCCAGTAACTAAAATCGTACCGTAAAGTCTAATAATAATCAAAAATAGTCATGTCAACGAGAACTGATGTTATTACGGTATAAAATATGACCGAATTGAATCAATGTAAAATAGACGTTTAGACGAATAATGAATCCAGACAGTGTGGTATAAAAGTATCCGTAATCAATACAAGGTTGCGCTGAACTATTAGACACATAATAACATATTAAATTCATAATTATGTGAATAAACGAGGGATACACTATAGCCTAAATGAAGTAGAAGGGAGGAGGATACATTGACGTTTGATTGAAAATTATATGATACAATTAAAACTAAAGAAGAATAAGGAGTAAACGACAGACCACACACCTTAGTGCATAAAACACAACAGCTGGGCTGAAGACTCGCAAGTACCGACCTCGGGCTTATGGAGGGAAGTGAATAGAGAATCCATTATAGCCAGAACCTGCTCCCACGGACTCCTGAAAACACTGCAGCCGAAAATAGGTGATCGTTGTTCAAAGAATGCTCTCTAATGGCAGAAAATGGTGGTTTACTGTTTCGTGAACCCGTACGAGCTGAGCGACCCAGGTGTTCAGCCATCCGACTTTTCAGGTGTCTTTTTGTTTTTCCAATGTACTGTACACTCGAATAAAACATAATCTCTTCACTAACGCTCTAAACATTCTGGAAGTGGGTCAAATTCTTGTGATAATACAGTAGAGACGTATGTTTCATCCGGTTCATTCTGTTCACACAAATATTTATTCAGCTCACCAGTGTAAAGATTGTTTTTCCCTGAGTGTACGAAACCTATCAGTTATTTGAGACAACTGAATATCTAACGAAATTTGGTCTTAAACTTTAAAGAATTGCCGAATTGTATTGTCATTTTATAAGATTACGCATACAGTTTTGCCTACATTAGTCTCAACAAAGTTTCTGGGGAATACGTTACTAAAACGCAGTTTCTTAATGAATGCAAGTTCTTTATCAAACTATAAGCTTTCATAAAGGTATTTGCATGGTTCTTCCAAATTACATTTGACTAAAAATTGAATAATATGTCGGCAACACTGTTTAAGATATTTTACAAACTCAGGTTTGAAGGTAGAGTCGCGGTCATTAATTTGGATACATTTTGAAGTCTCGAACTAACTAACCGACCCTTCGAAATTCAAATATTTGGTAAAGCATTAAGGGAGCCCACCTCGCTGTTTTCCTCTTTCTCTCCATCTCTCTTTGGCTTTAGTATGTGTGAGTGTACTGTACAGCCGCGGTCATTATTAGTATGTGTGAGTGTACTGTACAGCCGCGGTCATTATTAGTATGTGTGAGTGTACTGTACAGCCGCGGTCATTATTAGTATGTGTGAGTGTACTGTACAGCCGCGGTCATTATTAGTATGTGTGAGTGTACTGTACAGCCGCGGTCATTATTAGTATGTGTGAGTGTACTGTACAGCCGCGGTCATTATTAGTATGTGTGAGTGTACTGTACAGCCGCGGTCATTATTAGTATGTGTGAGTGTACTGTACAGCCGCGTCATTATTAGTATGTGTGAGTGTACTGTACAGCCGCGGTCATTATTGTACTGTACAGCCGCGGTCATTATTAGTATGTGTGAGTGTACTGTACAGCCGCGGTCATTATGTGTGAGTGTATTGTACAGCCACGGTCATTATTAGTATGTGTGAGTGTACTGTACAGCCGCGGTCATTATTAGTATGTGTGAGTGTACTGTACAGCCACGGTCATTATTAGTATGTGTGAGTGTACTGTACAGCCGCGGTCATTATTAGTATGTGTGAGTGTACTGTACAGCCGCGGTTATTATTAGTATGTGTGAGTGTACTGTACAGCCGCGGTCATTATTTATTATGATACACACATTATCGAAGCTGTCTCGAGGTTGAATTACATCTACTTAATAAGGGCGGTCACCGTTTTTTATTTTTATCTTTCTCTCCTTTTCTCTCTTTCCCTGGCTTTTATACATTCGGCCCCATTCAGCCAACTGTGTTAAGACGTTTATCCCCATCCAGGTGTTGATTTCTTCCTGGCGAGCGATAGCGAGCCAGCATTGTATGGAGAAATCCGGCTTCGCCGGAGACATTTTTCTATCGAAACAGGTACATATTTAGCTTGCTGTCAAAACATTCGGCCTCATTCAGCCTACTGTTTTAAGACGTTTACCCCCATCCAGGTGTCAATTTTGTCATGGCGAGCGGTAGCGAGCCAGCATATATATATTTTTGTTTTGACAGCAAGCTAAATTTGTAAATTTTTCGATAGAAAAATTTCTCCGGCGAAGCCGGATTTCTACATACAATGCTGGCTCGCTATCGCTTGCCAGGAATAAATCAACACCTGGATGGGGATAAACGTCTTAACACAGTTGGCTGAATGGGCCCGAATGGATAAAAGCCAGGGAAAGAGAGAAAAGGAGAGAAAGATAAACATAAAAAACGGTGACCGTAAGTAAATTTTAAGTACCGTAGATGTAATTAAGCCCCGAGAGACAGCTTCGATAATGTGTGTATCATAATAAATAATGACCGCGGCTGTACACTCACACATACTATAGCTGCTCAGGGTGGAGTCCTTCCTTCTCCTCCTCTACCCTGTCCAGGTGGAAGGGGGGAGACGGGTCCAGGTATAGCCCACCTTCCACCCCAAACTATCCCAAAGTCCCCCACCTTCCTCCTCTGACTGTCAGTTAGTTATTAGTCACGCTTGTTCTCATGCCTTGTAAATTATTGCTAATCAATCATTGCACACTCTTACAATGGCCAACATTAAAAATATATTAGGAATTTATTAATACAATATGTAAACGTATTCTGAAAACGAGTCTCTATACATACAATGTGGGTTACAAGAATTTTGGCTGTAGTGGTTCGTTCTCTCTCTCGACGACAAGGTTTAATGTGATATGAATATAATAATACCGTAATTAAATCCAATCTCATACAGTATTAAGAATACCATAGTCACCATAATTTTCATACATGTGCCTTCTACGATATACTCCAAGGTTCCCAAGGTTAATTGGGATAGTACGAAGGATTTGAATTGCTCTATGCCCATCCTAAACTGCAAAAGTTGTCTAATAGTTGTCAGAATATACAGTATGTAAAAGATTACTCCGGTACTGAAAGGGCGAAAACATGAACAATTCCAGTAACTTAAATTTGTGGAGGGAGAAAGAAGTGTGTATGTAATAATAATAATAATAATAATAAACGGTTTATTAAAGAATGGCAGCCTCATGAGCTGAAAATACACATTTTACAATTTAGTGGATGAACATGAGATGTACAGATATGAAGATGGTAAGCTCAGTTTACAAAAAAAATAAAAAATAAATACAATAATGATGCAGGTGCAAAATACAAATTATCATAAATTAACCCTGAGAGTAAGTGATATACAGTACATATACACATTTATTTTACTTACTCACATACAGAACATACATATATACACGTACGTACACACATACATACGCATACATAATACATACATATATAAGAACATAAGAACATGCAGTAAGTGTGCACATGCCCGTATACACAAACGCTCACGTATGCACACAAACATACATACATACAAAAACTGTTTTGGTAGTGTCAGGTGAGGAGTTGAAAAGGGTAAAGAGGGTGCAGCCTTCAAGTCGGTACAGGTAGGGTCAGGTAAAGCCTACTACAATGGGAGGTTAATCCTTGGTAAAGAACAAAACAAGAGTGTGTGTGTGTGTGGAGGGGGTGGATTGGAGAGAAATTAGGAATACTGGTAGAAGGGAATGACGATGTGGGGAATCCTGGTGTTGGGGGTATGGAGGGGTGGGGTGGGTGGGAGGGGGGGAATGGTTAGAGGTACACTCACGCGTACTAACAGTTGCTCAGGGGTGGGTCCTTCCTTCCCCTACTCAACCCTGGGCAGGTGGAAGGGGGGAGTCAGGTCCAAGTCTACCCCATAGAGTACATAATATTATGACCTAGAGGCGAAAGCGTGACGTCACACGGTTATTTTGTCGCCCGTCCTAGGGATTTGGTGGCAGCACTGTTGTATGGTATAACAACCAAAGCACCTCAGTGGCTTGTCCTTATTATAGATAGTCTGTGCGCCGCGCGCGCCTGCCAGCTGGCTTACTGCAGTGTTACCAAAGTTAAGGGAATATCCGCAAAACGAGGGAGCAATAGATTAAAGAGGGAACTTATTTAAGAGTTAATTAATGTTGGTAAAAACACTTGTAAATTATTTAATAAAAATTAGATATACATAAGCAAGATGAAAATATTAAGTATACATATACACTATAAAACATACTCATATATGATGCAAGCTGTATACCTTCAAGCAACACAACAACATTAAAATGTAATTTTGAATATATATTATTATGTTACATGTTATGTAGATGTTAATTTGTAAAATAGCACTAAAACTGGACATTTATACTTATGACATCTAGGTATATTTTGTCCCACCATTGACGTTGGCAACTCCCGAATCTCACATCAACAATGGCGGGTGTTGGAGGAGGTCTGCTTGTGCACCTCATAATGACAATTACACGATGACTGGCCTTTACAGTAGCCTCTACTTATGTCTATTTAACTATGTCATGTCTGCAGAGTCTCTGGATAACGTTCAATTGATTATTAATAGCGTTATTAGTACAAGGTAGGGATTATTACGAAATAATGGGACCAAGGATAGTCAATATGATGTCTTTGTGGGGACCCTCCCCTCCCATTGTCCTTCGTGATCTTGCTGCAATCTTTAGAATGCGCGGATCCCTATTTACAGATTTGTGGCGTCTTCTTTCGCCTCTAGGTCATTATGTACTCTATGGTCTACCCCACCTCCCACTCCCAAACTATCCCCAACTCCCCCACCTTCCTCCTTTAGCTGGCAGTTAGTGATTAGCGACGATTGTTGTCATGTATTACAAATTATTGTTAAACCACCATTGCACATGCTTATAATGGCCAACATTTAACATTTATTAGGAATGTATAAATACAATATACTGTATAATTATATTCTAAAAAATGGCTTCTATACACAACGTGGGTTACAAGAATCTTGGCTGTAGTTGTCTTCTTTCTCTCTCTCTCATTGCACTATTTTCTACTATCAAGACTTAATGTGATTTCAATATAATAATACCTTAATTAAATCCAATCTCATACAGTATTCAGGATAGTATGTTCACCAATATTGTAATACACATCAACGTGCCCTCTACATTTTACTCCTAGGTTTTCAAATTTCTTACACAGTCGGGCTTTTATATCATAAAAGGATATGGCTACAGGCAACGATAGGGTAGAATAGTGCTGCGACTGTTATTATTTTATAATTTGAATAAGTTTCTCCCGTTTATTCAATACCCTACATACTATAAACGGTCTGCATTTAAATGTGGCCTATACACTTTTTTGTTTCAATCAAGTACATTTAGAACTCTATACAAATTACTATAAAAGTCGGTGTTAACTTTTAAGGTTTGAGTATAGAGGTTTTGAGTAGCAGGGCTCGCCTTCTCACTTCCCCCTTCTCTATCTGTACCTGTGATCCCAGCCTCTCACCTCTACAAACCCCCAAATAAGGAATAGGATTAATTGAAAGTGTTACCCTTAACTCTCCTATGTGTATCGAATGCAGGCAACATTCATCGCACACGCTAATGAAGGGAAATATACCACATTCAGGCCCGTTAAATCTGGGTTGTAGAAAGTGTGTGCTATGATAGAGTTACAAGGAATAGTTAGTATCTCATAAGACCTTCCGGTCCATTTCGGGGAAATATTCAAAGTGGAAGGAGATTTTATTTCCAGTGCACTACACTCCTTACAGAGTGTGCAAAATACCATCTACTGTCTTCTTTAACTGCTCAACTGAGGAAATGTTTACAACTTCTGAGGAAAGTTTGTTCCAGATAGAACAGATCTTAAATGGGAAACAGTTTTCACAAATACTAGTGCTGAACCATTTCAATTATAACTGCCATCCATGGTTGCGTATTGTATTCTTATGAGGCTAAATTTTTTGCTATGATACACATTATCAAACCCATTACATATATTAAACTTGAATGAACTGACCTCGTAGCCTGCGTGTTGAGAGAGAGAGAGAGAGAGAGAGAGAGAGAGAGAGAGAGAGAGAGAGAGAGAGAGAGAGAGAGAGAGGTGAGTGAGTGAGTGAGTGAGTGAGTGAGTGAGCGAGAGAGTGAGAGATTTCACAATTACCATAGATGAGGTGAAACGGCAACTAGAGGAAGCTGACCCCAAGAAGGCCACTGGACCAGATAACATCAGTCCATATATCTTAAAACGTTGCGCACATCAGCTATGCCAGCCACTCACCATCAGTTTTCAGAATCGCCTCAACTCACAACAGTGGCCCAAAATATGGAAAGAAGCAAGAGTTGTGGCGATTCACAAGAAAAGCAGTAGAACAGACCCAACAAATTATATACCAATCTCCCTTCTTTCTGTTCTTGGGAAAATTCTGGAGTCAATCTTGGCAACAAAAATTGTAACTTTTCTGGATAAACATCACCTTCTCAACTCTAAGCAGTTTGGCTTCAGGAAAGGTAGATCTGCGGCAGACTTGCTACTCCACTTATCTACCATGTGGAACCAGGCCCTTGACATGGGAAAAGACACCTATGTAATTGTACTTGACATCGCAGGTGCCTTTGACAGGGTGTGGAATGTGGGCATCACCACCAAACTGACGAGTTTAGGGTTGTGTGATACTCTACTTCACATAATCAATGATTACCTGCAAGACAAAACACTTCACACAGTTGTCAATGGACATAACTCTGCTAACTACGCCATCAAAGCCAGTGTCCCACAGGGCAGCGTTCTTGGACCTTTGTTGTGGAATGTTTATTTCAATGACATTCTGCAGCTCATCCCCGAGGCATTTGCTTATGCTGACGACTGTACTCTAACATTCACTTGTAACAAAGATGAGAGGCAAGCCACCGTCACTCGTATCAACAATGCCCTACATAGTATCACCTCTTGGGCAAAATATTGGCAAGTGAACCTTGCTCCGGAGAAAACTCAAGTAATGCTAATCTCTCGGAGACAAGATATTCCAGCATATACACCACCAGATATTCAGCTTGATGGGAGGAAGGTTCAGATGCAGAGTCAAGTGACAATTCTAGGAGTAAAATTTAATGATAATCTGTCTTTCACCAGCCATGTTAAGGACATCACAAAGAATGCTGCTTGGGGTTGCATTCGACGTATATCACATCTCCTGGACTCTAAAGGTGTTGCTACTCTGTATAAGTCTCAAGTTCGTCCATTGATGGAATACTCTCCACTTGCATGGTCATCATGTCCCCCCTCATACTTGAAACTTTTGGACCAAATACAGAAAACAAATGAACACTTGATCCAACTCAAAGAACAAGAACATCATGCCCCCAGGTTTCAGCTTCTACAAAAGCGTCGGGATGTGACAGGTTTGTGTGTAACATACAAAACCCAAAAAATGCACACTCCACACCTAACAGCCTTACATCTACAACCTGCCCAACCAACATCATATGCAACAAGAACCACATTCACAAGGTATCATCAGGTCAGTATCCATTTGCTAGGACAGAACACTACCTTTGTTCCTACTTACCAAAGTACGCAAGACTGTGGAATCACCTGGTTCAGCACACTGACCTGCATCACTTAACCTCACTACAACAGTTGAAGTCGGAGGTTAATAACTGGCTCAGGAATATCACGGTTCCGTACTAAATGTTGGTAATATAATTATTAATTATCATACTTCATAAAGAGGGATCTTTGATAAAATATATACTGGCATATATTATATACGGTATACATATATTAATGCTATATATGTTTTCTTTGCATTTTAAATGTGTTTCGCTATAGATAATTCCACGTTTCATCACTGGAATTTTAGCTGTAAGAACACCATATAATGTCGTAAAGTTTAGAAAAAAACAAAAAAGAGAGAGAGATAGAGAGACCGCTACAGCCGAGATTCTTGTAACCTACGTCGTGTATAGAGACTCATTTGAGAATAATTTGTTAAAGTATATTGTATTAATACATTCCTAATAAATGTTAAATGTTGGCCATTGTAAGCATGTGCAATGATGGTTTAACAATAATTTGTAATACATGAGAACAATCGTCGCTAATCACTAACTGCCAGCTAGAGCAGGAAGGTGGGGGAGTTGGGGATAGTTTGGGGGTGGAAGGTGGAGGTAGACTTGGACCCGACTTCCCCCTTCCACCTGCCCAGGGTGGAGTAGGTGAACGAAGGACCCACCACCCCTAAGCAACGTTTAGTACGTGTGAGTGTACCAAAAGGACATAGTTTCTCTCCTGATTAGGAGGATTGTTTTTTTTTTCTTTCTGGGCCTCTTTCTCCCTCGTTTTAGCCCCATTAGTTTTGAAATTTTAAGAATTTCAGCGATAGTGAGTCTGTAATTTTAAGAGGAACCGGCCTTCGGCCGGGAAATTTTTCTACCGAAAAATTTATACATTTATCTTGAAGGGGGGGGGGGGGGGGGCGTCTAGGGGGTGTTTTTCTAAGCTTGATGGAGGTCTAGCGAGGAAACTGAAAACTAAATTAGTAAATCAATTATTGACCCAAAAAATAACCACTAGCCCCTTAAATAGGGGATAGAGGAGGGAACCCCTGTGTCACGATGTATGCACTCAGCTGTACCTTTAGTGACTGCCTTGGGTGATAGCATTTCATAAAGGTTAGCACAAATGACGACGAATATTGTAGAAGTTAACCCGTTCAGTACACGTATCATCCTTTAAGTATATTCTGGTAATGATTGGACGACTTAATTCAGCTTAGGAAGGACCTCTAGCAATAATATGGCTTCAAACTATTCCCCCCCCCCCGTTTAACTGCCGCATATCCTTCTTAAGCTGCATGGTATCGTTTAAATATAGCTAGAATGAAATATAACAAACGTCGTTGGTACTCAAAGGGTTAACAAAGTACTAGGTCGTGGTCGAATACAAACTGTAGACTCTTCACCAAGTTGGGGTGGGGGGGGAATGGCTGATATTGGTTGAGGACATTTTACGCTAAACTCCCCAAGGAACTCCGGAGCATGCAGGCTGTAAATATCACTTTTATTAACAAAGTTTTCAAGAAGCCGCGTAGGAAGCAAAATTAATGTGGTTGAGTACGAACTATATGAGTAACAAAACATTCATTCACCCGCCGGCTTTAGCATCGCCAACAGCTCCGCATCGCCACTGAGAAAACTCGATCCTAATTTGAGTATTTCATATCCCAATTCCCTTTATTCATTGCATGAACAGTAGTTAAGTGCTTGTTTAACCTCCACATAGTTCTGTAGTTGCCGTGCATGTTATTTTATTGCTTTTCTGACTGATAAACATTGTTGTTTACATTTGTTATCCTAGCTTGTAGCAGACGACGCACGCGCACCTCTAATCGACCTAGCTTTGTATTTTCTTATTAACTCTAGTAGTTATCGTATTCAGTATCCTACTGTATCTATATATATCTGTAATTTTAGTTGTTGCTTGCATGATCTTGTAGTAACCTTTGACTGATAACTTTGTTTATCTAAATATAATCCTGCTTGACTAGCCTACAGTGACACCAGTGCCATCTGTTGATACAGTATATTAACCCCTTGTGTGCAGTTACACTTTATTTTTATATAATCTCTATTTGGTGAATTGTATATTTAGTTACATATTCTATTATATATATATATATATATATATTTGTTTAGCTTTTTTAGGTAGGTTATCACCCCTGGTAGCCTACTTCTGCATATTTCATACTTTTTTGTTTTTGGTTATTTTTGTTTTCGGTTAGTCTAGGCTATCATCCCTGGTGGCCTATTTCTGTGTACGGTACTTCAATTTTTAAATTTTCAGTTAGGCTATCACCGCTGGTGGCCTATTTCTGCGTACCGGTATTTCATAATTTTTGTTTTCGGTTAGTCTAGGCTATCATCCCTGGTGGCCTATTTCTGCGTACTTCAATTTTTAAATTTTCAGTTAGGCTATCACCGCTGGTGGCCTATTTCTGCGTACCGGTATTTCATAATTTTTGTTTTCGGTTATTTTTGTTTTCGGTTAGTCTAGGCTATCACCGATGGTGGCCTATTTCTGCGTACCGGTATTTCATAATTTTTGTTTTCGGTTATTTTTGTTTTCGGTTAGTCTAGGCTATCATCCCTGGTGGCCTATTTCTGCGTACTTCAATTTTTAAATTTTCAGTTAGGCTATCACCGCTGGTGGCCTATTTCTGCGTACCGGTATTTCATAATTTTTGTTTTCGGTTAGGATAGGCTATAACCCCTGGTGGCCTATTTCTGTCTAAATAAACATAAAATTGTTTTCGGTTCGGCTATCACTGCGTATTAAAATTTAATTTTGTTTTGTTTTAATTTTCGGTTAGGCTATCACCGCTGATAACCTATTTGTGTGTATTTCAAATTTTTTGTTTTCGGTTAGGCCTATTTAAGTAAGTGAAGTGTTTTTAAAGTGAGTTTAGTGTTTTTAAAGTGAGTTTAGCATTTTTAAAGTGAGTTTAGTGTTTTTAAAGTGAGTGAAGTGATCTGAAGAAAGTGATCGTCACCATGCCTCGTGCCTGTACGAACTGCGCCGGTAGGTTTGGTGCTTCCATGTTTGCTCCTGCCGATCCACAAGTCTGCCGACTCTGCCAGCAACGAGAGGATTTGACAGCAAAATTGGATGAAGCCCACAACAAGATCAACGCCCTCACCAGGAAGCTGGAATCACTCCAAGAGTTTGTAACACTCAACGTTGGAGTATCACTAACTCCAATTGTTTCAACTCCAGCATCCACCACCGCCCCAACGTCATCTGCCAACAATCCAACACCTGCAGTAGACACTGCAGCAGATGCTTCTGACGAACCTGAGCCGACATCAAACCAGGACAGCCGCCCTGTTCACCTTAGTCTCTCCCCACTCCTCGTGCAAGAAGCCTGCTAGCACGAACAGTACCAACCCCTCGCCCCCGTTCTAACCACTCCTCTCCCCGACCTGTACGTAGAGTCCCGCCACCACAGGTTTCCGGATTTACACCAGTGAGGAACGGTGCACGGCCAACGCAGAAAAGGTCTCATCTACCAGTCACAATGTCAAACAGATTTGAGATATTGGTAGAGATGGAAGACGAACCAGAAGAGACCAGGCTCGTTGGGGATTCCATCCTACGAGGACAGGTCGAAGAGTTCTGCGACAGAGTCCCAAATCAACGAAAAAGATTTTGCATCCCAGGAGCTGGACTGGACGACATTGTGGAAGCCTTCGAAGATACCACAAAGGATGCAAATGAAAATACCCTTTTTGTCATCCATGCTGGTTCAAATGACGTTATGCGCACCAGATCCGAAGAGTTGATGGAGAAATATCGCAAGATGATCCAGCACTACAAAAACAAGTCAAGGAATATCATCATCTCAGGCATTCTCCCCAAGATCGACGCACCTGATAAATTCTACGACAAGGCCTTCAGCACAAATAGCCGACTAAAATATTTGTGTCTGAGGGAAGAAGTTGAATTCATCAACCTCTGGGACAACTTCTACAACCAGCCTACTCTGTTCCGCAAGGATGGCACTCATCTAAACCCTGTGGGTTCAGCATGCATGGGTCGTCTCCTACACGAAGCAGTCCGCAGCCATGGATCAAAAAACGCCATCCGAGAAGAAGCAGCAGTGACATAAATCATCCAACGCCAAGAAAAAAACAGAGGCAACCGAGGACCACCAGCGATAAGGACCGAAGACAGCGAGGACCGAGGACAGCCATGAACATAAATGTAGATCCGACAAGAACCAAAAATATTATTAAAGAGCGTTCCGTGAGTTCTAAAATAACAAATTTAAAGGTTTTCTATGCAAACGCTCGTAGCATACGCAATACATTTTCAGATTTAGAGGAGCTAGTATTTACAGAAAATTATGATGTGATTGGCATAACAGAATTTTGGCTCAATACAGAAGATAGAGACTTTTTAGCAGAGTATTCACTTCCCGGTTATGTAATGTTTGAGAAAAGCCGAATAAATCGAAATGGAGGTGGCGTTTTACTTTATATCAAAGAAAGTCTTAACCCTACCCTCTTGTCAAAACCTCAAATTGTGAACGTCGACGCATCTTTTGTGCTAATAAAGAATAATAAAGGTACAAAAATAATACTTGCATTAATATACAGACCTCCAGCTCAATCAGTGCAAACTGACCGAGAAATTTATGAACAAATTGCAGATGTAAGTAACTCACAAGATACCGTAATTTTTGGCGACTTTAATTTACCTGTGACCAAGTGGGGCGATACTCTTACTTCACACTCCGGACATGACTTGTATACGAACTTGCAAGAGAGTTCGCTTTATCAATTTGTTCGAACGCCGACCCGTGGTAATAACGTTCTTGACATTGTACTTGCAACAAAAGAAGAATTAATAGAGAATTTGAATGTTGGTGATGAATTCAGTAACAGCGACCATCGTACGATAACTTTCACTTTAAAGTTTACTAGTAACGAACAAAATAGTAGCATCGAAAAAGTCCCTAATTTCAAGAAAGCAAACTTCCATAAACTTAGAGCTATGTTTAAAGAAACTGACTGGAGCTTTTTAATTAACAATAATGACATAAATACATCTTGGAAGTTATTCGAAACCACTTACCTAAAGGCAGTGCAAGACTGCATACCATCGAAAATACGGCGTCCAGGCCATAATAATAAGCCCAAATGGTGGAATAAAGATATTTCAAACTGTCTGCTTGCTAAACAATGTGCTAATGAGAGATTAAAATCCTCACAAATTGACGAAGAACGGGTGAAATTTGTAGAGCTACGACGCAAAGCCAAAAAGTTAATTAAGCAAAGTAAAAAGACCTTAGAGTTACATATTGCGAATCAAAGTAAAACAAACCCGAAAGAATTCTATAGTTATATCAGAAAGAAAAAAGTAGTTACTTCAACTGTTGGACCGTTAGTCGATGAAAATGGAGAATACACCAAAGACGAAGTACAAATGAGTAATGCCCTCAATACCTTCTTTGCATCAGTTTTTACAACAGAAGACCTCAGTGATATCCCTACACCATCGCCGATTCAGATTGATAATTCAGATGTTCTAAGCAATATCACCGTTACAGAGAGAGAAGTATTGAATTGTTTAGATAAACTCAAGGTAAATAAAACGCCTGGACCTGATACAATCTCGCCTAGAGTTCTGAAGGAAGCTAAGGATGAGCTCTCCAAACCACTGACATTACTTTTCAATAAATCCTTGCAGTCTGGAACTATGCCTGATCAGTGGAAGCTAGCCAACGTAACACCGATATTAAAAAAAGGCAGCAAATCCCTACCCAGTAACTATCGTCCAATTAGCTTAACCTCAGTTGTATGTAAAATGCTAGAAACGGTCATACGAGACAGACTCGTAAATCACTTAGAGGAAAATAACATACTTAAAGATACTCAACACGGCTTTCGTAAAAAACGTTCCTGTTTAACAAACCTCTTAGACTTCTTCCACGATATCCTCAACCTCTACGATGAGAGTAAAGCTGTAGATATTATATACCTTGATTTTCAAAAGGCCTTTGACAAAGTTCCCCACAAACGTTTACTGCTAAAACTAAAAGCGCATGGAATACAAGACGGTGTGTTGAAATGGATAGAAAATTGGCTCAGCGACAGAAAGCAAAGAGTAGTCATAAACGGTAAGGCATCTAAATGGACCAATGTAAGTAGCGGGGTACCCCAGGGATCGGTACTAGGACCAATTCTCTTTCTAATTTACATCAACGACATAGATGAGGGCCTCACCTGTACAATCTCAAAATTTGCTGACGATACAAAAATTGCAAATAGCGTACTCTCAAAAGAACAAGTTGACGATATGCAACACAATCTAGATAAATTGTCATATTGGGCCCAAATTTGGCAAATGAGTTTCAATGCGGATAAATGTAAAGTACTACATATCGGATACCTAAATGAGAAAGCAAACTATTCGATGAATGGCACTCAGCTTAAGAATGTAAACAGAGAAACCGATCTGGGAGTAACAATATCGAGTAACCTAAAACCGAGTCAACAATGTTCAGAAGTTGTTAAGAAGGCAAACAAAATAATTGGCTTTATAGGCAGGTCATTTGAGCATAAATCCAAAGAAGTTATCCTAACCCTTTACAATTCCTTAGTCCGCCCTCTTCTGGAATACTGCGTTCAATCCTGGTGCCCTTATTACCAAAAAGATAAAAACAAGCTAGAAACGAGTTCAACGTAGAGTTACCAAAATGATACCTAGCCTAAAGAACAAACCATACGAAGAGCGTTTTAGAGAATTAAATCTATTTCCTTTAACCCAGCGCAGATTAAGAGGTGACTTAATTCAAGTGTTCAAAATCATCAAAGGCATCGACAATATGAACTGTAGTAAGTACTTCACTATCGACCAATCTAATTACACGCGGGGAAACGGTTGCAAAATTATTGGTAAATCTTTTAACTCACACGAATCTAAGAATTTCTTCTTCAATCGAGTTGTCAACTTGTGGAATGGGCTTCCCCGAAACGTTATAGACTGCAGCACCGTTGATTCATTTAAACTCCGCATAGACAAATATCTCGCTTCAAACCCGCGACTAACTGCGTTTGTAAATGAATAACTTTATTTTATCCCCCCCTCAGTTACTAACCCATCTGTCCCCTACTAACTTCCTAATCCTGCCACGGACATTAGTTCCAGGGCAGTAATTCCCTTTCCAATGTTCCCTTACCCACTCTAAACCACTGTTTGGACACTTGATCCTCAGTGTTTTGGAGGACAAGCAACCTAGAAAGGTCACTAGATCTGTTGTTGCTTGATTTCCTTTGTACTCCTTTGTACTCCTTTGTACTGTAAACAAAACAAAAAGCTATTTTCATAGCTTGAGGGAGCCCACCTCGCGTTTTTTCTCTTTCTCTCCCTCTCTCTTTGGCTTGTATCCATTTGGCCCCATTCAGCCTACTGTTTTAAGACGTTTACCCCATCCATGTGTCAATATTTTCCTGGCGAGCGGTAGCGAGCCAGCATATACATATATTTTTGTTTTGACAGCAAGCTAAATTTGTTCATTTTTCGATAGAAAAAACGTTTCCAGCGAAGGAGAAATACAATGCTGGCTCGCTATCGCTTGCCACGAAGAAATCGACACCTGGATGGGGATTACGTTTTAACACAGTTGGCTGAATGGGGCCGAATGGATACAAGCCAGGGAAAGAGAGATAAGGAGATACAGATAAATAAAAAGCCGGTGACCCCCCTTAACAAAATAATCCAGTAATACCTGGAAAAAGGATGCATTTATATTTCAATGAAGTAAAATGAGATGCTTATGTAAAACATTTTGACACAATAAAGCATCGATAGCTAATATAATAGGATATAACACAGTATGAGGAGAAATAAGGGATTAACCCATGCAGTACCAGGGACGACCTTTTCATCATATTCTAGCAACTATTAGACGATTTTATTCAGCTTAGGAAGGACCTCTAGCAATAATCAGGCTTCAAACTATCTCAACCAACCCTTTTAACGACCACAGATCCTTCCCAAGCTGCCTAATATCGTCTACATACAGATCGAACAGAATATAACACACGTCGCTGGTACTCAAAGGATTAAATAGTGTGACTTCATTCTGGGTCTGTGGTGACAGTACAAATGGAAGAGATAGCAAATGACAATACAGTAACAAACAAATGTAGAAACAGAGGGCAAAGAAAAACAAGCCACACCACATATAATGATCCTTACAAGGTTGTTTATAGCTAATCTACCTAACCTATGTGAACGAGATAAAGAATAGAATGGTATGGAACATGTGTGAAAGATTACCCATGCAGCAAGAAACATAATGTCATTAAATTTGTAGAAAAACAAACTAAATATTATATATGTAAGTATTGTAACATACAATGGAATATGGTATACAAATATTAACAAAACTAGTAACCCCACTTTATTTACATTGTGATAATTGTTGAGAAATGACGGACGATTCATATGATAGCGCAATTAGTCGGGGGTTGAGAGTGAGATACTTATGCAGGCGACTATTGAATGTTTGGACAGAGAAGCAATCAATGGCATAGCCACAGTCCATTCCGTAAGTATACTACTTGGTTGTAAAAACAAATCAAAAGTGCTTAAGCCTCATGTGAATGGAAGGGCTTTCCGGAAACAAAGGAAAACACACATAAGAGGAAAACAGTATCCAGTGTAATTTATATAAACCTGGATATTTGTTCCTCTACTATGTGTTTTGTTTTCGTTCACACATGCCGATAGCACACATACACATACCTGCGGTACTACCACTTTGAATAATGACCTGGCCATTATACTGTCCATATTATACCCATTATTTGTCCTCCTCTGTACTGTATGTGCTGGACAACGTGGCTATAGTCTATTTACTATGACTAGTCTAGAAATAGTGACCCTCGATACTATTAACTCAGAGAGGGCTAGAACAAAAGGGTTGTAAATGTCTACACATGATCACTGTCTAGCTTTTCCTATTTGTACACAATATCAGGTTGAATGCTCCAGTCCTTTCTTTAGTTATAAGAGGTTAAGATTTGGTATTTCTAAACTCTTCATTTCATAATGAAAAGATTGCCAAGATACTTGTTGCAGATTTCACATATATGAATGATCTACTTGTCGATAGCTTGATATATATATATATATAATATATATATATATATATATATATATATATATATATATGTTGCATCTCTCTCGCTATTCTATCGCTACTATAATAATCAGTGTTCCTCAGAGCTATCCCAGTGCATACCACCTCCTTTACGTAGGGCACGTGGTACCCGTCTTGCAACTCAATCCCACCCCTACTCTGTGCAACTCTCCAACCCAAGAGTGAAACGTTACTTTCAAACTTTCTTCTACTCAACAGCTGAGCTCTGGAACTCTCTCCCAGAATCAGTCTTTCCCTCTTCCTATGACTTAAATTGCTTCAAACTCCGTGTGTCCAGGCATTTTGGCTCGAACGTCCCTTGATTTTGGCCCTGTCACTCTTTCAACTATGGGGGAGGCACTCGCTATAGGCAGTAATGCCTTTTGCCTCCCTCAATCACATAGAAAAAAGAAAAAAAAAATATATATATACCCTAATCTCACTCTCAATCACAACCCTGATAATCATCTTCCCTACAATGCTTAGGAGACATATTCCCCTGTGATTACCACACACTCATCTCTCCCCTTTACCAATATATATTATGCTTGATTTCCAGTCTTTAAACATAATTCCATTACCCATGCTCATCTACACATTTCACACGCCCATTCAATCACTATCTCGCCACCATACCTCAGCATCTCACCACATATTCCAACTATCACTAAAGCTTTACCAAACTTAACCCTAATATATGATTTATGTAATTTAATGTCGGGTAAAATTTAATCTAACACAATAAATATTGTATACAAAACATATGCACTCACATACGTTATTATACTTGTAGCTGTTGTATACATCTCTCTTACAACACACACACACACACACACAAACACACGCACACAGAACAAAACAAAAACTTTACCATTTTCTCGTGAATGCCGTTTGCGTGTGAATGAGGGGTTAGGGAGGGGGATGTTGGATGGCAGCGTACAACAGAGTTTAAATTAATGAGAGTGAACAAAAAAGAAAAAAAAAAAAAAGAACAAAGGAAATTATACACGAGTTAATTTGAGAAAAGTAAAGGTTTTTAGAATATTATTACCATTATTATTATCAATATTATTGTTATTGTATTATTATAATATGTACTAATATAAATATTTGTGTTTGCATACATACTGTACAGTATATATACAACATACATATGTATAACGAGAGAGAGAGAGAGAGAGAGAGAGAGAGAGAGAGAGAGAGAGAGAGAGAGAGAGAGAGAGAGAGAATTTACACAGCCCTCTTGTCCGACATGTAAAATGCACGAAATGAAAAACTGGAGAGCGATCAGTGCAAAGCCTGGGAGTGCTGCACTGTGTTGGTGGTATAGGTGGTAGTGTTGGTATAGGTGGTGGTGGTATAGGTGGTGGTATAGGTGGTGGTGGTATAGGTGGTGGTGGTGGTGGTGGTGGTATAGGTGGTGGTGGTGGTGGTATAGGTGGTGGTGGTGGTATAGGTGGTGGTGGTGGTATAGGTGGTGGTGGTATAGGTGGTGGTGGTGGTATAGGTGGTGGTGGCGGTGGTATAGGTGGTGGTGGTGGTATAGGTGGTGGTGGTGGTGGTATAAGTGGTGGTGGTGGTGGTGTTGGTATAGGTGGTGGTGGTGGTGTTGGTATAGGTGGTGGTGGTGGTGTTGGTATAGGTGGTGGTGGTGGTGGTGGTATAGGTGGTGGTGGTGCTGGTGTTGGTATAGGTGGTGGTGGTGGTGTTGGTATAGGTGGTGGTGGTGGTGGTGGTGTTGGTATAGGTGGTGGTGGTGGTGTTGGTATAGGTGGTGGTGGTGGTGTTGGTATATGTGGTGGTGTTGGTATAGGTAGTGGTGTTGGTATAGGTAGTGGTGGTGGTGGTCTTGGTGGTGGTTGTGTTGGTATAGGTGGTGGTGGTGGTGTTGGTATAGGTGGTGGTGGTGGTGTTGGTATAGGTGGTGGTGGTGGTGTTGGTATAGGTGGTGGTGGTGGTGTTGGTATAGGTGGTGGTGGTGGTGTTGGTATAGGTGGTGGTGGTGGTATAGGTGGTGGTGGTGGTGTTGGTATAGGTGGTGGTGGTGGTGTTGGTATAGGTGGTGGTGGTGGTGGTGGTGTTGGTATAGGTGGTGGTGGTGTTGGTATAGGTGGTGGTGGTGGTGTTGGTATAGGTGGTGGTGGTGGTGTTGGTACAG
This sequence comes from Paralithodes platypus, assembly GCA_032716605.1. Taxonomy (NCBI): domain Eukaryota; kingdom Metazoa; phylum Arthropoda; class Malacostraca; order Decapoda; family Lithodidae; genus Paralithodes; species Paralithodes platypus. The sequence goes on along the minus strand of CM064542.1, from coordinate 25,347,619 downwards.
GTGGTGGTGGTGGTGGTGGTGTTGGTATAGGTGGTGGTGGTGGTGTTGGTATAGGTGGTGGTGGTGGTGTTGGTATAGGTGGTGGTGGTGGTGGTGTTGGTGTTGGTATAGGTGGTGGTGTTGGTATAGATGGTGGTGGTGGTGTTGGTATAGGTGGTGGTGGTGGTGTTGGTATAGGTGGTGGTTGTGGTGTTGGTATAGGTGGTGGTGGTGTTGGTATAGGTGGTGGTGGTGGTGTTGGTATAGGTGGTGGTGGTGGTGTTGGTATAGGTGGTGGTGGTGGTGTTGGTATAGGTGGTGGTGGTGGTGGTGTTGGTATAGGTGGTCGTGGTGGTGGTGTTGGTATAGGTGGTGGTGGTGGTGCTGGTATAGGTGGTGGTGGTGGTGTTGGTATAGGTGGTGGTGGTGTTGGTATAGGTGGTGGTGGTGGTGGTGGTGTTGGTATAGGTGGTGGTGGTGGTGGTGTTGGTATAGGTGGTGGTGGTGGTGTTGGTATAGGTGGTGGTGGTGGTGGTGGTGTTGGTATAGGTGGTGGTGGTGGTGTTATAGGTGGTGGTGGTGTTGGTAGGTGTGGTGTGGTGTGTTGGTACAGGTGGTGGTGGTGGTGTTGGTATAGGTGTGTGGTGGTGTTGTATAGGTGGTGGTGGTGGTGTTGTATAGGTGGTGGTGTGGTGTTGGTATAGGGGGTGTTGGTATAGATGGTGGTGGTGGTGTTGGTATAGGTGGTGGTGGTGGTGTTGGTATAGGAGGTGGTTGTGGTGTTGGTATAGGTGGTGGTGGTGGTGTTGGTATAGGTGGTGGTTGTGTTGGTATAGATGGTGGTGGTGGTGTGGTGTTGGTATAGGTTGGTTGTGTTGGTATAGGTGGTCGTGGTGGTGGTGTTGGTATAGGTGGTGGTGGTGGTGCTGGTATAGGTGGTGGTGGTGGTGTTGGTATAGGTGGTGTTGGTATAGGTGGTGGTGGTGGTGTTGGTATAGGTGGTGTTGGTATAGGTGGTGGTGTTGGTATAGGTGGTGGTGGTGGTGTTGGTATAGGTGGTGGTGGTGGTGTTGGTATAGGTGATGGTGTTGGTATAGGTGGTGGTTGTGGTGTTGGTATAGGTGGTGGTGGTGGTGTTGGTATAGGTGATGGTGGTAGTGGTGTTGGTATAGGTGGTGGTGGTGATGTTGGTATAGGTGGTGGTGGTGGTGGTGTTGGTATAGGTGGTGGTGTTGGTATAGGTGGTGGTTGTGGTGTTGGTATAGGTGGTGGTGGTGGTGGTGTTGGTATAGGTTTTGGTGGTGGTGTTGGTATAGGTGGTGGTGATGGTGTTGGTAGGGGTGTGGTGGTGGTGGTGTTGGTATGGGTGTGGTGGTGGTGGTGTTGGTATAGGTGGTGGTGGTGGTATAGGTGGTGGTGGTGGTGTTGGTATAGGTGGTGGTGGTGTTTGTATAGGTGGTGGTGGTGTTGGTATAGGTGGTGGTGGTGGTATAGGTGGTGGTGGTGGTGGTATAGGTGGTGGTGGTGGTATAGGTGGTGGTGGTGTTGGTATAGGTGGTGGTGGTGGTGGTATAGGTGGTGGTGTTGGTATAGGTGGTGGTGGTGGTGGTATAGGTGAAGGTGTTGGTATAGGTGGTGGTGGTATAGGTGGTGGTGGTGGTGGTATAGGTGGTAGTGGTGATGGTGTTGGTATAGGTGGTGGTGGTGGTGGTATAGGTGAAGATGGTGGTGGTGGTATTGGCATAGCTGGAGGTAATGGTAGTGGAGGTGATTGTGGTGTGGTTGTGTCTGCTGTAGGGTGGTTGTAGTTCTTAGTTTTAATTTGGTTGTGGTTATGCCGTAGTCTGTCTGTGGTTTTTGGTTTTAGATTTGCTGTGGGTGTAGTTTGGTTGTGAGTTTTGGTTTTCAATTTGCAGTGGGTGCAGTTTGGCAGTGGATTTTGGGTTTGATTTGGCGGTGGTTATAGTTTGGCTGTGGGTTTTTTTGTTTTTTTTGTTTTTTTAATTTGGTTGTGGTTGTGCTATAGTTTAGCTGTGTTTTTGTTTGTTTTAAGGGGAGGCATTTCGTTTTCATGAGGCCCCATTCTCCTATATGCTTAGTCCCATTATTTTTCAAATGTTAAGATTTTCGCTCATATCTTTGTCGATATCAACACCTATCGTGCCATTTAGGTGTCGATTTTCCCTGGCTAGAATATAGTGAAAAAGACGTCACCGGTAGGGAAAGGCTTAACGAAGTATTGCACTAGTTTGGTTGTGATCATGTCTTGGTTATGGTTGTTAGTTGTGGTCTGGTTGTGGTTGATGGTTGTAGTTTTATTGGGGTTTCATTATCGTAGGTTATTATGGAATTTGTTCGGTTGTTTATTAAAAATATTGGTTATATGATTGTGATATAGTTGTGATTTTAGTCTGGTTGTGTTTGTTGGGTTTTACTTTGGTTGTTGGGGTATGTTTGTTAATTATGTAGTTTTGAAGGAAGGCTGGTTAATAGGTTGGTTGAGATATGGTTGTAGATTAGTTTTGTCATGAATATAATGCGGTGTAGTTGTGATTGTAGTTTAGTTGTGGATGTTGCTATAGCTTAACAATAACATGTGATGTTGTTATATTTGCACGGTACTTTATTTGCTAATGTTAGTTGTATTGTGGTTGTCTTTCTACGGTACTTCAGTTGCTAATGTTAGTTACTATGTCGTTGTGATTATATTCTAGTTGTGTATGCTATTTCAGTTTGATTGTAGATATATGGAGTTGTATATGGTGTAATACACAAATTTGTTTATGTTTTTTTTTTTTTTTTTTTGTGTGTTTTTTTTTTTTTTTTCCTATATTCCAAATAGGCTACTCCCTCTCGGGCATAGGATGAGAGCCTGCACATTCAACAGTGAAGCCTGTGAGGTCTCGTTCCAGTCTAGGGACCGTTTTGAGCTGGAACCAGCCCCAGCCATCTTGCATTCGCAAGATGCAATGGGCTCGGTTGCCCACCCACGGCTCAAAACAGCCCCATCTCTGGAGCTACTTCGCCTTATGCGCTTCACTGTCTCACCCCTTAGACTTGGAACCCTCACTCTCAGAACGACACCGAGCAATTAACTCACTAGGCATTGCTCTCCTGTAAGCTATTTTGAATATGGTAATATTTATACAGTGCTATTTAATCAGGGAACAATGAGGGTATTTTGTTGACGTTTCGGTGGGCTTTGTGGTAATGCACTGATAGTAGGTACAGCACAAATTCCATTGATACATCAGGATTCGAAACCGGGACCATTGGATTACCAGTCCAGTGGCATGACCACACTGAAGGAGACCCCCAAATTTGAGAGAGTGAGAAAGCCAAATTATATATATATATATATTTTTTGGGTGTGCAGTATTGGAAAGAAAAGTTATGTGCTTGTTTAGAGTAGTGACATGGATAGGAGGAGGATGTGTTTGTGAGAGCTTGCTGGATTACTCTGTGTAGTTGTAGCTGTAGATTGTTTGGGATGTTGTTGTGGGTAGTTTGTTGTTGTTGTTGTTCTGTGGCTGTGATTTGCTTGTAGTTTGGTTGTGATGTAGTCGTACTTTCATTGTGAAAAGGTGTTTTGCTGTGATTAGTTAGTAGATCAAGTTTTGTTGGGGTTGAAATTTTACTGGTAATAATCTAGTAGGGATATACCTTTAGATTTAGTTTTGTTTTACTGGTTACTTCGTCTGGCTATGATTTATTTATGATTGGGTGGTAGTTAGATTTTTATTTGTTGTGTTAGTAGGGAAGGTGTACAGTAGGGTAGTAATTGAAAGAGTGAGAACGGAAAAATGGATAAGTGACGAGTAGGACGGGTTTAGGAAGGGAAGAGGATGTGTAGATCAGAATTTTACCCTGAAATGTGTCGTGGAAAGATATCTGAAGAAGCAACAAAAGCTGTATGTTGCCTTTATGGACTTGGAGCAGCCCTATAACATAGTGGATAGAGAAGATATGTGGAAAGTACTTAGAATATAATTATGGAGTAGATGGCAAGTTGCTGAAAGCATGCAGTGAAGAGCATGTATAAGGGTGCAAAGGCAGCAGTACGTGTGGAGAATGAGCAGAGCGAGTTCTTTGATCTGAATGTTGGGTTGAAACAGAGGTGTGTGATGTCCCTGTGGTTGTTTAATGTATATATGGATGGAGTCATGAAAGAAATACAAGGAAGATCAGTGGATGTTGGTGTATCGCTGATAAGGGAGGGAGACAAGTGGAAGCTACATGTACTGCTGTTTGCCGATGATACAGTTCTGATGAGCGATAATGAATGAGAGTTGCAGGGTCTGGTTTGGAACAGTGTGAGAAAAACGGAATCTGAAGGTAAATGCGGGGAAGAGCAAGGTTATGGTCTTCAAAATGAGTGAAGCCACAGAGTGTGAGGTGAAGTTGAATGGTCAGGCTATGGAGATTGTCAGCTCATTTAAGTATTTGGGCAGTGTGCTGAGTAAAGATGGGAGTATGGATGAAGAAGTGCGGGAAAGGGTGCAACAGGGGAAGAGGTTTGTAGGAATGCTGAAAGCAGTAACTAGAAATAGGGTGGTCAGTATGGAAGTGAAGAAGGCCTTGCATGACAGTGCGGTAATCCCGACATTGACTTAGGAAGCGAAGCATGGACGTTGGTGGAGAGACTCAGACCAAGAGTGAGAGGGATGGAAATGAGTTACTTAAGAAATGCGTGCGGAGTTACATGGAGGGATAGACAGACGAATGAGGAAGTAAGAGGGAGGTGTGGTGTGGAAGTAGATGTGCTGGAAAGTGTGAAAAGGAACAACTTGAGATGGTTCGGCCATATGGAACCTATGGGAAGCGAGAGAATGACTAAGAGGGTGTACGAGAGTGAAGTGGAAGGACAGAGAGGGAGAGGTAAACCGAGAGCGAGGTGGAAGGATTGAGTGAAGAAGTATATGTATGAAGGCGATGCTGGTTGGGAGGAGGGGCGGCGACTGACTGGGGACAGAGGTGCATGGGTGCATTTCGTTCGTGACCACCCCTTCGGGGATCACGGCGTTAGGCAATAGATAGATAGATAGATAGATAAAAATGATCAGAATCAATATACATTAGAGGTTTATAGAAAAAGTTATCACCCTAATCCACTGACGATATTTTATCACTTTCAAAGGCATAAAATTTAGCTATAAACCATAATGTTATCTTTACATAATTATACACTAATGAAGACTAAATAGAAGTGACGGCTTTTGTTTGCGGGGGCCCACCTCGTTTTTTTTTTATCTTTCTCTCCCTCTCTCTTTGGCTTGTATCTATTCGGCCCCATTCAGCCTACTGTTTTAAGATGTTTACCCCCAGAAAGGTGTCAATATTTTCTTGGCGAGCGGTAGCGAGCTAGCATATATATATTTTTGTTTTGACAGCAAGCTAAATTTGTAAATTTTTCGATATAAGAATTTCTCCGGCTAAGCCGGATTTCTCCATACAATGCTGGCTCGCTATAGCTTGCCAGGAAGAAATCGACACCTGGATACATACATACTTACATTGGTTTAACGTAATTTTTCCATTACATGCAATGTAACGGCTCAGACGGGATTGCCTTTCAGTAGTTGGAGTGTACTGTAGTACAATAAAGTCCCGCCACAGCACTGCTCCACTAAGTCATCACTGTGGCTGATGTTGGTATAGTGCTAACCGTGCCTCAGCAAGACTCAACAGAGTCCCCCTGCAGCACTTGCACCTGCAGTATCTGCAACTACACCAGCCTTAACAGTGTTACAAAAAGACAGCACCATAACAAGACTCTACTGTATATTAGGCAATTGGACTATAGAACAATAAAGTCATGCCCCAACACTGCTCCAACATGCAAACACTGTTGCCAACAGAGGTGTGGTGCCAAACAGCGCCCAGGTAAGACTCGGTCCCCTGTGGCACCTATCCACACCCCACCAGCCTCGGCAGTGCCATACCAAGACAGTGCTAAGATAAAGACTTTATTGCATAGTAATGGCTGTTGGTCCACAAGTCTATCGCCATCCCCCCTATTAGTCGCCTTGTACGACACGCAGTAGGATGCGTGAGGCATATTCTTTTTTTCCTCCACCTTACCCCCTGGGGATAAACGTCTTAAAACAGTTGGCTGAATGGGGCCGAATGGATACAAGCCAGGAAAAGAGAGAAAAGGAGAGAAAGATAAAGAAAGCCGGTGACCCCCCTTAACCCAGTGAAGGATGGCGTGCCAAGATATTTGAATAATTTATAGGCACCCTCTCCCTTTGTTTTCCACGGTAATAATTACACACATTTCTTATGTCAAGGTTGATTGTAAATATATTCAATGTTGGTAATTGCAGCAAATAATATAATTTCTCACTATGTATCTATGCATCTAAATAACGCCCGATGATGATACTCATCATGGAAATATAATATGGATGGATTAATACGTACATTCCCCTTAATTGATGTATTATTATCATCACGACACTCTCTCTCACTGTGTGTGTGTGTGTGTGTGTGTGTGTGTGTGTGTGTGTGTGTGTGTGTGTGAGTTACTTTCAATGAAGTCAGTCAGTAGCCAGCCCTTACTCCCACAAGGGGTAGGGAGGATTAGAGAACCTATAGTAACATTTAGGATCGTTAGGGAGGATCAGCAAGAGACGAAAGAGGCTTGCTGAATGCTGATCCATAAGTAGGATTTAATTCTGGAGGTGCGATTCCCAGTCCCAACCTCCAGGGGCTATCTGCGCCACAAAGTGACGGACGGTGGGGTCGCCACATCTCTAGGTCTTTCAATGAATACCTTATATAATATATTAAAAAATCCATATGTTATAGCTTTCACTGCTTAACCCCTTCAGCACCATGATGTCTTTACCTATGATTCTGGCTAGATTTATATGATTTTATGCAGTTTAAGTTGGATCTATGTTATGAAGAGGGTTTATAGAGATCGAATTTACCCCTTTGAGTCCTAGAGGTAGATTATAAACTAGAGAAAATCGTCTAAAGGTAACCAGCATGTGTTGAATATTACATCATGGTGTTGAAGGGGTTAACTGGGTAGCGTACGTAAGCATATTATATTACGAGCACATGTTTCCAGCATGGTTCTGTATTTTTGTAACTTAAACACAAATAACAGCAATTAATGTAGTCCAGACTGAAATAAATATGATTATTTTGGCCGTAAGAGTACTAACTTAAGGGGAGTCACCTGCTTTTTTCTCTACTTTTCTTTCTTTCTCTGGCTTGTATCCATTCGGCCCCATTCAGCCTACTGTTTTAAGAAGTTTATCCCCATCTAGGTGTCGATTTATTCCTGGCGAGCGATAGCGAGCCAGCATTGTATGGAGAAATCCGGCTTCGCCGGAGACATTTTTCTATCGAAAAATGTACAAATTTAGCCTGCTGACAAAAAACATTATAAACAAACATGCTGGGTCACTCCTGCTCACCAGGATAAAATCAACACCTGGATGGGGATAAACGTCTTAAAAAAAGTAGGCTAAATGGGGCCGAATGAATACAACCCAGAGAGAGAGGGAGAAAGGGAGAACAAAACGAGGTCGGTTCCCATAAACAAACAAGGTCAGGATAATCTTATACGCAAATAAGCCCTTATCAACAACACCCGGAGGTAAGAGAAAGAGAGAGAGAGAGAGAGAGAGAGAGAGAGAGAGAGAGAGAGAGAGAGAGAGAGAGAGAGAGAGAGAGAGAGAGAGAGTGAGTAAGAGAGAGAGAGAGAGAGAGAGAGAGAGAGAGAGAGAGAGAGAGAGAGAAGGGGGGGGGTAATTATTGTCGACTCATTTCAATATTACATGTACCAAATACATTCCCATTAAGAGGGTACTACTCGCTTTTTTGGTCTATTAATTCATTTATTAATTTATTTCTAGGTTCCTCGCTAGACCTCCATCAAGCTTAAAATAACACTCCCTAGGCCCCCTTTCAAGATAAATTTGTAGCCTACAATTTTCGATAGAAAAATGTCCCCTCTAAAAATTACAGGCTCGCTATCGCTCGCCAGTAAAAAACCGAGACCTAAGAGGCACGAAAGGTCTTGAAATTGATAACGAAATGGGGCGAAAGGTATCAAAATCGCCAAACTAATGGAAGGAACGTCTTAAAATCTCAAAAACTATTATGCTAAACACGAAGGAGAAGGAGGTCCATAAAGAAACGAGTAATACCCCTTAATCAGTCGGATACATATTCATCGTTCTGTACACCCGCCTTATACACCGGACATGAAGGAAGCATTGTGTCTGTAGTTGGCCGCTAGGGATGACGGTGAAAGGGAGAGTTCAGAAGGTTTAAGGGGGTAGTGCTTGTTTTTGGGTCTATATATTGATCGGTTATTATAGTTTTGAGTTTCCTCACTAGGCATCCATCAAAGTATAAACTTATACCCCCTAGACCCCCTTTCAAGATAAATTTGTACATTTTTCGGTAGAAAAACGTGTCGGCCGAAGGCCGATTCCGTCTAAAATTACAGGCTCGCTATCGCTCGCCAGCAAAAAATCGACACCTAAATAGCACGAAAAGGTCTTAATATTGAAAACAAAATGGAGTGAAAGGTCTCAAAATCGCCAAAGTAATGGAAGGAACGTCTTAAAATCTCAAAACGAATGTGCTAAGCATGAGGGAGAAGGGGGTCCCGAAAAAGCAACTACCTCCCCGTTAACATAATTTGAGCTTCTGCGTCTAAGAGAGTGAACACCTAACCTACAGCCAATACATTTATCCATATTCTGAAAATCGAAAAACCTGTATCAGACATAATTATAATACATCTGCTGTGATATCTGAACAAAAGGCATAATAATAATGATAAGACAAACAAAATCCTGACAGCGAGTGAAGCCCGGTATTTATAAAGGATATAATTTTACTGGTCAGAGATAAAGCGTTGGTTTCTTTGACAGTGAACTCGTTATCATGTCTTGAATATTATAAACGTGATTGATATTGTTACAAGCCATAAACAATCAGAGAAGCCAGCCACAACCACTATAATAATAATAATAATAATAGTTCTTAAAGCTAGCGCATGCGCCAGCTAAGGATAACCCAATAAGGCCGATTAGGCGTATTTGCATTGGGGTCCTGTACTACTACACCATCCCCTTGCTCATGAGGGACGGTAACGACTCAGTGCTTGTGAAAACACTTTAATGCGCCGAGCGTGGGCGCGATCCTGGGCCTTCTGGGTGGAAGTCCAAGACGCTAGTCACTACACCATATAATGTACTGTAATAACTGAGGTACCTGGGGCTACCCGGGGGAAAATCGAAGTATGGGCTGTCTTTCTTGGTGGGGGGAATGGGGGGGGGGCCTCTGTCCCCCTCCACCCCTAGGGGTGACGGAAACAGAACCGATTCTATCTCGCCCTTAAAATGCATGCCAAGTATGGGCTCTCCATCGGGAAAACTGAGGGAATTGTGGGGGGGGGGGGGGGACAACCAAATGTTCGCTTAAAACCTATTCTAGCACCCCCTTAGTATGTATGCCAAGTATGGGCCTCCCTCTTGAAAACTGAGGGAGTAGATAATATAATATCTCTTCTCTCTCTCTCTCTATCTATATCTCTATTTTTTACTCTCTCTCTCTCTCTCTCTCTCTGCATATCTATCTATCTATTTTGTATTCTCTCTCTCTCGCTCTCGCTCCTCTCTCTCTCTCTTTCTCTATCTCTCTATGTATCTCTGTCTATCTATATATCTATTTATCTTTATCTTTCACTCTCTCTCTCCCTCTCTCACACACAGTTTCATTTTCTTCCAGGGGTATATGCTACATGTTACCACAATGGACTTCACCGTCTACACCTTCCTCTGGCTGTTCTGGGGCTCAATAGCTCCAGGTAAGGCTATATACATCGGATGTTCTGTTAGAACCTCCTTTTCCCTCATGCTTAGCCCCATTGTTTTTGAGATTTTAAGACGTTCGCCCCATTAGCTTGGCGATTTTAAGAACTGTTGCCCCACATCTGTAATATTTAAGACCTTTCGTGCCATCTAGGTGTCAATCTGTTTTCTCCTGGCTAGCGATAGCGGGCCTGTAATTTAAGAGGAACCGGCCTTTGGCCGACAAATGTACAAATTTATCTTAAAATGGGATCTAGGGGGTGTAATTTTAAGCATGATGAAGGTCTAGGGAACACACTAAAAATCTCCCCTTAACCTTTTCTGTACCAGCAACGTCTGTTATATTTTAGTTTAGTTATATACAAGTGATTTTATGCAGCTTAGGAAGGATCTGTGGTAGGTAAAAAAGTTGATTGAGATACTTTGAAGCCTTATAATTGGTAGAGAACCTTCGTACACTGAATCAAATCGGCTAATAGTTGCCAGAATATCATGACGTTTATACCCATCCAGGTGTTGATTTTATCCTGGTGAGCAGGAGCGATCCAGCATGTTTGTTTATAATGTTTTTGTCAGCAGGCTAAATTTTTACATTTTTCGATAGAAAAATTTCTCCGGCGAAGTCGGATTTCTCCATACAACGATGGCTCGCTATCGCTCGCCAGGAATAAATCAACACCTAGATGGGGAGAAACGTCTTAAAACAGTAGGCTGAATGGGGCCGAATAAATACAAGCCAGAGAAAGAGAGAAAAGTAGAGAAAAAAGCAGGTGACTCCCCTTAAGTTAGTACTCTTACAACCAAAATAATCATATTTATTTCAGTCTGCACTACAATCATTGTTGTTATCGTTCCTTAAGTTACACACATACAGAACCATACTGGACACATTTCCTCGTAATTTACTATGCTTAAGTACGCTGCCAAGTTGAGCAGTGAAGGCTATAACATATGGATTATTAAATATATTATATAACATATTCATTGAAAGGCCTAGACGGTCGCCATGACCGTCACTTTGTGGCGCAGATAGCCCATGGAGGTTGGGACTGGGAATCCCACCTCCAGAATTAATTCATACTTATGGATCAGCATTCAGCAAGCCTCGTCCCTTGCTGATCCTCCCTAAAGATCCTATAGTTACTATAGGATCTCTATATCCTCCCTACCCCTTGTGGGAGTAAGGTGTGGTGTGACTGCTTCAGGTGTGGTGTGACTGTTTCAGGTGTAGTGTGACTGCTTCAGGTGTGGTGTTACTGTTTCAGGTGTGGTGTGACTATTTCAGGTGTAGTGTGATTGTTTCAGGTGTCGTGTGACCTTCAGGTGTAGTGCGATTGCTTCAGGTGTAGTGTGACTGTTTCAGGTGTGGTGTGACTTTTCAGGTGTAGTGTGATTGTTTCAGGTGTGGTGTGACTGCTTCAAGTGTAGTGTGACTGATTCAGGTGTGGTGTGACTGCTTCAAGTGTAGTGTGACTGATTCAGGTGTAGTGTGATTGTTTCAGCTGTAGTGTAACTGTTTCAGGTGTGGTGTAATTGTTTCAGGTGTAGTGTGACTGTTTCAGGTGTAGTGTGACTGTTTCAGGTGTAGTGTGATTGTTTCAGTTGTAGTGTAACTGTTTCAGGTGTGGTGTAACTGTTTCAGGTGTAGTGTAACTGTTTCAGGTGTGGTGTAACTGTTTCAGGTGTAGTGTGACTGTTTCAGGTGTAGTGTAACTGTTTCAGGTGTGGTGTAACTGTTTCAGGTGTAGTGTGACTGTTTCAGGTGTAGTGTGACTGTTTCAGCTGTGGTGTGACTGCTTCAGGTATGACGTGACTTGTTCAGGTGTGGTGTGATTGTTTCAGGCGTGGTGTTACTATTTCAGTTAGTTCTAGTGTGACTGTTTCAAGTGTAGTGTAACTTTCATATGTGTAGTTTCTGATTCTGGTGCGGTGTGACTGTCTTACCGTGAACCTAAGAATGGTCTGTGGTTTTGATTTACCAATTATTTAATAACTATTGCTTTTGGCGATAACTTTATACTATAAGTGAAAGTCTGGATTACTGTATATACAGCAAGTTACCCTTGAATAATTAGTAATCTAGTAAGTAATCGGTAATAAATAAATAATACAAATAATATATACAGTATATATATATAATTTAGGCATTCCTTATTTTTCAGGGGGAAGTGTGAGTGTGGTTGGTTTGGTGGACAAGACTTCCAGCTTCTGTCTATCTCAGGAGCAGTGGAATATTTCCACTGAAGGTAAACAGTACACTTATTTACACTGAAGGTAAACAATACACTTAATTACAGTACAGGTAAGCCGTAGACTTAGTAATACGCACACAGTGATCCAATTCACCACTTGCGAGTTTCAGGCTATAAGGAAGTTGGGTGTTTTTATAAAGATATGTAGCAGAATAATACGAGCTAAACTATGGTTGCATTGCTTATACAAATACATACAATCAAATTTAGCAGTCTTGCTATCTGTCACAAAGTTACATAACGTATGGCCAAGGCCATAAACGAGCGCCCCCACAGAACCCTCCCTGCCGACCACAATAAAGCCTGGGTGACCGAAGCCACTCCATGGCGGGGAGCTGAGAGGGTGCGTAAACGCCCGGGAAACCAAAGCCCCACCCAGGGCCCTGTGCCCCTCAGCAATTATGAAGAGAAAGCTGAGGGGCAAAGGAATAATGTGACGCTTTAGCTTCCAATCTTGGTAGATTGGGAGGTCAATCCACGGAAGAGACGCCGTCACTTGAGATCTAGAAAATATATAAGTAAAAGGAACAGTCAGAGTAAGCTATGGGTATGGCAGAGATCGCTCAGGTCTCACTCTGATAGACCAGAGGGGTAGTGGTTATCTGGTCTATATATTTATTTATTTATCTATGTATTAGTATCCTCGCTAGACCTCTATCAAGCTTAAATTAAAATATCACCCTCTAGACCTCCCTTCAAGGTAAATTCGTATTTTTTTTCGATAGAAAAAGGGCGCAGCCGAAGGCCGGTTCCTCCTAAAATTCAGGCTCGCTATCGTTCGCTAAGAAAAACTCGACACCTAAATGGCACGAAAAGTGTTAATATCAACAGAGAAGTGGGGTGAAAGGTCTCAAAATCGTCAAAATAATGCAACGGACATCTTAAAATCTTAAAACTAAAGGGTCTAACATGAGGGAGAAGGGGGTCTAGAAAAACGACATACCTACCCATAATACTGCCACCGGCCGAAATATGTCCAGTGGACGAGTTAAACAAGTATCACACGAATGCATTTATAGTCAACATTCGATGATCAACATTTTTCTGGCAACATTTCTCGACTATTTTGCACTGGTATCAGAAACTAGACTGATGATAGATGAATTTAGGCAACCGAAGTATTGTAAATGTTGACCTCATAAGCTGCCAGACCAGTGTTGAGGATAAATGTTGAGGGAAAAAGCGCTAGTGTGATACCGGCTTTACGGATGCCGCTTGACTATGAAAGCCGCGTCACAAGAGGGCATTTTTCGGCAATTTTCGATAAGCAAGTTTTATATCGTATTATTTTGAGACTTTCGCATTGGAATCGGAAAGTAGACTGAAAGTAGATTGTGCTAGGTAGTTTAATTCTTATGGGACTTGTATTTAGAAGTTGTCAGAGTCCAATTGCCCATAACAAATGACGGAAAATACGTTAGCGTGACAACGCTTTAAGGGGGTAGTGCTTGTTTTTTTGGCCTTTATATTCATATATTTATTTATTTTGAGTTTCCTCGCTAGACCTAAATCAAGCTTAAAAATAAACATCCCCTAGAACCTCTTTCAAGATAAATTTGTACATTTTTCGGTAGAAAAATTTCCCGGCCGAGGGCCGGTTCCTTCTAAAATTACAGGCTCGCTATCGGTCGCCAGGAAAATAAATATCACCTAAATGGCATGAACGGTCTTAATAATGACAAAGAAATGGGGCGAAAGGTCTCAAAATCGCCAAACTAAAGGAAATAATGTCATAAAATCTCAAAAATAATATGCTAAACATGAGGGAGAAGGGGATCCATAAAAAGTGAGTACTACCCCTTTAACACTTGTTTGTTAACCCCACCCCTCCAGATGCCGCAAACCCCGGGGTGTGTGTGGCGGTGAAGCTCGAGAACACCCAGCCTAGCCACAACACCAACCTCCTTACCTTCAACCACAACGGAACACAGATTGTCTTGCGTGAGTTTCGTGTGTAGGTTTTTGATAGTGTGTGTGTGTGTGTGTGTGTTTGCGTGTGTGTGGCGGCACCGCAACGGCGTGGATCACGGGGCGCTAACTGACAGCCCTCAACTACAACCACAGGAACCACAGGTGTGTGTGTTTGTGTGGTCGAGAACAACCAGCCTAGCCACAACACCTACTTCCTCACCTTCAACCCCAACGGGACACAGATTGTCTTGCGTAAGGGTTTGGTGTGTGAGTGTGTGTGTGTGTGTGTGTGTGTGGATTTTGGAGTGTGTGTGTGTGTGTGTGTCTGTGTGGGTGTGTGTGCTAGAGAACAACCAGCCTAGCCACAACACCAACCTATTCACCTTCAACCACAACGGAACACAGATTGTCTGGCGTGAGTTGGGTGTGTGTGTGTGTGTGTGTGAGCGTGTGTGTGTGTGTGTGTGTGTGTGTGTGTGTGTGTGTGTGTGTGTGTGTGTGCGTGCGTGTGTGTGTGCTTGGTAATATTTTCAATAATGAACATATTAATGATAATAATCATACAACTAATAATACAAATAATAATAATAATAATATTAATAATAATCATAATTAAAGTTGCAAGCAACGTTGTCCGGGGTTCAAGCGGTTTTGCAAGCAGGGTATTGTGTTGTATACAAAAGCTGTGTCACAGATATCAAAAGATCATTTAACTTATTGGGCATGGAGAAACTATAGAAGGAACAGATTGTGCAAACAAACATGAGCGAGAGAGGGAGAGATTGGCTGTATAAGGAATCTGCCTTTATTTGTTTAGTAACAGAGTTGTAGATATGTGGAATAGGCTACCGAGTGCTATAATGGGATCAAGAACAATAGAGCTTCAACTTGAAATTAGATAGAACGAGATGGGTTGGGTGTGAAAGGGATCTGCCATGTGTAGGTCAAATGGCTCTCTGCAGATAGGTGGCAATAGGTGGCATTCTGAGAGTGAGGGTCTGAGTCTGGAGGGTGAGACAGTGAAGCACTTGAACGAAGCAACCAGCCGCTTCAGAGATGGAGTTGCTTCGAGCCATGAATGGGTGCTTCACATGTCTCACTCCCCAGACTGGAACGAGACCTCACAGGCTTCACCGTGTTGAGCGGTGGAATGTACAGGCTCTCAGCCTATGCCCGAGAGGGAGTAGTTGGAATATAGAAGAAAAAAAACTCCCGTTTCCTTATTTTGTTTATGTTCTCATTTGTGAGGGAGAGAGAGAGAGTATGGCAAGAGAGAATAGGATGTCGTAGACATAAGGAAGATAGCGATAAATATGAGAGAGAGAGAGAGAGAGAGAGCGTGGCATGGATTGGGTGTGAAAGGGGTCTGACATGTGTGGGCCAATCGGCTCTCTGCAAACTCCGGTTTTCTTATGTTCTCATTTGTGAGAGAGACAGAGACTAGGATGTCATAAATGTAAGGAAGACAGAGATAAATGAGAGAGAGTTTTTATGAGATGGGTTGGGTGTGAAAAGGATCTGTCTTGTGTGGGCGAATTGGCTCTCTACAGACTCCCATTGTCTTATGTTCCTATTTCTTACAATTGTGTTTTGGTTGCAGGTATATGATAACATGGGTGTATAGTAAGTAGTGTAAATAACAGGTAACGTTTATGAGATGGGTTGGGTGTGAAAGGGATCTGCCTTATGTGGGCCACTTGGCTCTGCAGACTCCCATTTTCATCTTGGTTGCATGTGTAAGGGATCTGCCTCATTTGTACCGGTGTGCAAACAAACAAGAGCGAGAGAGAGAGATTGGCTGTGTAAGGGATCTGCCTCTATTCGCTTGGTATAAGAGTTGTAGATATGTGGAATAGGCTACCGAGTGCTATAGTAGGATCAATAACAATAGAGCTTCAACATAAAATTTGATAAAACGAGATGAGTTGGGTGTGAAAGGGATCTGCCATGTGTGGGCCAATCGGCTCTCTGCAGACTCCCATTTTCATCTTGGTAGCATATGTAAGGGATCTGCCTCATTTGTACAAGTGTGCAAATAAGAGAGAGAGACAGATTGGCTGTGTAAGGGATCTGCCTCTCGTAACAGTCTTAGATATGTGAAATAGGCTACCTAGTGCTATAGTGGGATCAAGAACAATAGAGAATTTCAAGATAAAATCAGATAGTCATATGGACGAAATTGGTTGGATGTGAAAGGGATCTGCCTCTTGTGGGCCACTTGTCTCTCTGCAGATTCCCATGTTCATCTTAGTTGCATGTGTAAGGGATCTGCCTCAATTGTACCGGTGTGCAAGCAAACGAGCGATAGAGAGAGACTGAGTGTGTAAGGGATCTGCCTCTATTAATTTAGTAACAGAGTTGTAGATATGTGGAATAGACTACCGAGTCCTATAGTGGGATCAAGAACAATAGAGTTCAACATAAAATTAGATAGGACGAGATGGGTTGGGTGTGCATGGCTGCCACGGGCGTGTCTGGCCACCATTTTGGATATCATATAAAAAGTTGCCCAATACAAAAATGCACCTTGTGTCAAAGATTGGTCCCGATCCGACAAGCAGTTCCGGAGCTATTGCGTAAAACCGGACTATATACTGTATATTTTTATGGAAGCGTGCAATACTTCTTGAACCCCTGATAACGTTGCTTGTTGTTTGAGGGAGGAGGAAAGGTAAGTCACGCCACACCAAAAATTTTCAAAACTTTGAAGGTCTAGAACTTTGTTATTAAACAAAGCATTTGGCAAAGGGAGGAATTGTTAAAAACCTTAGCCAATACTCTGTTATTCACCAAAAATAAATTTGAATTATCATTATTATTTGGCAGGGTAGGTATGTATAGGTAGGTTGGCTAAATAATTGGTGGAATTCGTAGGGACTCTAACTGTTTTGAGAGAGTTAAATAGAAAAAAAAATAGATCTGAATAATAAATCGACTATGTTATTAAGCAAAACTAGGGGATGCGTGGAAGCCTATAGACTGTAGACGGTAAACTTTGTGTGGGTAGCGAATACGGTTTTAAGGTCATTTAAGAATAGACAGTTTTCAATGCTGCGGCCAAACTATTCCACCCATTTATATTCTTTTGGTATCAAAACGTTCGGAATCGCGAGCCTCACCCAACTACGCAAACATGGCTTTGATCATCGGCGTAGTTTTCAAGATGTGGAATTTTAAGTGGAATTCGAGGTTTTTTCAAGATTGCCGGAAAAAAAACCCATGTGCAAAAGCAAACCTTCTCTATAACATTTGCGGAGCATTAGTAGTGGAGTCCATATGCGAAAGTCCAATAATTTCCTATGAGTGGGAGAGACGGTATTTAGGCGACAAATATTTCGGGAAATCGGCTGCCACGGACCTGTTTGGCTGCCATGCCAGATGTTTAGCATATCTAAAGTTGCCCAATACAAAAACGCACCTCTTGTGAAAGTTTGATCCCGATCCATAAAGCGGTTCTAGAGTTATTGCGTCAAAACCGGCGTGTAAGAATAATTTGGATGAATAAATGGGTTTAATGACTACAATAGGGGTTCCCCGTAGGGGTCGAACCCCTAATAATAATAATAATAATAATAATAACAATAATGAGAATAATGATAAAAACAACAACAATAATACGTTTTGTTGAGATTTGCAGCCATTTTATCAATAGATACAAAGGAACACTCATACCTTCTAATAATCACTGCCACGGATTTGGTGTGTTAACTTAAGCCCGGTTCACACTAGCCGTTTTCCGTTCCGTTTTTCGGCCCGTACAAAAAATCGTGACGTCAGAGTGACGTCACATACAGACACGCTGGCCATACGTATCGTGAACCGGGAAGCCGTCTACTAAATATTTTTCCAGTTGGCAAAAGAAGTCCGTTCCATACTTTGAACATTGAAGTGAAATGTGTGTAATATTTGTATGTCAATTTCCATTACATTATAGTTAATATCGCATAGCAATATTTGCTATATATATGTATTATACATATAGCATATATTGCTATGCGATATTAATGGCAACACAAATATTAAGGCAGTAAATACGTTACCCTATTGATCGTGTACCTGGCAGCCGTCGCGGCACCACCAATGTAAACATCATGTTGTTGTAATTCTTCGCGCGCCCTCAGATACTGAAAATATAACAACAAACTAGATTAATTATAACTACACAACAACAACTTGCTTCTTCAATAAAATCCTGATTCCCATCTACAATGCATGTTATTATGTCTAGGTATCGTTGCCCACATAAGTTCTATTTCTAATCGTGATCTGATGTATGAAAGTAAAATTAGTAGGCTTATACAAATGATTTGCGAGTGCGTTTTTTTTTACTTGTCAGTTTACTAATCATAATTATCATGAGTAAACCACTATACTCTTAATTTAATCATGCACAATATACTTCCATTAATATGATCACGGAGAGGAACAGAACTGCAGGCTACGTGATAGCTTTGTTTTGATATATTTTCCTAGTTAAAATGCATTGAATTACAGTGGTAGTTCATCTTCGTTCAAAACTAGGAATGCAGCACCAAGAAATATCTTCTCTCAGTCCATTCTGACGATCTAGTAGTGTTTACCTTAAGCCCAGAAAAGTACATTCCACACCCCAGAGTCCGGGCCGCACTCTGGAATGCGGCACTTACTTTCCCTTCAACTTTCAAGTTTTCCGTGTCCGTTTTTAGTATGTGACGTCATAGGCCCGAAAATGGATCCGCAAAAGACTTGTCGTGTGAACCGACCTTTAGGGTGCTTCCACACCAAGCCTGTAACCAGACAGAATCCAATGCAAAATGTTCAGAGACAGACTATGGTTCGACGCCAGATTAGGACGAACAAAACTTCACCGATAAAACGTTCATACCGGACACGAATATTCGTCACAACAATGCTGTTCTGTCAGCGGTATTGACAGTGGGAGGGTGGTACTGTCGAGGAAAACATAGACACTAATATTACTTTGGTTGCACAAACGATAATTACTTACGGCACAAAAGCACTGGGTATGTCCCATTAACAGGCTCCACAGAGCGAAGGGTAAATACTACCATATATTCATTCGAATATTTAATGATAAAGATAGGTGTGTGGCGTATGTGCAAGTGAAGGAACAGACCTTTTGCCACCTCCAGTTTGTGTGCAGAGACCACCTACAGAAGCAAAACACTAACTACAGGGAATCAATTTCCGCTGAAGAACGACGGGTTATCACCTTTACTTACTGTTTTATTATCAATTGATAAAAATACATAGTTATCTATATCCGCATTCAAATTATATTAAACATATTAGAGAATTACTTGAGTAAGTAAACATTGATAAGCTATGGTTATTTATCGATATGTACAGAACATATCAATTATATATATACGCACATTATACAGTTGGCCGAATTATACAATCCCTGATATTAAGTATTAAAGTATAGTGTGGTCGAGTTACAGGGCAATTTTGTTATTACATGAATTAACTACTGTATGAGAAAGTATAATAAAGGGTACAAAGGATGCAATACGAGAAGAGCAGTGCGGTTTTAGGTGTAGAAGATGGTGTGTGGATCAGATTGTTGCAATATGCGAGAAGTATTTAGAGAAACGTAAGGAGACAAATTTGCTTGTATGGATTTGGAAAAAGCGTATGATCATGTAGACCGAGAAGCAATGTGGAAGGTGCAAAGGATTTATGAAATTGGAGGGATTTTTTTTTTAAAGAGCAGTCAAGAGGTTTTATGAAGAAAGCAGGGCGTGTGTTAGAGAAGAATTTGAGTAGAATGAATGGTTTTAGGTAAATGTAGTTCTGCGACAGGGTTATGCTATGTCGCCGTGGTTGTTTAATGTATATATGGATGGTGTGGTGAGGCAGGTAAAAATGAGAACTATGGGTAGAGGATTGGGCTTAGCAGGAAAGAGTGGTGGAGATTGAGAGTTGAATCAGTTGCTGTTTGCTGATGACATAGCATTGGTGGCTGATTCTGAGGAGAAGCTGCAGCGAGTAGTCTAAGAGTTTGGTGTGGTAACATGTCGGAGAGGGAAGCTGAGGGAGAATGTCAATAAAAGTAAAATGATGGTGTGTAGTAGAGATGCTCGTAGGATAAATTAAATCTACGGCTGGAAAGGAAATTACTGGAACAAGTGGAGTGTTTTAAATATCTTGGAGGAGTGATAAGCAGGGACACAAATGTGGAATGGAGGTAAGTGAAAGAAAGAAATTTTTCGGAGCAATGGGAAGTATGTAGAAGGTGAGAAATCTCTGAATGAAAGCTAAAAGTGCAATGTATCAA
Organism: Paralithodes platypus; assembly: GCA_032716605.1. NCBI lineage: Eukaryota > Metazoa > Arthropoda > Malacostraca > Decapoda > Lithodidae > Paralithodes > Paralithodes platypus. The sequence goes on along the minus strand of CM064542.1, from coordinate 25,327,355 downwards.
GGAATAATTGTACCATTAGTGATGAATGGGGCTAAGACACGGGCTGTGAAGGCACAAGAGAGAAGCAAGTTGGATGTGATGGAGATGAACTTTTTGAAGAGTATGTGTAGAGTGACTCATAGAGACATATTGAGGAATGAAAAGGTACGTAGGGGAGTGGGGCAGCAGGAACCATTGTTGGCCAGAGTGGACAGAAGGGTGCTGAGCTGGTATGGACATGTTGACCGAATGGAAGATGAATGGCTTACAAAGAGAATATATGAGTCAGATAAAAGGGGAGGTAGAGGGATAAGAAGACCTCGGTTTAGATGGAGCGATGATGTAGTAAACGCATTGGAAGGTAGTGGGATGACTGTTGAACAGGCAAGAAAAATGTTAAAGTATAGGAATGAATGGAGATTATTGTGGATAGATGTGTGACAAAACGGTCATTGTGAGAGGGGGTCAGGCGCCAGTTGGTTTAGATAATTGTCCGTTACACGCCTGACCCGGGGAGCTGGTGTATATGAAGGGCCAGGATGTCAGGGGGGCGGGCATTGTGCTCCGCTGTGTGTCTGCCTGCTGAGATCGGAACCTCTCTGGGAGATCTGGGGCTGGGGGAGTGCTGGAGGCCCTTAGTGATCCTGGGCCACTAGGTCTTCTCCTGGGCAACCTAGATGTGTGTGAGTTTGTATATTGTTTTTTATGTTGTGTTGTGTTTTCCCTGTTCGGGCTCTGTCTTGAGTTGGCCACCTCCAACTATGGGGTATATGTCTGAGTATATACATACATACATACATGATACAGTACATTTATAAATTATTAATACTATCATCCTTCCATACATGAAGTCAGGGAGTGTACATAAATGAGTGTGGCCAAATGTAATGGGAAACTCTAAAATTGTTACATGCTCTTCGTCAACTTACCTTCCTCAACACCTAATTCCTGTGCTATACCATCCCACAGAGATCTTAGAAATTCACGGTTTCTATGCTTAGGATTGCTCTTGTTATATATAGCCTCACGGGACTGCACTGTGATGATTAACGATTCGCCGTCTATGTCTGGTCGATAACTGCTTAGTTAGTTAAAATTGGAGTTTAGAGCCTATCAACCCTTCTGGATTATCAAGCTAGCACACTGTAAATCACGAATAACGTCAGGACTGGAGCCCCTTTTCGAGAAATTCCGTCCCATGTGGTCGATAACCGCGGGACCGCACTCATCTACAGCTCCTCAAAAATTCCGGCAAACGAGACACTGCCCACTTTGCGGCTTCGGATTTTCTGGTGAATCTGTTTCGCAGGGTGAACCCTCCGGCCATAACGTTAGCTATTTCAACGGGTGATCTGATGACGTATTTTCTCGACGGTCAGCGTGGTCTTGTATGTCTATGTATGAGTGCATAGGTGTGTGTTTACGTGTGTTTGTGTGTGTGTTAGTGCATGTGTGTGTGTGTGTGTGTGTGTGTGTGTGTGATTAGGTGATGTATTTGTTCTTCCTTGGGTGGAAGATCGGATAGAGGCATATTAAAAAAAAAAAAATCATATTCAAATCAGTGGACAATGATTACATAATTTGTGGTTATCTTGCACACAGACACACACACACACACACATCTATCTATCTTTATCTCTCTCTCTTTCTCCCTATATATATATATATATATATATATATATATATATATATACAGTATATATATATATATATATATATATATATATATATATACAGTATATATGATTCGGCCTAAGCCTGGATTCTCTAAAAGCAGTCAATCAGAATATTAGAATGTGTTGAAATACTGTACACCTGTCCAAAGTCTTGCGTTCTGAAACATTAATGTTGCCCTAAAACTTTCGACTCGGGCTTAGTTGAATATTCTTATAAGTTCTTTAACTGTTATATTCGTTTCGAAAGTTATTTTAATCAGTTTGAGTCACAAAAGAAACAGACAATTCAATGGCATAATTAACACTTTGAGAATCAACATGTGTTTTCATGGTTTATTCTTGCTATCATAGTACGATTATATACAGCTTTGGAAGGATTTGTAGGAAAATTAAAGTAAAGACTATCCCAATTAGCCCTCTGAGTTCAATATATCCTTCCTAATCTACGTAGAATTGTTGAATAATAGCCATAATTAACTGCCAAAATGCGTCAATAGTCCTCAACGGGTTAATGTAGTAGAGTGTGCGGTAGCGCTAATAAGTCATACCTCAGCTGTCATTACGTTTGGCTCGCTCTGTGCTGTACTAATGTCTGTCAGATCTTGAATAGTGTGGGTAAGTGTAGGAACATAACTGTATATCTCGCTCGGAATGAAGAAATCATGTTCAGATGTTAGTGATACCAATTATTGATCAAAATATACCTGGTGCAGAGACATCACTTCTTTGGCCCACTGTACACTCGGATACCATAGTCTCTAGCCCACACATAAGAATTCGTATACCCACTATGTTTTTCTGAATGCAATTATAACTATCTGGATTGATTTTTGGACAGAACTTACTTTTCGATAAATCGTCTATATAGTTTAGTATATCTCGTTTCCAGAGATATACCTCCATAATTAGAAATAGATGAAGTCCACGATGTTTTATGCGTGGGCTAGAGACTATGGCATCCGAGTGTACAATATGAATAACTTCCTCAGATCTGGGAGCCTCCTTTATGTGCGACTGCAAGCTGGAAGTGAGAGTGGGTGAGACAGAGTACCAGTTCAACGAGACACTGAACCCCGGCCAATGGCACTACGTCTGTGTTGGTTTTCATCACAACAACTCCCAGGTGAGGTGGTGGTGTGCTCTAATGAATGGCATACTCTCTCAAATGTCATCCCTTGTATTAACCCCTTCTGTACTGACGACGTCTTTTACATTTTATTCTAACTATATTTAACAGATTTTATGCAATTTATTAAGGATCTTACGTGGTAGAAAAACAGGTTCAGTGAGATAGTTCGAAGCCTGTTAATTGCTTGAGGCCATTTGCAACTGAAAACAAATGTATAATCCGTGCGGCGGCTGTGTTAATACCGAAGCGCTTGGCGCGACGCACAGGATGAAATGTAAAAATAATAGGGTCCTGTTACGGCCTAGAGGATAGATTAGAGTATACATGCATGTGGAAGATCATTAAATTTGGTTCAGTAATAACCAGCAATTTTCGTGACAATCTGTTCATAGCTTTTTGATAGGGCTATATCCTGTTTACAGACATACAAACAAATTAAAAAACAGACAAAAAGACATATTCCAACTTACTCCCTCTCGGGCATAGGCTGAGAGCCTGTACAGTTGGTCAAGGATGAAAGTATACAGTTTTTCGTCTGCTATAGCCACACATAGTTTTGTCATGTTGGCAGCCCTGGTAGCCATATCTCAGAGCCCGCCCACCTTATACAGGGTGTTTAAAAACGTGTTCCTGGACTTAGTTGTCAGACGGAAATATGAATATATTGCTCTATAATCTTTGACGTGAATATCACTTCGGAGATATTAAACACTTAATGTTATTGATAGATATACAAGAAATGCGAGAGTGAAAACGAAAATCAAAACATCTACCTATATACGATATTTCAGTGGAATACAGGTCCATTTTCACACGTGGTAATATGTGGCTAATAATGTAGGGTATGGTGATATCAATGTTGCAGTTGGTTTGCAGGTGTTCTGCTGATAAAAATAAAAATAATAATAATAAATAAATATATAAATAAAAATCACAAGTAAAGCCTCATTATGCTTCGAGGACTGACTCATAAAGCAATGGCGCTCGCAAGATGAGTAACATTGCTGGGTCATTACCCTATTGAACACACAGGCTTCCTTACGTCCACGTTTAGGAATTCGATTTTTGTGTATCTAAAGTAGACGAATATGGAGCAGCTATAAAAGATATTACGATATACACTTAACATTATAACATTCATAATAAATAATGAGTAGAAAGAGGAATCTAATAATACTTGTTAATTAATAAGTAGGTAAATATTGATATTTCACTTTCATCCCCAAGACTGGATTATATGTGATCCAAAGGGCAATGAAACGGAGGCGAGCGCCGCGGCTACGCGCTGTTCCAGCGTAAAAAATTCCAGCTTTGTTTTGCTATCTCCATAACAGTATTTAGTCACCCTGAAGGTTTATGAATAATTCTCTAACTTTTGATATTTATGGAAACGCTTTTTCGAAGCACTCCGTATATTAATTAATGTATCAATATAATAAACCCCATGTGTGTTGGGATGGTTTGGGCTGGTGGAAAGGCTGTCATGGCTGCCAACATGACAAACCATGTGTGGCTATAGCAGACGAAAAACTGTATACTTTCATCCTTGACCAACTGTACATTCAACCGTTTTAACACGGTGAAGCCCGTGAGGTCTCGTTCCAGTCTTGGGAGTGACATTTGAAACTGCAACCATCATTTACCATCTTGCCTTCCCATGTATATGGAGCTGCTTCGCCTTCGTGCTTCACTGTCTCACCCCCAAAGACTCAGACCCTCACTCTCAGAACGCCACCTATTGAGCAATGAACTCACTAGGTATTGCCCCCCTGTAGCATATTTTGAATATGGGAATATTCATACAATGCTATTTAATCAGGGAAGAATGAGGGTATTTTTTAACATTTCGGTGGTGATACTAGGTACAGCACAAATTCCATCCCAATAATAACTTCCCATTGATGCATCGGGATTCGAACCCGGGACCACTGGATTACCAGTCCAGTGGCAAGACCACTCCACCACACCTTCCCTAGTTAGACCAAGGGAACCTCCAGAGACCTAATGGGAGAGCAACTCCAAGTTTATGGGGAGGGGTCTGAGGAGCATAGTCTGATGGGGGGGGGGGGGGGGAAGGATCGGATCGGGAGACAAGAAACAGTGAGTCAGATTCTCAGCAGTGTCAGCGATTTCATGCTCACAAATGCTGCAGTGAGAAAGAAACCATTGGAAACCGAGAATGTGACCCTTTGACAACAAGAAACATAAGTCAGAGGTGATAGCACAGCCGGGTGAAGGAGATGTGGTAGACTGAGGTAAGGAATTCAGAGAAGTGATTGGTATAACAGAATCTTGGCTCAATACAGTAGATAGAGACTTTAGCAGAGTATTCACTTCCCGGTTATGTAATGTTTGAGAAAAGCCGAATAAATAAAAATGGAGGTGGCGTTTTATTTTATATCAAAGAAAGTCTTAACCCGACCCTCTTGTCAAAACCTCAAATTATGAACGTCGACACATCTTTTGTGCTAATAAAGAATAATAAAGGTACAAAAATAATACTTGCATTAATATACTGACCTCCAGCTCAACCAGTGCAAACTGACCGAGAAATTTATGAACAAATTGCAGATGTAAGTAACTCACAAGATACCGTATTTTTTGGCGACTTTAATTTACCTGTGACCAAGTGGGGCGATACTCTTACTTCACACTCCGGACATGACTTGTATACGAACTTGCAAGAGAGTTCGCTTTATCAATTTGTTCGAACACCGACGGTAATAACGTTCTTGACATTGTACTTGCAACAAAAGAAGAATTAATAGAGAATTTGAATGTTGGTGATGAATTCAGTAACAGCGACCATCGTACGATAACTTTCACTTTAAACTTTACTAGTAACGAACCAAATAGTAGCATCGAAAAAGTCCCTAATTTCAAGAAAGCAAACTTTCATAAACTTAGAGCTATTGTGACGCTCCTGCATAGTAGCCACGTGCGGGCATGCGCGAGGGTCGGCTGGCCAGCCGTTTAGAAACCGGCTGGCGGCAGCCGGCCGGCCGGCTTTTCCTTAGTATATATCCTACGACAATGTAACTAATGTCTGGGATATTCTTATGTTGTTTCACAGCTTGAAGCTGCCCTTATTCTTAACCAACGCATCTTAGTATATTTTATTCTCGATAGTTGATTGTAATTTTAATGGTTTTTGAGCAATGTATTTTTAGATTACAATTTACTTAGAAAAACGCTTCTCCAGACCCCTTCAAACTAAAAAGTGTTTCCCGGACCCTTCAAACTAAAACAAAAATCCCAGACCCCCTTCAAACAAAAAAATTTCCCCCCAGACGGGCCAGACCCCCATCAAGCTAAATGTGTGCATTTTTCGGTAGAACAATGTCTCCGTCGAAGAGCGATTTCTCTCAAAGTTCAGTCTTGGTCTCGCTCACCCAGGAAATAACGACACCTTAGTGGGTTGACGCGTAAACTAAATAACGACACCTTAGTGGGTTGACGCGTAAACTAAATAACGACACCTTAGTGGGTTGACGCGTAAACTAAAGAGGTGAAACGCCTTAACATCTTCAAACTAACTGATTAAAACAGGGAAGTTCCTAATAGACCCCACCCTGCACCAAATAGGGTTAATGTAAGTTATGTTAAACTTGAATGAGGATAAATTGAGCTAGGTTAGTTTGGTGTGATTTGGTTAACCCATTCAGTACTGGTGACATTATTTTCATTATATTCTGGTACAAATTAGATTAATTTTTCAACTTAGGAAGGACGTTTACCAATCAAAAGGCTGAAGACTACCTAAGTAATCCTTTTATCTACCAAATGTCCTTTCTAAGCTTCACAAAATCGTCTAAATATTGCTTGAATAAAATTAAACACATGTCGCTGGTACAGAATGTGTTAATTATTATGAGATGGAACAAAAAACACTTAAATAATCATGTACTTCTTGCCAACATATATAGCAATATATTGAATTTGTATTAATTAATTTTACCAAATTTTCTTTTTCTCTCTTTTACAGCCGTTCTGGTTATCTGTACAAGGCCGCATGTTAACTACTCAGTCGTACATGTTGATTGAAAGAGAGAAGAGTGCTAATTTCTGTCTTGGTGAAATCACATACAGGCAGTCATTCGTTGGTATGATTGGTGCTATATCCATCCTGAAGGACATTCCCGAAACGATCCCAGTTTGCAGCAAGTCTGTAAAAGAAGCCATATCTATTGACGCCAAAAACAGCTCATGGGTATTCGGGGGCTCAGTGTCGGTCATGGAGATTGACAGCAACGAAATCTGCAGCCAGTTTTATCAAGACCTAGTTCTCCATAGCACACTGGACTATGAGGACTTCTCTCAGCTGTGTGACATTCTACAAGGGCACCTGCCAACTATGACTGAGGTGAACTCAGGAAAACTTGCAACACAAACGGTGTCATGTGATGTGAATAATGGTTCTTCATGGTGGATGGCCTACAACACAAAGCATGATGAAATGATGGCTCACTGTCCTGTTCTGTTCAATAGCAACTCGTTGGGGTGGCGTCCATGTCTTAGCAAGCTCCCATGTAGTATGTGTCGAGTGCCTACTAATCAGACCTACACTATGTTTGGCCCTATAAACAAGTTTGACAGAGAGTATTCTATCAAACCATTACCTGGTGGTGGGTACTACCTTGAAGGAGAAGGGACTAGTAAAATCATAAAGCAGGATGGAAGATGGGCTTTACTGTCTTATCTGCATGATGATCAATGGTGGCTCGATGATGGTAGTCAGGGGCCCATTGGTCGTCGCATGTGGCACGATCATAAACACAATGCCACGTTCACAATCTCGTCCTGCAGCATTATTCAGTTCACCACTAATGATGGTAGTTGTGTGTCCAGGAATCTGCGGTGTGATAACAAGACAGATTATTATGATGGTAGTGATGAACATGAATGTCCAAATGCACTTGCATATAAGCACATTAGTAAGCAAAGAGTAGATCACTATTATGCATACATAAATTTCAAAGCTTCCGTGGAGAACATCGAGGAAATAAAAATTACAAAGCAAGTGGCAAACGTGAAGATAAAGGTTGAACTTGGATGGAGGGATTTAAGCCTCAAGCTTCAGGGAACCATTCCTAATTCTGATCATCTATGCAATAGCATATGGACTCCTGAACTTGTACTTCTGGCCGGTTACGCAAATGGATATGAACTAGAGATGACTCACAGCGATGAACGCTGCTTTGACAGAGCTGAAGGACTTCTCCTCAAATATGACAACTTAAGTGATCCATTCATGGGTAGGTTTATCTGTACAGCATGTTTAGTTAGTGAAATAAGGAACTAAACATGACTTATCTGTATTATTATTTATATACATGCTAGTATGTATAATTGATGATTTCAAACATCCATTATATATTTAAGTGATCAGTACCTTCCTTGGTCAAATGGTGAACATATTGTTAACTTTACTGACTCACACTATGGTAACCTAAGTTATATTTCCAGGAAAACCATGTCCAGAGATAGAGTGGAATATATATAATTATACATACTGTATATATATATATATATATATATATATATATATATATATATATATATATATATACAGTATATATATATATTGTATAAATATACTGGGCGGTACAGGTGGTGGTTAAGGACAACTGGAGTTTTTGTTTCACCTCCTGGCCATTTTTGTTTTATCCTTTCCGTGCCTCACCAAAATAGAGGGCAACCAGTTTGCCTTCCAAAGTTCCTCTCTCAACGCACTAGGCTACAAACACCTTACCTACTACACTACCTTTAAAAAATGTACAAAACCAAATATTGATGAACACACAACCCGCCTGGGAGTCCCCAGGGTGAGGAAGGGGGCAGAAATGCCCCCATTTATCTGGGAACAACTTGTCAAAATGTCTGCACCGATACCTACTACTCTACTATCAATGTCTGCACCGATACCTACTACTCTACTATCAATGTCTGCACCGATACCTACTACTCTACTATCAATGTCTGCACCGATACCTACTACTCTACTATCAATGTCTGCACCGATACCTACTACTCTACTATCAATGTCTGCACCGATACCTACTACTCTACTATCAATGTCTGCACCGATACCTACTACTCTACTATCAATGTCTGCAACAGTTGACCTTTTCGCATATTTCAACACTGTTCTGTCCCGTCTCCAGTTCTCTTTCTAATATTCATTAATGATCTCAATTGCACCCCTAGTCCAATACACTCATATGCCGATGACTCTATCTTACACTATTCAACGAATATTTGACATCAACTCAGCATGCAATCACTCCAAAAGCTACGTAACTAGACCATAGAACCCCTATCTTCTGATCTATCAATTGTTTCTGTTTGGTGCAGAGAAAATATTGTTACTTTCAATGCCTCCAAGACCCAATTTCTCCATTTAACTACCCCTCATAATCTTCCACAAGACTATCAAATATTCTTCAACAATACACAAATCAACCCTTCATCTTCAACAATACACAAATCAACCCTTCATCTTCTCTCATTATTCTTGTTATCTTTTTAGACCGACCATTCAAGGATATAACATATTACCACTCTTGCTGAGGCGTTATGTGTGCTTAAGGGGAGGCGGACCGTTTTTCTGGACCCCCTTCTCCCTAATGTTTAGCCCCACTAGTTTTGAGATTATAAGACGTTCGGCCCATTAGTTTGGCGATTTTAAGACCTTTCGCCCCATTTCGTTGTCCATTTTAAGACCTTTCGTGCCATTTAGGTGTCGATTATTTCCTGGCGAGCGATAGCGAGGTTGCAATTTTAAGAGGAACCGGCCTTTGGCCAGGACATTATCTACCGAAAAATTTACACATTTATATTGAAGGGGGGTCTAGGGGGTGTTTTTCTAAGCTTGATGGAGGTCTAGGGAGGAATCTAAAAAAATATATGAATAAATGAATTAATAGACCAAACAAAAGGTCTGCCTCCCCTTAATTGTCTCTGTGGGTTCTTCACAACCCCGCTCAGCTTCTTGTTCTGTATAGAGGCTCTGTGAGCCCACGTATCGAGTATTGTTAGCATGAGTGAGGCGTTTCCACTCATACCGCACTTCTGGAAAGAGTAGAGTCAAAACATTTCGCCTCATCAACTCATTTCCTGTTACTATAGTCTATTCGTTATAAGTAGGCGAGATATCTTAACTTCTATCTTCTGTAACTTATAAGGGCCTAGTACAAATCGGACATAAATTCCCACACCTATTCTCTGGCTGACTCTTCCTAAATGGTATAAGTATTAGCTCGATTACATTAGTCCTTTTTGAGTTATGAGAGGTTAGGGGTTAAGATCTCTCGCCTACTTATAATGAACGGACAATAGTTCCCTACAATCTCTTTCTACTTGCCACAATGTTGCATCTCTTTCACTCTTCTATCACTATCACAACAATCAGCGTTCTTCAGAGCTCTCTCAATGCATACCCCCTTCCTTGCGGCGAGTGAGGCACCCACCTTTCAACACAGTCCCACTCCTATTCTATCCAGCTCTCCAACCCAAGACATAGCCAATTTTCTCAGTCTTTCTTCTACTCACCAAATTAACTAGGGAAGTTTCTCCCTCAAACAATCTTTCCTTCAGCCTATAACTTAGACTGCTTTAAAGTTCGTGTATCCAGGCATTTTGACCCCAACGTCCCTTGCATTTGGCCCTCTGTAACTCTTTTGGCGGTGGGGGAGACACTCGTTACAGGCATCCTGCATATTGTCTCCTTCATACACATAAAACACATAAATTCCACAACAATTTGCCATTAGACTCTAAGAAGTAATCACAGCTTTATATTTTAACGGCGCAAAAAATAAATAAATAAATAAATAAATACAAATATATATATATATAATTTATATACTGTATATACCTTTACAAAATAATGCCTCAAATTTATTATCTTCAAGACTTATCCAGTCTTACCCAATATTCAAATAATACGAACAAGTACGTGAATATGTTTGCATTCCTTTAAACATTAAACACTCTTTTCTTCCAACAGGTGTATCTTCTATCAACGACAACTTCAGAATGGGCCAGAAGAGTACAATATATTTCTCACTCCCGTGCCAGTTCAAGCTGTACTTGTATCCTTTTGGAAGATACGAATGCAATGCAACATTTCTGGTCAAAGACATGAAAAAACTACGACAGAGATTCAAAACTTGGAATAAAAATATTCACCAATACTATTCTCTTCTGTACAAGGGGAACCATGACCTGCTAGACTACCACTTGGTGGAGGTGACATTGGAGTTTCGCCGATACTATATCACTTTGACTCTGCATTTGGCGGGCCGCTACGACTACCACATCCTAAACAGTTTCATCCCCAGCGGCCTCATGTTGATCATCGCCTACGTCACTTTCTACTTCCCCATCGCCAACTTCAATGAGAGGGTGATGCTGCCGGTGATGTCTCTCTTGGTCTTGGCCAGTCAGCACACCTACATAAAGACGCCCTACTTTAAACTACTGGACGTATGGTATGCCTCCATTATCATCATCTGCTTCACCATGAACATCGCCAACTTCATCGTGCATGTGCAACACCAGAAGGACATTCAATCTGCCCCTGTGGAGCCCTTTGGTGACAACCGCGTTCATCCTCGTCGGAAGTCGTTGGTGTCTATCGATGAGAATGTTTCGCATGCATCCACTGACGTCATATCGGTGCCTGAGCAGAAACCTACAGCAGAGAAACGACTCTCAACCGCTGAGAAGAGCAACATTATCTTCCGGCGTGTCACTCTGGTTGCTATTTTAGTGTTTCTGTTTATGTTCACTTTGTATGCAACTGAGACCCTCTAAGCATCTCAAATACAAGGGAAATCACAACTCAAGTTGTCTCCTTCTGGGTTATGCAAAATGGCTAGAAACTGACTTGGGGTTGTAAAATGAAGACACTAATACAACAGCGAATGTCTTCTCAACTTCAAGAGAGAGAGAGAGAGAGAGAGAGAGAGAGAGAGAGAGAGAGAGAGAGAGAGAGAGAGAGAGAGAGAGAGAGAGAGAGAGAGAGAGAGAGAGAGAGAGAGAGAGAGAGATTCTAATCCTACGGCCTGCCTCGTACATAATAGTGCATTATATTGAAGTGTGGACATTACTATCCAAAAGTTTACTGCCAACAATATGCTTTTATCGCATGTAGGCTAGACATTTATCCTTACTTATTAAAACAACCCAGTTGTTTAAGGGAACACTGACTGCTTTTTTGGCCTATAAATTCATTCATTCATAGATTCTTAGTTTCCTCGCTAGACATCCCTCAAACTTAGAAAAACATCCCCTAGATAAAGTTGTACATTTTTCGATAGAATAATGTTCCTCTTACAATTACAGGCTCGTTATCGCTCTCCACTGCGCCAGGAAAAAATCGACACCTAAATGGCACGATAGGTCTTAAAATGTATAACGAAATGGGACGAAAGGTCTTAAAATCGCCAAACAAATGGGCCGAACGTCTTAAAATCTCAAAGTTAGTGTGGCTAAACATTAGGGAGAAAGGGGGCCAGAAAAACGGTCTGTCTCCCCTTAATCTCTGTGATGCGACTATTTCTTCAAACCGGTGTGATAGTATTTTACAAATGTTCCTCCACCAACAGCTTCCTCTCTCTCCCCTCTCTACACTCTTCAACAAATATGAAAGTAGAAAGTAGCTACGAGGTGCCGTTGTAAAGGTTTATCCCTCAATACCTTCATCTGACCTGACTTAACCTCCACGATCATATACACACACCATATCCAGTCTGCGCATTCGCGATCATAAGTTTATTTCGATGACCGGCCAACTTAACCAGTAAACTATGTCAACCAGTGCCAAATCAACCAATACTTTTAGGTTAGGTCAGGTTAGGTTACGAGGAGATTGGTTGTTTTTCTAGATCCCCTTCTCCCTCGTGTTTAGCCCCATTAGTTTTCACATTTTACGATGTTTGCCCCATTAATTTGTCAATTTTTAGACCATTCGCCCCATCTGTTTGTCAATAATAAGACCGTTCGTGTTATGTTGGTGTCATTTTTTTTCCTGGCGAACGATAGTGATCCTGTATTCTTGAAGAACAGGCCTTCGGCCGGTAAATATTTCTACCGAAACATTTACAAATTAATCTACAAGGGGATTTTTTTTTTTTTTTTTTTTTTTTTTTTAAAGTTTGGTGAAGGTCTAGGGAGGAAACTAGACAAATAATGAATACATGAAAAAATCGACCAGCAAGTGAACCATACCATATTTTGAGACTGGTTTGGCTGACCCGGGTTGGTTTGGCACTGGTTGAGAGCTACTGCATGAAATGGTCTTCTGGTTGAGATGTCCGGGAACCGCTTATTTCATTGAGGACAGCTGGAATATTATAGAACTATATAAACAGTCACACCTCAAATGAAATGTAATATATTCAGTATATACAGTATATATAATTATATATATATATATATATATATATATATATATATATATATATATATATATATATATATATATATATATATATATATTAGCAATGCTTCAGTTTTATGTCAGCAAGTGTTACTATTTTGTCATGTACTTGTTGTAATATATAATCAGCATCTTACTATCAATTTGATAACACATTTTGTTATCGTATTATATTTTAGGGTGCTTTGAAGTAAACAGTTTTGAATAGATTAAATTTACTGTGTACATTCGGAAACCATCTCCATTAATTATTATCTTATACATACATTTAAAGACCGAGTGCTCCACTGTGTAAACACTTTGTTTTATTTATATTAACTCTTAACCCTTTACTTGCCATGCCCTATTTCCATCTTCTAAACTTGGCCTTACAGGCACACATTGATGTGTTTTATATTACTTATAGATGATAACATTCAAGTTTTGGTCATATATTTACCTTGCCTATCTAGACTAATTGATGTTAAATATTTCCACCGTATAATATAACATTGAAGTATCAACACAACGTTTACATAATTATGCACATTCTTTGCCAAATTAATTATATTGTGATTTCATGCAGCACAGTTGCATTGCTAGAGTTTCCATCTGTAATATTTACACTTCGCACTGTAGTTCATAACGTGTGTAGATTGTATGTAGACTGCATGTTGTGTTGGGTCAGCAAATGGCATATATATATATATATATATATATATATATATATATATATATATATATATATATATATATCACTTGCGTTTTGCTGCCAAAACTCAACATGCAGATGCAGTGTACATACAATACAGTCTGCACACATTGTGAAATACAATGCCATTTTCCTTAGATGTGATATATTTAGAATAATCAGTTTAAGTACAATAGATGTATTTTATTCCATAGATAAATATGCTTATATAATTAAGTATAACATCATTCATGCCGTCATAATGAGTAAACCCAGCTGAGTTAATGTAAGTCCAGCTAATGAATGTGTGCAACATAATATGAACACTTGGGAAGATAGGGACGCAATCAATCAGTTAAGGGGAGGCAGACTGTTTTTCTGGACATCCTTCTCCCTCATGTTTAGCCCCATTTGTTTTAGATTATATGACGTTCAGCCCACTTGTTAGTCGATTTTAAGACCTTTCGCTCCATTTCTTCGTCAATATTTAGACCTTTCGTGCTATTTAGGTGTCGACTTTTTCCTTGGCGAACGATAGTGAGCCTGTAATGTTGGAAGAACCGGCCTTCGGCCGGGAATTTTTTCTACCGAAAAATGTACAAATGTATCTTGAAAGGGGTCTAAGGGCTGTTTGTCTAGGTTAATTGAGGTCTAGGGAGGAAACTAAAAAAATATATGAATATATTAATTAATAGACCCAACAAACGGTCAGTCTCCCCTTAATATGTGGACAAATGATGGATAGATTGAGATAACGCCTGACCATATCATTTTTGCAAACAATATTTTGTTCGAGTATCTGGCTGTATTGTTTACTGCTATGCTTAGACATTGAATTTCACCTGAGGGCATGTTGATTAGCATAATGGTACCTATTCCTAAAGGCAAATGGATAACTTTATGTACTTCCAACAATTTTAGGGCGAATATTAGACATTACTATGTGTAAAGAGGGAAATCACCTAATAACAAGATCATTACAGTTAGTTTTTAAAGGTGCGTCAATGAGTCTGTGCACGTACTTTGTTCATGAAACTGTACCGTTTACTATATAGAAGTCTAATAATGTTTACGGGTTATTTGTGGGTGCCAGTAAGGCATTCGATTGAGCAACATAGTGTACAAACAATTTTATATTCTTATCAAGAATTGTATGTCCGCTAGTGTGTGGGTTCTTGCTAAATGCATACTGTATATCAATCAAAAAGTTGTGAGTCAGATGGAATATTTAAATGTTTGGTTATGTTTATGTTCAAAATTAATTTAACAAAGACGGGTGATATTTTGTATTTATATTGATGTTTTTTTTTTTGAATCCTTAACAAAAATAGATGTTGGGTGTTATATGGGAAGTATCATTGCAGTGGAATGTGCATATGCTGATGATCTAACATTATTGGCACCAAGTGTACAGGCATGGAAACAAGAGTATGCTCGATATTATCATGTGATATTTAACTCTAAGAAGAGCCAGTTGATTGTTTTAAAGTCAGAAACAAGGACTCCCCCTGATCCTGGTATTATGATTAATGGAGATGCTGTAAACACGGTTAAGAAAGTTGCTCATTTAGGCCATCATGTGCTATATGGTAATGTATATTACAATTTTGATGCATCTAAGTGTATTGGTGATTTTAACTGACTTACAAAACTGATGTGTTTACATATTTTAAGCATTGTAGCTCAGATATTAGAAACTATATATATTTTTTTCAGATACTGCACTATTTGTTATGGATCCCACATCTTACCTATATTTGATAATTGTATGGATGATTTGTCTAGACTGAGCATGGAGGGTGGTTGTCAGGCAGGTGTGGAGAGTACCATGGACCACACACTCTAATATGCTGTCACATTTAGCTAAGGTTATGACGACACAACTTTGGTTTGTAAAGCAATGTGTAAAATTAGTTCTGATGACTTATAATACGAATACTGTGTTAGTGGAACTCACTAAGTCATGGAAGGTAATAAAGGACTATTGACTAGTAAAATGGATGTTACAAATATACATACAGAAGGGAGTAGGACATGTAAATATCAAAATGAGAATATTAGACTATGTGAACAAGTGAGAGAGCTCTGTTTTACCAGGGATAGAGGCACTGGAAACCCATTGTAAGAATGTATGTTGATAGCTTTCCTGTGTACTGAATGATTAAATATATACTATATATATATACAGTATATATATATATATATATATATATATATATATATATATATATATATATATATATATATATACTGTAATATATATATATATATTTATATAATGATATATACGTATATAGTGCATATTTTTTGCGAACACAGGTATTCGAATTGAACTATATTTGTGTAAAGTAAATAACATAGAATACATAGAACATTGGGTCTTGTAATCTAATTATAACATGAACAATGTACAATTTCGGACGTTAAGTATACGGCTCGATGAACAGAAGATAAAATGATTAAAATACTGTACATGAAGATGGATACACAGTAGCAATCTGGTAACTGTTAAGTGTATATACTATCTCAAAGTGTTTGTTATATAGATTTACCAAATATCTTTTGTATAATCATACTCTCTTTCTAGTCTGTTAATTATAGCATCATCTGTCAGCCTAGAGACAATTGTTCAGTAGGCTACTGTATAGTCTATTCGCTGTAAGTAGGTGAGAACCAAACGAACTCTATCTTCTGTAACTCAAAAAGGGCTCGAGTAAATGGGCTGTAAATTTCCACATATATTCCTTGACTGACTCTTCCCAAATGGTAGAAATATTAGCTCGATTACTCTAGTCGTTTTTGAGTTACAGAGATTAGAGGTCATGATTTATCGCCTACTTGCAGCGAATAGACTATAGCCTACCTACAATGATGATAGCATTTTAATATTTGTTTCAGGAAAATATAAAAGTATTCCCAGACACGAAAGCACTTCAGAGTAATACATATCACCAAACTAACGTTATTTACATCGGAAATGAAGACATTTAGTGATTGTTTTTTAATAATATTATATGCAATATGCACTTGTAATGGCGTCCTAATTAATGGCGTAATAAGCTGAGTGTTATCTTAAAGTAACTTATGCTAATTTTGTCATCCGTAATTATTGAAGAAACTAATTAGTAAATATTGTCTATGTTTTTGTTCACATCATAATGATCCTAAATAGTGTATGAACAAAACAAAGCACTGCACAAAATGCAATTAGGTTTGTAATAATATATGTTAGCTCTTAGAGTAAGGTTTTAAAGTAATCACAACATTGTATTTCAATTTGTTTTAGATTAGCCAATGTTTCTACAGTCGAGAAATAATTGATTTTAACAAATTATCAAATAAGCTAATTTTATATTGTTTTTATATAATGAATATGGCACTGTGGTCCTGTTATTTGCTCTGTTTTAAGCAATCCAAAAATAACTAATTGAAATAATGGTCCTTCAAACAGTCATTAGTACTTTACATTTAATAAATCGAGACAAAAAGTATCTTAAAAACAAAATGTATAATTCATGTATTACCACTTATATTGCTAATGCTTCCTTATATTTATATATTCGCAAAATACCATATCTCAACAAGTAACGTTTTCTGAAGAAAAAAATCAAGCATTTTCAACATTTAAAAATTATATGACCCGTCTCGTGACTGAAAGCTGTACTTCAGGTTGCCACCCATGGACACCATACGAAACTAAGTGAATAGTTGAAATACACACTTGATTAAAAAAAAAAAACGTACACAAACAATATATTAAAATTGTAGTATGATATTATAAGCCCTGCATTTATATTGCTATACATATATCTCACTGCTTATATGCCTTTATCCCTGTAACTTTTAAACTCTCAACATTCTTATTAAACATTCTTCATTTATTGAACTCCCTATAACTTTATCTATCTCTTTAACATATAATATATTTGTTGTTACTTCCACTTAAATCAACACCCATTTCCTCTGTAAATGTAAACTGTATAAGGTATTTATCCGGTCCTACGTCATACCAGAACGCTGAGTTGATGCTGTGTTGCTTCAGCATCCTTGAACCCAGTCGATGCCTTCTTACTCAGGCATCTTCAGTTTGACTTCAACAGACCTCAGCCAGAGAGAGTCAGAGCTCTTTACTCCCTCTAGACTCTAGACTCAGACTCATCCTCTATAGCCAAGCTCCTATATCCCCTAGATATATTAGATCACACAAGTCATATATCACCTTGCTCCTAAGGCTTTTATTACAAGCCTTATCATATATCTGTACTTATATACCTGTACGTTTATACTTATTATCACTTATCCAATAATTAATGTGTTGTGTTATTACCTATAATCCCCTATATACTTAACATATTATACTGATATACATATGATACTTATATTCTCCTGATATAAAATAAAACATGACAAAAGCCACCTTGCCTCTGGCTGCAATGATAACATATGGTATGCACAGTCCGAATCACAGCTCTACTTACGCTATTATCATGTTGTACTACATATTTGTAACTTAACAAATATCTGTTGATTAAAATCAGATTAATTTGTAATCAACAAACTTTAACAACACTAATCTCCTTTATCCGTAGATATATATAGTTTTCTCATAATGCCGGTACACAAGCATTCTATTATGCCTTATGAAAACAAATATATATATTAATATTGAATATATTATAGGAATATGAATATTATAGTATTTAGAAGCAAAATTATTAATGTTTCATACTATTATTATGAGTGTTATAAAATGTCATAGCATAATTTATACTGTATATTTATCAATCTAAATGTGGTCATATTTTTCATGTGTTTTCTCTACCTGAATATGATGATCCTTTGGTTACATTTATAATGATAGTTAACCCCTACTGTACCAGAGAGTATTACTATAAATGATAGTTAATCCCTACTGTACCAGAGAGTATTACTGTAAATGTATCCTCCAGTACCAGGCATTGTGGCCAAAATGGCTTCGGAGTCGAGAGAGAACAGCCTCTCACCCCGAAAGTTGGGGGATTACTGACTCAGCCCGGTTCCCACAAGCTTGGATCCAAGCCTAGAAGTGTTGTCAAAGTCTCAGAGCAGTGCATACAAGTCATGGTACCAGGTACCGTTCGATACGGGCAGTTACAAGAACCACATAATTACTGACAGACATCTTCCGTCGCTGGTACTGACGGCTGTATACCGTCGCTTGTACAGTAAGGGTTAAGATATTCTAGCATAATATTATATACATCAATATTACAGAGTAATACACATTTGCGAAAATATTAATGCCTGTTTCATAGATGATCTTAGAAAAAAACTGCCTACTTTATGGCCATTTAGGAGCGTGGCCATTTCAGTGTGTGGCCATTTTGATTGTGGCTATTCCAGAGTGTGGCCGTTTTAACCTGTTATTTTTTTTCAACACATAATGTACTGTATACTGGAAATAAACCTATTATCGTGTGCAAAATAAATATGCACTGTATTTACTGCATCCTATGTTCTGTTTTTGTTTAGCTATTCTTATATGTATAGTCTAGAATTTTAGGAGATGCACGACACACAATCCTTGACAAACAAACGTTAATTTTTATTTTTAAGTTGTAAATCTTTTGGTAGTTAAAATTAATAGTAACTTGATTATGTTATTCATATCAATAAAGTCATGCAAGTAAGGTATTGAAGTAAGCATTCTAAATAATGACATAATTGTAGGTGGATGTAAGACAGCCAATCGTTAACAAAACATAATTTATCCACAATCCTTTCCGGCACACCGTAACACTTAAGGGAGTCCACCTCGCTGTTTTTCTCTTGTTCTCCCTCTCTCTTTGGCTTGTATCCATTCGGCCCATTCAGCCTACTGTTTTAAGATGTTTACCCCCCCCCCCCCCACCCCATCCAGGTGTTAATCTTTTCCTGGCGAGCGGTAGCGAGCCAGCATATATATATTTTTGTTTTGACAGCAAGCTAAATCTTCCCTTTCTCCTTTTTCACTTCTATAGCTAAAATGACATAATTAATGTGAAATAATGCATGAGATTTGATGACAGCACCACTGATAGTTAAATACAATGAGATACAATTAGGATAAACTACTGAACACCACAAATGATTGATATATTACATGTAATTCTTCGTGGGGGCAGGTTTATGTGCATACAGTACACTGTTAACTTGCAGGACATTTGATATAGACAAAATTTGCTTTTGACATGGCCATATTTGTGTCCAAAATGAAATTATATATAATTTACGTTTCAACTGGCTTTTACATAAAACGGGGAAAATACTGAGTACAATCAAAGTTGATATGAATTCTTATTATAACCAATCGCAAATGTTACGTTGAATAAAGCTTATAACTCCATCTTGCAAATAATTATAGGCAAATATTGTTCCCTGTAGGCCAAACCTATCTTCACTTATCCTTGTAAAGCATAATCAAACTAAACCTGTCCTAGGAAAATCTAAATAATCCGACTTAAACTGCTTACCCCCTTGAGGATCTGAGACGCATGTTTACATTTTATTTTGGTTGTCATTAGACGACTTTATGCAATTTAGGAATGCTATCTAGGAATCAAAGGGTTAACCCATACAGTACCAGGGACGTCCCTTTTATCATATTCTGGCAACTACTAGACGAGTTTATTCAGCTTAGGATGGACCTGTAGCAATTATAAGGATTCAAACTATCTCGGCCAACTTTTTTTAACCACCACTGATCCTTGTTAACTGCATATTATGGTCTAAATATAGCTAGACTACAATATAACACACGTCGCTGGTACTCAAAGGGTTAATACTAACTTTATTAACTCTTTATCTCCCACAAGTTCACCCGAAGATAAATTCAAGGTTAAGCTGAATGAAATCGTCTAATGATAGCCAGAATAAACTGTCAAAATGCGTCATGATTCTCCAAGGAGTCAAGATTGAAGCCAATTAGGTGTTGGCCATATTGGAGTGTGGGCATCTTGACCTGATTAAGGGGAGACGGTTCGTTTTTTTTGGTCCCCTTTCTCCCTCGTGTAAAGCCGATTTTAACACTTTCGCCCCATTTCATTGTCAATTTTAAGACCTTTCGTGCCATTTGGGTGTAACAAAAATCCTGGCGAGCGATAGCGATCTTGAAATTGTAAGAGGAACTGGCCTTCGGCTGGGACATTTTTGTACTGAACAAATTTACACGTTTATATTAAAGGGGGTGTCTAGGGGGTGTCTAGGGGGTGTCTAGGGGTGTGTTTTTAAGTTTTAGGAAAGTCTAGCGAGGAAATTAAGAAATAAAGGAATAACTGAATTAATAGACTAAAATAAACGGCCCATCTCCCCTTAAGCCCCCTAATTCACCCTCCAGCTCCACTCCTTGTATCCCGTCCAAGTCCCTCGTCGTACTCCCTGCACCTAGCATGGTTATTATGATATTAAGGGGGTAGTACTTGTCTATTTGTTCTATGTATTGTGATGTTTATGCATTTTTTAGTTTACTCGCTAGACCTCTATCAATCTTTAAAAAAAAACCTAGATCCAATTTCAAGATAAATTTAAAAACATTTCCGTAGAAAAATGTTCCGGCCGAAGGCCGATTCCTTCTAAAATTACAGACTCGCTAACGCTCGCCAGGAAACAATCGACACCTAAATGGCACGAAAGGTCTAAATATTGACAAAGAAATGAGGCGAAAGGTCTCAAAATCGCCAAACTAATGGAACGAGCGTCTTAAAATCTCAAAACTAATTGGCTAAACATGAAGGAGAAGGGGGTCCAGAAAAAGCGACTCCTTCCCCTTTAATGTGTATCCCATTGCAGTGTTGACCCCTAGTGAAGAGGAAGGGTCAATTACTTCTCAGGGGAGGATCAAAGGGGAACCTAAATCAATGTCCTTTGAGCTGATTCGATTTATTTTTCTCTTCGGCAACCTCTCTCTTGGCTTGCTGTTTAAACAGTCTATCATTAATATGTGACGAGCGATACACCATTTACCTGAGTTGGGAGAAAGAGTATATACTGTGTGTATATATAAATAAAATGTATATACTGTGTGTATATATATATATATATATATATATATATATATATATATATACATATATATATATATATATATCAAATGTATATATATATATATATATATATATATATATAATTATATAATGTATATATACTGTATATATATATATATATAGGGTGTCCAGAATTAGATGTGCCAAACTTCAGGATATGATTATATAGATCATTCTAGGCAAAACATATTCTACAACAAAAAATTTAAATCTCGATCGTTTAAGAGATATTTAAAAAGTTAAATATAGTGACCTCCTCCGTATCCCTATAATGGGCCTTTCCATGTCAAATACTGTAGTTTACAGAAGTCCAAAGTGAGCTAATATGTCGATAATAATTTAGCAACTTACATAACATATATGCCAGAGTGGAAGACTGGCATAATAGTCCCCCTATATATGGGCAAAGGGGAAAGAGGAGTGTGTGGTAACCACCGAGAAATATGTCTTATAAGCGTAGTAGGGAAGGTATACAGTAGGGTAGTGATTGAGAGAGTGAGAGTGAGAACGGAGAAATGGATAGACGACGAACAGGGAGGTTTTAGGAAGGGAAGATGATGTGTAGATCAGATTTTTACCCTGAATTGTGTTGTGGAGAAATATCTGGAGAAGAAACATAAGGTGTATGTTGCCTTTATGGACTTGGAGAAGGCATATGACAGAGTGGATAAAGAAGGTTTGTGGAAAGTACTTAGAATATACAGAGTAGATGGCAAGTTGCTGAAAGCAGTGAAGAGCATGTAATGAGGGTGCAAAGGTGGCAGTATGTGTGGAGAGTGAGCAGAGCGAGTTCTTTGACCTGAATGTTGGTTTGAAACAGGGGTGTGTGATGTCCCCGTGGTTGTTTACTGTATATATGGATGGAGTCATGAAAGAAATACTATCAAGAGCAGTGGATGTTGGTGTATCGCTGAAAGGGGAGGGAAATGAGTGGAAGCTACCTATACTGCTGTTTGCGGATGATACAGTTCTGATGAGTGATAATGAATGGGAGTTGCAGGGTCTGGTAAATGAGTTTGGAACAGTGTGCGAAAAACGGAATTTGAAGGTAAATGCGGGGAAGAGCAAGGTAATGGTCTTCGAAAGGGGTGAAGTCACAGAGTGTGAGGAGAAGCTGAACGGTCAGGCTATGGAGATCGTCAGCTCTTTTAAGTATCTGGGCAGTGTGTTGAGTAAAGATGGGACTATGGATAAAGAAGTGCGGGAGAGGGTGCAACAGGGGAAGAGGGTTGTAGGAACGCTGAAAGCAGTAACAAGAAATAGGGTGGTCAGTATGGAAATGAAGAAGTCCTTGCATGACAGTGTGGTAATCCCGACACTGACTTACGGAAGTGAAGCTGGTGAAGCTGAAGTGAAGCTGGAAGTGTAGTTGGTTGAGAGACTCAGACCAAGAGTGAGAGCAGTGGAATGAATTACTTAAGAAGTGCGTGCGGAGTTACATGGAGGGATAGACAGACTAATGAAGAAGTAAGAAGGAGGTGTGGTGTGGAGGTAGATGTGCTGGAAAGTGAGAAAAGGAACAACCTGAGATGGTTCGGCCATATGGAACGTATGGAAAGCGAGAGAATGACTAAGAGGGTGTACGAGAGCGAGGTGGAGGGACAGAGAGGGAGAGGTAGACCGAAGGAAAGGTGGAAGGATGGAGTGAGGAAGTATATGAACGAAGGCGGTGCTGGTTGGGGGGAGGGGCGACAACTGACTGGGGACAGAGGTGCATGGAGGCGGTTCGTTCATGGCCACCCCTTCGGGGATCACGGCGTCGGGCAATAGATAGATAGATAGACATAATTATAATATTTTGATAATAACATGAACGATGGTAACATAATTGCAGTTAGATGGAGCTGCCGTTGCCTTATGGGCATATACTGAAGAAAATGCCATTTTTAACAGGCAATATTTCTGGAACGAGTAAAATTTGGAATTTTGTGTATAAAATATATGCTTAGAATATTTGTCCAAACCTACACTAATCATGAAGTTTGGCACGTCTAATTCGGGACAGCCTGTATATATAATATATACAATATATATATACAGTATATATATAGAGAGAGAGATAGATAGATAGATATACTGTATATATACTCTCTCTCCCTACTCAGGTAAATGTTGTATTGCTCCTCGTCAAAGAGCCTCATGCAGGAACGTTTGTATATATTGAACATGAAATCCTGAAATACAAATACAGGACATCATTGGCAATATGTTTGTTGGGAGGGGGAGGACCTTTGTTGAGGCTTTGCAACATCCCACAGATATTATTGCTCACTCTCTCTCTCTCTCTCTCTCTGTCTGTCTCTTTCTCTCTCACTCTATTTTTCTATCTATCTATCTATCTTTCTCTCTCTCTCTTTTTGTTCTCTCTCTCTCCCTCTCCCCCCCCCCCTCTCTCTCTCTCTCTCTCTCTCTCTCTCTCTCTCTCTCTCTCTCTCTCTCTCTCTCTCTCTCTCAATATTCTGCGTTATATTTGGACATGTCTAATAAAGAAGGATCTTAACAGAAATATATATATGTATTTAAAGCTGTAAAGAAGAAATTGTTGTTCAACCACATAAACACATTGTAAGTAAATGGGAAGCAAACGGAAAAAGGGAATAGAGCCAGAACTATTAACCCCTTCTGTACCAGCGACGTCTTATTAATTTGATTCTACCTATGTTTAGACGATTATATGCAGTTTAAAAAGGATCTGTGGTAGTAAAAAGGGTTAAGCGATATAATTTGAAGGCTTTTAATTGCTGGAGGCCCTTTATAAATTGAATACTATCGTCTAATAGTAGCCAGAAGGATGTTAAAAGGACGTCACCAGTATTGTGGGGTTAATATAGAGTGTAAGTTTATAAACTCCCAGCCGGACGCGAACCTCCGACATTCAGAACGAGTGTTCAAGCTTATAATCCACTACACCTCAGCGTGATAAATTAATCTTAACCTTTTCTGGGAGTATACAAACATTTATTAGCTCACGTGTAATTATGATATGTACTTGCTAATAGTATAGGGCATAAGAACTAACATACTAACATAATGAAAGCTGACGAGAGGAAGACAGATAACATATAAGATTGGTATATCAACAGGTAAAAGGTAAAACAAACATGGTTAGTACAAAATAAGGAGAAACGTTAGACTGAAACGAAAAATAAGTAATGAAAACAAGTATTGAATTTGTCCCCTACTGTACCGGTGGCGTCCTTTTCGTTATAGTCTGGTAATTAATACATTATTTTACTCAGCTAAGGAAAGACCTCTAAAATGAAAATGCTGCAACCTATTTCATTTAATCCTTTTAACTACCACAGATCCTTCCTAAGCTAAAATAAATCGTCCAATAGTTGCCAGAATATGATGAAAAGGACGTCACTGGTACTGAATGGGTTAAGGGGGGATGGTTCACTTATTGATCGATTGTTTTCATATATTCATTATATATCTAGTTTCCTCCCTAGACCTCCATCAAACTTTAAAAAAACATCCATTAGATCCCCCTTCTAGATTTATTTGTACATTGTTCGGTAGAAAAATGTTTCGGCCGATGGCTGGTTCTTCCAAAATTACATGCTCACTATCGTTCGCCAGGAAAAAAATCGACACCTAAATAACATGAAAGGTCTCAAGACAAAGAAATGGGGCGAAAGGTCTTAACATCGACAATCTAATTGGGCAAACATCTTAAAATCTGTAAACTTTAAATCTGTAATGGGGCTAAACATTAGGGAGAAGGGGGTCTAAAACAACGACCCATTCCCCCTTAAGCCTTTGGGGTGAGTAAGGGGAGAAGTAATGGAGGGGACTGGGGGGGGGGGGGAGAGGGTAATAGCCAATCAAACATGCAAACAAACAAACATGGCCACACAGAAGAGAGGTCATCATTACCCGGGTAGCCTGAGGTCAGAGTTGGTCAGGTCACAGGAATATTAATACAGGTCATCATGTGTGTGTATACTGAAAGAGGAAGTTTGGGCCTCTCGCTGGCACACATAATCACTATCTATCTATCTATATGCTCAGACCAATCCCCACTTTTCCTATTTTTTAATGTTTTAATTCTTCTATTTTATTAATTTTGTTTGTTTGTATTTTCTTGGGGGTGGCCGATTCAAGACAGAGCAAGAACAGGAAAACACAAAACACAAGACAAAACAACGAACAAACACAGGCAAAACACAAAATTCACACACATCTAGGTCACCCAGGAGAATACCCAGAGACCAGGATCACCAAGGTCGCTCCAGCACTCCCCTGGCCCCCGACCACCTGGAGAGGCTCCGATCTCGGCAGGCAGACATGCAGCGGAGCCAAAGTCAGAAGCCCGCCCACCACACTTCCAGGCCCACCCTTCATATTAATCGTCTCCCCGGGCCAGGCGCCTGATGGACTATTATCTAGTCCAACTTGCGCCCGACCCCTTCCCCAAAATGACCACGTGTTCACTCAACTATTCACAAGCATTCTCCATTCATTCCTGTTTATTACCACTTCCTTTGCCTGATCACACATGGGAGAATATTAATACCAGTGACGTCCTTTTAACTATATTTTGGCTACTAAGCAACGATTTTATTCAGTTTAAAAAGGGCCTCCAGCAATGTACAGGCTTCGAAATATCTCACCTAACCCTTTTTACTATCTAGGATTCTTCTTAAGCTGCACAAAATCGTCTAAAAAAAGCATGAATATACTAAAAACAAATGTCGCTGGTACAGAAGGGGTTAATACAGGTCATAATATACGTGTACCGAAAGAGGAATCTTGGCCATTACGGGCACACCTAATCACAGATGAAAGATAATATTTATTTTATGATTTATTAAATATGTACAGTTGATAAAACAAATAGTGTTCTACCTTCACGGTTTCAACGTTGTTTTATCGTCTGGTAATTGGTCAGCAATATTCTTTATCACCGTTTAAGAGAGATTGAGCATAGTGGTTGTGTTCGAATGTGATAAGGAAATTTTGTTTTTATTAACCCTTTGAGTACCAGCGGTGTGTGTTGGCTTACATTCTAGCTATATTTGTACGATATATCATGCAGCTTAGGAAGGATCTGCGGTAGTTATAAGGGTTGATTGAGATAGTTTGAAGCCTTAATATTGCTAGAGGTCCTCCTTAATCATAATATAATTGTCTAATAGTTGTCACAATATAATGAAAAGGACGTCACCGGTCCTGTATGTGTTAAACAGATAACCAATGTTCAAGTGACAGATTTTTTAGCGTGGCTGAACATATAGAGTACGTGAACGTCTACTGACTATATACTATATTAATTATGTAAATATATCTATTGTGATTTATTCATCTATTTAATCTTAAGTAGTCTTAATTGTTAAACACATACGTTTATTAATGTAAGGCAAATTCCATTCTTAAATCAATTACAATTCCTGCAATTTTACAGTGTTATGGATTGAACTTTTTTTGTATACGGAAGTCATTTCTATTTGAGTAGACTATTGCGTAAGAGCATTAAGCCTTAAGGAGATGCAAAAAACGATGCTAAAATGTTTCAGTAGGTACTTGTCAAGACATACTGCGTCTGGATGACTGCAATTTGAGAACCTGGAACAGGAATAATTGTAGGTTTACAAAATCGTACGATTCTGCAGTATCCATGAATGGAATCGTGTTTTATCTCGAATAATTCAGTCCATGTGTGTATTAATATTAATAATTAAAGTCTATCACCAAACCATTATACTCAGAATTCATGTCTATTATGCTAGGATATTTCTGTTCTCTGTGGGTTTCCCACAACGGTGGAAAGTACAAGGAAGCAATATATTTCCATACTCTGGATAATATGAACAGTATCAATGCTACGTAATTTGGTTTAAGGTAACGTCACGTATCCTATCCGTAGTATTAAGTTGAACGCTCTATATTTTTGGAAGAATATATTTTTCAGCAGCTAAATATGTGTAAGTAGCACATTATTACTCCGATTGCACTACTGTGTTGTTTATCAGTACAGATAAACAAAACTGTGAGGGATTCCAATGCGAGTTGCTCACTCTCTCTCACTGACCGCCGTCCTGTCAATACTCTAAGTAAATATTTGTCACCGTTTTATATAGTTAGGTCTATTAGCTTTTCTATTCATCACATTTATCATGATCTAAATTCATATCAGTTATTATTTGGTAATTTAAAGCCAAGCTTAACGTACTAGCCTATGAATTAGCATAGCCTAAACACTCATTCCTATATCCGTATCCCACTTACACCTGTTTAGCCTGGCTTCCCTCCGCGATCTTGATAATTACAATTTAACCCAGAAGAGGCGCTGAGACTCTTGACAGGTTTTACTGGGCGAAGGCGATGGGACTCTTAAGATCCAAGGTCTAAAAATAACCTTTTAAAAGTCCCCAGTGGCACTCAAAACAAAGGAATATGTGATTAAATGAGATAATTCGTCTCCAAACCTTCTATCACTCCTCCACATGTGTCCAACCCAGCCCCCCCCCCTTCAATTACCACCTATTTTTCCTCTTTTTCCCTTGTTTATCGGTTTATTTTCCACGCCAATATCCCCACCAGGTTTCAAGGTCGATGGGATTGCATATAGAGATCGTAGCAAGAGAGAGACTTCACTAGCAAGACATCAGTGTCGATCAAGGTAGAGAGAGCGGTTAATCCCGGGCCTATTAATAAGGTGGCCATTATTGGCCACTCATTTAGCCACCCCTGGAGCCTGCATCAACATTTTGAGTGGTTCAAGAGTCTGGGGTCAACTCCTGGAGTTGAAGCCAGACCTGACAGTCCTAGTCATCGGCAGGAACGTGAGGAGTGGGGTGAGCCCTAGGGATTTGGCAGAGAGGATTTACGATTTAGCCGAGGATATTGAGTGACTCATAGGGGGTCACTACCGGGTAATCGGGGTAGAGAAGAGGCCCGCTCCACACAGTGTGTCAGCCGCAGAGTTTAGTTGCATTAGGAATGCAGTACACCGGTGGTTTAAGAGGCACATCCGACTTCCCAGAGCACGCTACGCCTCCATGAACACCTTCAAGGTCAATTTTGGTTCGGATGGGGTCAATTAACATCTGACCGTCGGTACTCGGAAATCCTAGCCACCTGCAGAACATTTTTCGGGGAGGATGACAGTGCGATGACGGACAGGGCATATGATGAGATGTTCGCACACCATGAATATATTTCAATAGCTCATCGACAAAACAGTACAGTAAATATGTCAAATACATCAATAGTTCAAACATATTTTAACCTTACCAACAATTCATCTCTTGCATAGTCAATTGAAAGTTTCTCATTCTGTTGGATTAATATTGTAATTGGCATTGTGTTAGGCTACAAAATGATATACACTGTACTGTAAATTCTATAAAATTAAAATTTATTTGCAACCAAGTATTTTTCTAAATAAACTCTGTCATCACATGCCACAAAAAGTTTGGAAAATTCAGGCAAAATTATTATCTTCGATTCTGTGAGTGTTTATCTCCACCTTTAAATATTTGTTGTTAGATATGATTTTCTATGTTTTACTGTCTATGTTTAATCTAATGACGGTACTTCTTTATGTGCCTATAGACGTTTACAGAAATTTAAAATATTTTCCAACCCGTTTTTTTCGCGAGTATTCTTACTTTCAACTCAAAATTTATTAAAGATACTTACAAAATTGTAAATATTTGTTCTCCCAATTTATGAGTCTGAAAAAAATTCTGGAGATCCTTTTCTTCCAATTGTCGAGAGTGTGATTTACTTTCAGCTCAAGAATTATTTTGTTAGAACGTAATTGTCTACAATTTGTAATATGGCTCGGTATCCACATTTCCTTTTTCTCTTGATGTCATGATTACTACTCTTCAGCGCCGTCTGGCTGGTCTTAAGGGCTCATTGACAATCTTAGCCTCGGATATTGATGATTTCCTTGAAATGGCGTCTAGAGTTGAGGTGGAAGTCAGGTTGCTCAGCATGCAGAAACAGTTAGACAAGTATGAGGCCACACAAGAGGACCTGCTTCCACTTTATGAGACAGACATAATATTTCTAGGAGTCAAGAAAAGATGCCCTATATCTGAAAAGCATACACGTCGTTATCGCTACACTGAAGGGAAGCATATCTACCTCCAAGGTCAAGAAGGAGCCAGCTTAACCAGAGCAGAAGTCTAATGTAAAACTGCCACATTTGACTTGCAAAATTAAATGGTGACGTAACGTTATGGTCGGGTTTTAGGGAAATGTTTAAATGCATGATTCATAACCATCCCGACCTGAATGACATACAAAGGCTTACTTATCTTAAGGGTCAGCTTCTGGGTGAAGCACATAAGCTAGTCGATGGCTAGTCGAGCGCAAGTTATACTCCTGCGATTGAGCTATTGCATGACACTTACGGACATCCTGATCGCATAAAGGCAGCTTACGTCATACAGTTTAATGAACTAGCGACACTCAGATTCCAGGCTGATGATCTGAAGAATTTCTATGCGAACATGGAGAATGTGATGAGGTCGATTATCAGCCATGGACTTTGTTTGGAGGAATTCTGCGTGGTGACTCATGTAAACAAACTACCGTCACCACTAACGAAAACTATAAAACGCGAAATGGGAGATTTAAGCCTGGAATACAAGAAATTCAGCCAATGTTTCCAGGCTGAAGTTGCCATGGTAGGTCAAGACAAAGTGTGATGTAACCTACGCCAATGGCTACTGCAGCATTTACCGCCCAGAGTGATAGCAGAAAATTCAGCTTTGTCTTGTGTAGTGGTATTAAATATTTGTGGTACAAGTGCTTGAAATACAAAACAGGGCCTCCTAAAGTGAAAGAAGACCTTAAATTACACCTTTGGACTGGATGCTTATCAAGTGAGCATGGCCATCTTGGATGTACTAACCCCAATATGCTGTAAAAGCTGCAAAATTTGCAAGGGTAAATACTTTCATTCATTATGCCTATAAAAACAAAGGAAGGAAGGCAGGCTGGTGGAGGATAACCATAAGAGAGAGCATACTACTGCTACCTCAACTACAATATCCATTGCTACAGGTAAACAATCTGTAATATTGCTTACCATACAGCTGCCAGTAAGGAAAACAAATATGTCAAGGTCAGATCGCTACTCAATCAATGTTCTGAGAGATCCTTTGTGAAGATTTCTGTGTTAGCCTCCCGTTCCTATGAATCTAAAGGAACTGAGGAGTTATGTCTTAACTATGAGTTTGTACAAGTTCCTAATGTAGATCTCTCTCTCTCTCTCTCTCCAATCAGCCTCCCAGTTAACGTATATATGCACACACACGTACGCCGGTCTCTCCCAAATTTGCATGCGGGTTATATATGGCCCTACACGTTTTTGCAGAACCTCGGTAGCCATACAAATGCAGGATTAATTAAAACAGTAATTTAGGAAGAAGAAGGAGAGGGGATGTAGGCAGAAGTGAGGGTAGGGATGCGAGGGATGGGGAGGCAAAGTAAAGATTATACATATGAATGGGGGGGGGGGGGTAAGAAGAGGAAGCGGAGGAGGATACGTAAGAGGGGATAGGGAGGTAAAGTAAAGATGATACATATTTAGGGGAGGGGAAAGAAGAGGAGGATACGTAGGAGTGGATGGGGAGGTAAAGTAACGATGATACACATGCAGGGGAGGATGAGGAGGAGGAAAGTTAGGAGGGGATGGAGAGGTAAAGTAACGATGATACATATGAAGGGGAGGGGGAGGAGGAGGAGGATACGTTGGAGGGGATGGAGAGGTAAAGTACGATGATACATATGAAGGGGAGGGGGAGGAGGAGGAAAGTTAGGAGTGGATGGAGAGGTAAAGTAACGATGATACATATGAAGGGGAGGATGAGGAGGAGGAAAGTTAGGAGTGGATGGAGAGGTAAAGTAACGATGATACATATGAAGGGGAGGATGAGGAGGAGGAAAGCTAGGAGGGGATGGAGAGGTAAAGTAACGATGATACATATGAAGGGGAGGGGGAGGAGGAGGAGGATACGTTGGAGGGGATTGGGAGGTAAGGTAAAGATGATACATATGAAGGGTAGAGGGAGGAGGAGG
Source organism: Paralithodes platypus (assembly GCA_032716605.1). Classification (NCBI taxonomy): domain Eukaryota; kingdom Metazoa; phylum Arthropoda; class Malacostraca; order Decapoda; family Lithodidae; genus Paralithodes; species Paralithodes platypus. The sequence goes on along the minus strand of CM064542.1, from coordinate 25,295,356 downwards.
ATACGTTGGAGGGGATGGGGAGGTAAAGTAAAGATGATACATATGAAGGGTAGAGGGAGGTAAAGTAAAGATGATACATATGAAGGGTAGAGGGAGGAGGAGAATACGTAGGAGGGGATTGGGACGTAAAGTAAAGATGATACATATGAAGGGTAGAGGGAGGAGGAGGATACGTAGGAGGGGATGGGGAGGTAAAGTAAAGATGATACATATGAAAGGTAGAGGGAGGAGGAAGATACGTAGGAGGGGATGGGGAGGTAAAGTAAAGATGATACATATGAAGGGTAGAGGGAGGAGGAGGATACGTAGGAGGGGATGGGGAGGTAAAGTAAAGATGATACATATGAAAGGTAGAGGGAGGAGGAAGATACGTAGGAGGGGATGGGGAGGTAAAGTAAAGATGATACATATGAAGGGTAGAGGGAGGAGGAGGATACGTAGGAGGGGATGGGGAGGTAAGTAAAGATGATACATATGAAAGGTAGAGGGAGGAGGAAGATACGTAGGAGGGGATGGGGAGGTAAAGTAAAGATGATACATATCAATATGAAGGGTAGAGGGAGGAGGAGTATACGTAGGAGGGGATGAGGAGATAAAGTAAAGATAATACATGTGAAGGCGGGGGGGGGGGGGGGAGGATAAGTAGGAGGGGATGGTGAGGTAAATAAAGATGATACATATGAAGGGTAGGAGGAGGATATGTAGGAGGGGATGGTGAGGTAAAGTAAAGATGATACATATGAAGGGTAGGAGGAGGATATGTAGGAGGGGATGGAAAGGAGGTAGTTGGGGCTAGAGATAGTAAGTGGAGGAAAAGAGAGGGCAAGGGGAATTGAGATATTGCGAATGAACCCCTTGAGGATTATGCCGCATTTTGACAGTTTATTCTAATCATTAGTAATTAGATTATTTTAATCAGATTAGTAAGGGTATATGGAAGTCGGGAGGTTAATTGAGACAGTCTTTACCCTTTTAATACTCACAGACCCTTCCTAAGCAGTCTAATGATAGTTGTCTAATGAATAAACGGTCAAAATGTGTCATGATACTCAAAGGGTTAAGAAGACGAATCTGAATGTGAACGGCAAGAAGGAAAGGATTTAGGAGCAAAAACAATACGAAGAGGAATAGAGTGAGACAAGTCTTAAGTGCAGAAAGGTAAGGAGGATTATAATTCAAATAATAACAAACCAAATAAAAATCAACATGAACATTAGATGAACAAAAGGGAGACAGGAATGAGAGTAGTGAGAATAAAAGTTATAAAATTTTCTCAAAACAATGACTTTTTGAGCTATTGAAGATGAAGAAACAGGACGAATGTTTCTCAAATGTTACCTTATGATCACATATGATACCCAACAACTAAATCGAAGTTACCTTTTCTGAAGATGTATCCTGAAAATATACAATGGATGAGGTGGATGAAGAGCTTTAGAGCGAGTAACAGCCATTGTTTGACTCATCTTAGGATTCAAATGCATGCCCCATACTTCACACCATGAATTTATACGAAACAGATCTCTATTAATTGGGTTAGTAACATTTGCTCTATCATTTGAACATTGTATGCACGAGTAGATTGTAAGATCATCCGCATGTGCAGTGGTATTTGTTTCAAGTTCATTACACATATCACATAAATATAATATATAGAACAATATGGTTCAAGGACACTTCTTTGTGGGACACCAGGTTATACTTCTGTGTATTCAGAATGAGTACCAATATCAGAAACCCATCGATTCTCGATCAGAACATATATTTATAAATATAGTCAATAAGTTAAGATTGTTTTTCATTGGCCTGTTGTACTGTACCTTAGACATCTTGAAGCCACATAGCCACTTTCTTGCTGTCTCATCTCACTATCTCTCTCCCTCTGTTTATAGTCGAGTGCCTCGGGGACCGGTTCTTATAAATGATATTCACATAACACTAAATAACAGTCGCTGATGAGTTAAGCCTATTTGGTGCAACGCTTGGGGGATATTAGGTTTATGTTTAATTATTATCATTGAGTTCTAGTTATGTTTACTATATTCAGGCAATTTATTATAATTAGTTTGCCCTCTAGACCAAAAAATAACGCCTCGATAGACCACCAGCAAGCCCCCTCCCCCTACCTTGCCCACCCTCCTTGCACCCACTACCTTCTGCACTCCCCTTGCACCCCTACCTCCCCCACTCCCTTTACACCCCCTACCTTCCCCACCCTCCTTGCACCCACTACCTTCTGCACTCCCCTCGCACCCCTACCTCCCCCACTCCCTTTACACCCCTACCTTCCCCACCCTCCTTGCACCCACTACCTTCTGCACTCCCCTCGCACCCCTACCTCCCCCACTCCCTTTACACCCTACCTTCCCCACCCTCCTTGCACCCACTACCTTCTGCACTCCCCTCGCACCCCTACCTCCCCCACTCCCTTTACACCCCTACCTTCCCCACCCTCCTTGCACCCACTACCTTTTCTGCACTCCCCTTGCTCCCTCTACCTCCCCCACTCCCCTTGCACCCCCAACCGATCCCCCCCCCCCTTCCCCTGAAAACGACAACGTTAACAGATTGAAGGATATGTACAATTTAAAAAAAAATGTATTTAACTATATATTAATTCAGTACAGAGATGTGCATATAATACATGACATAAAGTGTTGCGAGACAGGATATCGGAAGTTTGATGGATAATAATTATGTTGGTAGAAATTATGAGGATCATTGGTGCTGTTAGTGATACTAAATCAGTGAGAGGTTGATAGTAGGACTGTCTGATAATCAGATCGTGTTGTGCAAGGTGAGGTTGAGAGGAACATGGAAGATATTTAAGAAACGAAAATGTAATGCTGAAATAATATAATTGAAAAGAGTATAATATCAGGACGTAGCTGAAGAATATCAACACAGGGTGGAAGAAGAATTAAGGGTATACAACATGGACGGAATGGAGATTGAAAGTGTGAGGAAAATATTTACAAGCTATCTGGTGAAGAATGCAAAGGATGTATGTGGTGTATGTAAGATCACAGGTGAGATGAAGAAGTGACAACAAATATGTGGTAAATGTGGTAAATCAAAGAAAAAATAGCTTGTGAGGATGTAGAAGAACAATTGTGAAGAAAGCAACAGGGAGTACATGGAGATCAACAACATGTTAAGGAAAATGTAAAAGAGAACGTAAATGAAGATTTTGGATAGGGACGGAAATGACACTTTCAGAAAATATAGCATTACTTTGGAGGCAAATGCGACAATGTAGGACAAAATGTGGTTAGAAATGTTAGACTGCGAAAGATGAAAGTGTAAATGTGATTAAAGATGAAGAACAAATTAGGACAAATTTGAAGGAATATTATGAAAGCTTAATGAATGGATATGGGAACAGGGCAATTATCAGTGACAGAGGTCTGTTAGATATGCTACATGAGAGATATGTAGAAAGAGGGAATATACTGAGAGTGGAAGTAGATAATGCAGTAAAGAAATTGAAGAATTAAAAATATGCTGGTGTGCATGAAATACAGTGTGAACATTAGTATAAGAAATTTAGGTGGAAAGCAATCGAATGACTGTGGACATTATGTACAGAAGCCTGAATAAGTGGAGTGGTGCCAACAGACTGGAAGAGAGGAATATTAGGTCCACTGTATAAAGGTAAAGGTGAGAGCAACGAATGTAAGTTAGTGTCACAGAGGTATAAACCTGTTGAGCGTGGTTGGCAAGGTATATGCTAGAGTAGTGATAGACAGAGTGAAAGAGATTACCGATGGAAAGTGATTGATGAACAGGGTGGTCCTCGAAGTGGTAGAGGATGTGTCGATCAGATTTTTGCAGTGGGACAAACAATAGAAAGGCATACGAGAGTGATCAGAGGTGATCCATGGGATTTATAGATCTTGAAAAAGCATATGACTAAATCAATAGAGAGGGATTGTGGAATGTTTTGGAGCTGAATGATGAAAAAGACATATTGTTGAATGCCGTGAAGAGTTTTTATAATGGTAGTGAACCATATGTATGAGAATTCTGGTGATGGGCTGGTCTATCAGAGTGAGAACTGAGCGATCTCTGCCATACCCATAGCTTACTCTGACTGTTCCTTTTACTTATATATTTTCTATATCTCAAGTGACGGCGTCTCTTCCGTGGATTGACCTCCCAATCTACCAAGAATGAGGGGAAGCCAAAGCGTCACATTTTTCCATTGCCCCTCAACTTTCTCTTCGTAATTGCTGAGAGGCACAGGGCCCTGGGTGGGGCTTTGGTTTCCCGGGCGTTTCCTCATCCTCCTCAGCTCCCCGCCATGGAGTGGCTTCGGTCACCCAGGCTCTATTGTGGTCGGCAGGGAGGGTTCTGTGGGGGCGCTCGGTTATGGCCTTGGCCTTGCTTGGGGCCTTGGGGCTGTTCGACCAGGCTGCTTGGGGAACAGCACCAACAACAACAACCATGTGTATGAAAAAGGGCACACTAAGTGGTTGGCTTAATGTCCAGGTTGGAGTGAAACAGGAGTGTAATGTCGCCCTGGTTGTTTAATATGTACGTGGGTAGTGTAATGACAAAAGTAAAGGACAGAACAAGAGGAAAGACAGTAGAAATTATGAAAGATGGTAAAACATGACTATCTCAAACCTGTTGTGTACAAATTACACAGTTATATTTGCTGAGTGCGAGCATTACCTATGACAGTTGGTGGAGATATTTGCTGAGTGCGAGCATTACCTATGCCAGTTGGTGGAGATATTTGCTGAGTGCGAGCATTACCTATGCCAGTTGGTGGAGATATTTGCTGAGTGCGAGCATTACCTATGCCAGTTGGTGGAGATATTTGCTGAGTGCGAGCATTACCTATGCCAGTTGGTGGAGATATTTGCTGAGTGCGAGCATTACCTATGCCAGTTGGTGGAGATATTTGCTGAGTGCGAGCATTACCTATGCCAGTTGGTGGAGATATTTGCTGAGTGCGAGCATTACCTATGCCAGTTGGTGGAGATATTTGCTGAGTGCGAGCATTACCTATGCCAGTTGGTGGAGATATTTGCTGAGTGCGAGCATTACCTATGCCAGTTGGTGGAGATATTTGCTGAGTGCGAGCATTACCTATGCCAGTTGGTGGAGATATTTGCTGAGTGCGAGCATTACCTATGCCAGTTGGTGGAGATATTTGCTGAGTGCGAGCATTACCTATGCCAGTTGGTGGAGATATTTGTGGAAGTATGTAACAGATGAGGTCTGAAATTAAATGTGAATAAAAGCAAAAGGAAAAGAAGAACAAGGGATTTCTTGAACAGAATCAGTTTTATTGGCAGGCAGACGTTTCGACATATTACATTAATGCCAACTTCAGTGGATATAATATAATAAAAAAAAATCCTACTTAGAAATAACGCCATTTATTGGATGATCATTATTGATGTGATGAACGACTCTTAAGTCTTCATCCCAGATGTTGATGTGAGGCAACTTTGTTGTGTAAAATGCATAGCATCCATGGTGAAACCAATGATTTAGGGGTCTGGTGAATGACTGGTGTTTCAAATGATAGAGTGCTTGCTTTTGACGTCAATTGACCACTTGCGAGTTATGGTCTATAAGGAAGTTGGAGCTGAGCCATCAATATTTATCAGAATTACCAGCTAAAATACGGTCATAATACCTTTATAAATCTATAAAACCAAGTTGATTATACTTCTTATCCATCAGAAACCCACATTATTATTTCATTTCTCTTTAAAATCGATGTTCACGGCTCCAACTTCCTTATAGCCTGAAACTCGCAAGTGGTCAATTATATACATTCTTTCCCTGTCATCTCTGTTTCCTTGACTGGTTGTCTCGCTCATTTTCCCTACCCCTTTAAGAGAGTGCTGGTTTGGTTATTGAATGACTGACTGACTTTAATAGTAAAAAATATAATAATAATAATAATAATAATAATAATAATTACAATAATAATACTAATAATACTAATAATACTAATACTAATAATAATAATAATAATAATAATAATAATAATAATAATAATTACAATAATACTAAACAAGAACAAACAGAACAGCAACGAATAAAATATCAATAATACATCAAGAATGAGAGAGAGAGAGAGAGAGAGAGAGAGAGAGAGAGAGAGAGAGAGAGAGAGAGAGAGAGCTACATAGAGCTACATAGATACACAGACCACACAGACCTCAAGGTCCTTACTAGGCAGTATGGCCTTACAAACTATATATGCATATATGCATATATACACATACACACATACACATACATATATATATATATATATATATATATACATATATATATATATACATACATATACACATACATATAGACTGGAACAAGACCTCACGGGCTTCACTGTTCATTGTAAAGCGGTGAATGTTAAGGCTCTCAGCCTATGCCCGAGAGGAAGTAAGTTGGTATATAGCAAAAAAAAAAAAAAAAAAAAAAAAATACATACATATATATACACATATATACACCGGTACACACATATACACACATATACACATACATACATACATATATATACAGTATATATATACATACTGTACAGAGCACACACATACATATACATACATGAGAGAGAGAGAGAGAGAGAGAGACAGAGACAGAGACAGAGAGAGAGAGAGAGAGAGAGAGAGAGAGAGAGAGAGAGAGCGGGACCTTCCACAACTTAAATGCTTATTTATGGAAACATTCTCCCCGAAGTTTACACACTAAGTTGACCTGTCTGGAGTCCGGAGGTCGCTCAGACAGGGGGAAGGGGGGGGGGGGCTACAAGGGATTTGGATCAGGGGGAGAGTTGCAATAGCAATTGGGGAGGGGCGGTTGCAAGGGAAATGGAGGGGGTAGAGGGAGCAACGAAAGTAGGGAGAGGGGATGCAAGGGACGTGGGGGAGATAGGGGGTGCAAGGGAAGTGGAGGGGGTAGAGGGTGCAACGAAAGTTGGGAGAGGGAATGCAAGGAAAGTGGGGGGAGGGGATGCAAGGGAGGGGGGGGAGGTAAGGGGTGCAAGGGAAGTGGAGGGGGTTAGAGGGTTGCAACGAAAGTCGGGAGGGGGGATGCAAGGAAGGTGGGGGGAGGGGATGCAAGGGATGTGGGGGAGGTAGGGGGTGTGCAAGGGAATTGAAAGGGGGGATAGGGGGTGCAAGGTAAGTGGGGATGGGAGGTAGGGGGTGCAAGGGGATTGTGGGAGGTGGAGGTGGGAAGGAGGGCTGGAATGGAAGTAGAGGAGTGAGGGAGGGGGGATTAAGGGGATATATGAGATGTTGGGGGGGGGGGGGGGGGGAGGGGGTTAGAATTGAGGGGGGAGGGATCGTTGAGGCACGAGGAGTAGGGGAGGGCGGTGAGGGGGTTTGCAATAGTCTAAGTTAGTGGGAAGCCAGGTGCAGGGGATTTGTTGGCACGGGGGATTTGTTGGCACGGGGGAATTGTTGGCACGGGGGATTTGTTGGCACGGGGGATTTGTTGGCGCGGGGGATTTGTTGGCACGGGGGATTTGTTGGCGCGGGGATTTGTTGGCGCGGGGATTTGTTGGCACGGGGGATTTGTTGGCCCGGGGGATTTGTTGGCCCGGGGGATTTGTTGGCACGGGTGATTTGTTGGCACGGGGGATTTGTTGGCCCGGGGGATTTGTTGGCACGGGGCTGTTGGCAATAAAAGTAGTTACTTCTGTCCAGCTGATGGTAAACGGAATCCCTTAAGGGGCTAGGGATTGGTTTTGGTCAATGTATTTAGTTATTAATATTATTTTATTTTCATTTTCTCGCTAGGACTCAATCAAGCTTCCAGGAAAAAATCGACACCTAATTGGCACGAAAAGTCTTAACATTGACGAGAAAATGGGGCGAAAGGTCTTAAAATCGACAAACTAATGGAATGTCTTATAATCTCAAATAAATAAGCTAAACATGAGGGAGAAAGGGGTCCAACAAAAGCGAGTACTACCCCCTTAACAGCGATTGTTCTGATACTTAACCCTTACAGTATCGGTGCCGTCCTTTTTAACTTTATTCTGACCACTATTAGACGATTGTAGTCAGTTTCCAAAGGACCTCCAGCAATGAATAGGCTTGGAACTATCTCACTTAACCCTTTTTACTACCACAGATCCTTCTTAAACTGAACACAATTCTCTAAACATAGCTAGAATATAATTGAAAAGACGTCGCTGGTACAGAAGGGGATAGCGGACAAATATGAAACTAATAAACTTCTATGTGATATTTAGGCCAAGTTTTCATAATTAATTAACAACACATTTCGCTATAATATCTTCGTAATAACTAAAGGCGGTATCACACGAGCGCTTTTTCATTCAACATTTATCCTCAACACTGGTCTGGCAGCTTACATGGTCAACATATATAATATTTCGGTTGCCTAAGTTCATCTATCACCAGTCTAGTCTCCGATACCAGTGCAAAATAGTCAAGAAATGTTGCCAGAAAAATGTTGATCATCGAATGTTGACTATAAAAGCTCTCGTGTGATACCGGCTTAAGTAATGAAGATATAATGACATGGCAATTTACTCTCAGCTGAAATAATACCGACTATAGTAGTAACGAGGATGGAAGGAGCTGGGGTTAAGGGGAGATTTCCACTTGAGGGATTTTTTTTGGAACCCATTTTCCATCATGTTTAGCCCCATTTATTTTGAGATTATAAGAAGTTCGGCTCATTAGTTTGGCGATTTTAAGACCTTTCGCCCCATTTACGTAAATTTTAAGACTTTTCGTGCCATTTAGGTGACGACTTTTTCCTGGCGAGCGATAGCGAGCCTGTAATTTAAGAGGAACCGGCCTTCGGCCGGGAAATTTTTCTACCGAAAAATGTAAAAATTTATCTTGAAAGGGGTACTAGGGGGTGTAAATTTAAGCTTGATGGAGGTCTAAGGAAATAACTAAAAACCTCCCCTTAAGGGGCTAGTGGTTATTTTTTGGTAGATACATTTATTTACTTATTTATTTATCTTATAGTTTCAGACCTCTATCAAGTTTAAAAAAACTCCCCCTATTCCTCTTCATGATAAATGTGTAAATGTTTCGGTAAAAATATTTCACAACCTCAGTTCCTCCTATAATTACATGCTCACTACAGCTCGCCAGGAAAAATATCGACACCTATATGGCACGAAAGGTCTTTGTCAACAAATTAATTGGTCGAAATATGTTAAAATCGCCATATTAATGGAAGAAACGTGTTAAATTCTCAAAGCTAATGAAACAAAACACAGGGAAAAAAAACACCACCTCCCCTTCAACCCTTTCTGAACCGGCGACGTCATTTAATTTCATTCTGGCTACTATTAGACGATTTGATTCAGCTTAGAAAGGGTCGCCAGCACTTAATAGGCTTACAACTATTTCACTCAACTCATTTTACTACCCCAGATCCTTTATAAACTGCACATAATCCTCTAAATGTAGCTAGAAGTCATAAAACACGTCACCGGTTCGGAAGGGTTTAAGGGGGTGGAAGTCGCTTTTTCTGGACCCCCTTCTTCCTCATGTTTAGCATAATAGTTTTCAGATTCTTAGATGTTCGTTCCGGTATTTTAGGGATTTTGATGACTCTCGCCTCATTTTGTTGTCAAAATTAAAACCTTTCGTGACATTTAGGTGTTGAGTATTTCCTGGCGAGCAATAGCGAGCCTGTAATTTTAGAAGGAAACGGCCTTCGGCAGAGAAATTTTTCTACCGAAAAATTTACAAATATATCATGAAAGGAGGTCTAGGGGGCGTCTTTTTAAGCTTGATGGAGACCTATTGAGGAAACTTAAAAATAAAGTTAATAAATACATATATAAGCCAACAAACAAGCACTACCCCCTTAAGGTCGGCGTCTCACAAGCCTTTTATCAGCATTTAGGTTCGTCTAGTTTCGGAGGCTGGCTATCATTATTTGTCATCATATTATGCTGGTTTTCCATCCGGTTACCCGATTTATGTACGATCGTCTTTAAGGTGGGTAGGGTTTATTTTGTGGTCGATTTTGTTACGACCGGCACTACGAAATAAACAAGGGCACTTAATGATGGACTAGATGATAGGCTATATCTGCAACAACGGTACGCTAATTCCAAACCCTCGAACTATTACGCCGGTGAACAAAAACACTTAAAACCCTTCAGAGTTAATCTACTGGATAACGGGGTATCAATTAACTAGGTTTTAGTGCACTTCTACAAAGGCTTTCCGGTGACGGTAAAGCCAACTCACAACAGGAGTACTTACGTTACGAAAATGCTCTTAAGTAATAACAATGCTTGAAATAACTATATAAGATTTAATAAAGGAATAATTGCTTACGTTAACTTTAGTGTGAGTTTGTACTCAACACTAAACTCTTCAATGCTCTATGAAAACACTGGAAGTCTAGTCCTACAGCAATCAGATAAGGAATCTTCTGAAAAGGTCTGATGCTCTAAGATGCTCATTAATATAGAACAGAAATAAATGCAGGGGCAGGACACCAAAGCGTGTATCTTAAATACACCAATAAGTAGGGTACATAATTAACAAGGGAGTGCAACAACTCTGTGACAGCACTATTAATAACCACTCAAAAACAGTACTTCCTTAGCCAACGTAACAGCCAAACTGGGTTGTGCACTATGCATCAACCTTGGCTAAACTAAGGCGTGAATAATTCCTAAAGCATACACAATGAAAGTTAATAAATACAATGCTGTCTTCCTCACTAATAAAGTCTAGCAGTGGCATAAAAGGTACTAGGAAACTAGGCAGAGCGCAAGCATGCTCGTAGCCTACTGTCTCCCCTTGAACCGATTTCCCTTATGTTACGTTAAGTGACTTGGAGGCTCTCTTGGTAAGTCCAGATCTCAAGTATCTGGTCTTGCCCTGGCGCTCCACAAAGGTCAACAAAATGAGGTAGCAAGCATACAGGTAAGTATAGGCAAAGCCCTTCACCTGTATACTGCTACACTCGCAAAGGAAAATATGCACAAGGGTTACAGGCTAGCTAGCTTCGTCGATGATTGTACAGGTTCTGACTTGCCACATACGTAACTCAGACAACGACCAAAGATACCTTCCACTGTCTAGCATTAAATAATGAGAAAGAACAGCTCAATAATTAGAAGCACCCCAACAGTAGGCTACCATATGACTATGACTCTACTAATCGCTAACGCTAGTGCAAACATAAATGTGAGAGCTGGTGCTGGTAACACGACTGGCCGACTATGGAAGTCGTATGCAGAACCAGAAGGGATAAGTAATTGAATAAAGATGGAAGTATGAAAACGAAGAAGTTCAGAGAGAGAGAAAGTAGTATAGGGGGTTATATGGGGGACAGATTGCAAAGGACATGTAGGACCAAGCACGCTGTGCCAAGCTCTGCAGGAGAAACGCGGCAGGAGCCCCCTCAGCACCAACAAGGGCAGCGGCACCCAATCACAGACGACTACGACACGAGGAGCAGGCGTCACGTGACGCGTCAGGCCCGCCGACCACTCACAAGCGTGGGAAACTCCTCCGAGCGAGGGAGGCAAACGTACATACACACGCACATACTACCACCCCACTACCTACCTCGCTCTTTCTCCTTTAACTTCACACAATGCATCTTATATTCTATGAATGATATAAAATACTTCCAAGTGTCACAGACAAGAATAAAGACCACCACTGATCTGTCTGTGACAACATGAACTCTATGAAAGAAAGAACATCGTTCTACGATTATTGTAGCCTATATCACTGCCCTGGCGAGCGCTAGCGAGTTACGAGTGCATTCTGGCCAGCTGGCCAGCGTAACACCCCGCCCAAGATGTGGGACGTTTCAGCCTCAGGTGAACTCCACATCTGACCAGACAGAATGCCCACCAACCCCGCATCACCTAGCTACTCTCCCAAGTTGTGAAAACAAGGCACAATCACAAACATAAAACACTGTATTATACAACAAAATCTGCACAACACCCCAAAATAATAGCATCATAATAATTATATCACGCTCAACGAGCAAACTTCACCAAGCCTAGCCTACTAAGACAACAACTCAGAGTGTCTTAGATACTTGCTGTGATATACTGCACTTATATACTATCAAAAAGAAACAGTTTTTGTGTGAGGTTTTTATATTTTTAATAGTGTTTTTGGCGGCATTGCACTACAGGGGCAAGCCTAATCTTTCTCCACTCCACCAAACACACCTGTGGTGATCTACCCTGGGTCCTCCACCCTGGACAAACAGTCAGCTATCACATTGTCACAACCGGCAATATGGCGAATGTCCAGATTATACTCCTGCAACATTAAAGACCATCTAGTTAGCCTCATATTCCGGTTGTGGAACTGATTCAAAATTTAAAAGGGTGGTGGTCAGTGTAAATCACCACGACTGGGCCAAAAGCGGGAACATACACCTCAAAGTGCCTGACGCCAGCACAATAGCCAGAAGCTCCTTCTCAACTACTGAATAGTTCTTTTGCGCTGAGTTAAACTTTCTCGAAAAGAAGCTTACTGGGTGTTCCACACCTTTTGTATCTGTCTGTAACAAGACGGCACCAGCCCCTACGCCGCTAGCATCTGTCGCTAGCTGAAAAGTTCTTGAAAAGTTGGGGGCCCTGAGTATGGGATGAGTGCACAACAGATGCTTCACCAGTGAAAAAGCCTTCTCACACTCAGGTGCCCACCCAAACTTTTTTGTCTTTGCCAATAAGTCCGTCAGGGGAGCCAACACCGAGGAGTATCCGCGGATGAATCTGCGGTAATACCCAATCATGCCCAAGAACTTCATGATCTGTCTTTTGGTGGTCGGCCTGGGGAACTGGTTAATAGCCTGTATCTTGGTAAGGGGGGGGGGGGGGGCACACCCGACCTAACCCCACCACAAACCCCAGATACTGCACAGTTGCCCGAACAAAGTCACATTTGCCCAGCTTGACCACCAAATGAGCCTCACTTAGCTTCCTGAACAGTGCCCCGATGTGCTCGCAATGGCTTTCAAAGTCATCGTCGTAAATTATCACATCATCAAGATAAACGGTGCAGTTAGGGATCTCCGCCACTAACTCGTTCATCAGGCATTGGAAAGTTGCAGGTGCATTCTTCAGCCCATACGGCATAACGTTGCAACGGTAAGTATTCCCATCCACACAAACCCGCACACCTGCTTCGCCCGCTCAGACAACGGCACCTGCCAGTAACCCTTGACAAGATCCACCTTGGTGAGGTAACGTGCACACCCGATCTTATCAACACTGTCATCTATGCGGGGAAGAGGGTAGGCATTGGTGGGAGTTAAACTGTTCAACTGCCTGAAGTCAATGCAAAACCTGACCTTGCCATCTGGTTTGGGCTGCAGAGTGACGGGAGATGTTCATCTAACCGCCCCTTTTTCTATCAGTCCTCTCTCCAACATGTAGCCTAACTCCGCTCAGAGAGCCGGAAGTTTAATGGGAGGTACACGATAAGGCACTGATTTAAAGGGGGGGTGGTCTCCAACGTCCACATCATGCACCGCACGAGTTGTGAGGCCTGGGTGCTCGGCAAACACAGTGGGGTATGAACAAAATAGGTGCTGGATCGCTGCACGCTGTTGCTCCGGCAGGTGCTCTAGCGCCTCAACAGCCACCTGGTTCGTGTTCCCCGCCCACTGATCCGCCGAGATATGACAATCCCAGCTCTCCTCCACCTGTGCCTCACTGCCCCCCTCTCCTTCTCCACCTTGGCCGCTGCAAGCCAACACAGGGACAGTAGGCTGCTCAGGTGGGTGCCTCACGAACTCTTTTAGCAGGTTCACATGACAGAGCTGATTTTTCTTCCACCTATCCGGAGTAGCCACAAGGTAATCTAGGTCAGACAACTTGCGCACGACCTTGTAAGGACCGACAAACTTGGCCGACAGGGGATGGCCAACTAAGGGCAATAAGACCAAAACCTCCTGTCCAACCACAAACTCCCGGAGCTTTGCCTTAGTGTCATATCGATCCTTCATTAAGGCCTGATTATCTACCAAATTTCTCCCTGCCAACTCCAGGCTCTTCAGCATCCTGTCTCTACTCTCGAGGACATACTTAATTAGAGAACATGGCTGCACAGTCCCTTCCCAGATTTCTTTAACCATGCTCAAAGGACCTCTAACCTGATGGCCGAAAACTAGCTCGTTGGAACTAAACCCAAGGCTCTCCCCAGGTACCTCTCTTGCCGCAAAAAAAAACGTACGGGAGCCCCAGGTCCCAATCCTTGCCGTTCTCCAAACAGTAGCACCGCAACATGCTTTTTAGAGTGGAATGCCATCTTTCCAACACCCCTCGACTCTCTGGGTGATAAGCTGAAGAGACAACCGTACGAATCCCATGCTGCTGCATGGTCTGTTTGAAGAGTATGGACGTGAAATTCGACCCTTGGTCCGACTGAATTTCCTGCGGGTACCCGTACCTCGAGCAATACAGCATCAAATTTCGCACAACAGTTTTAGACTTGCCATTTCTCATAGGGTATGCATCAGGGTAGCAAGTGGAGACATCCATGAGGGTTAGCAAAAACCTGTTACCTGCACTAGTGGGAGGCAGAGGGCCTACCATGTCGATGATAACCTTGCTGAAGGGCGGACCAATAGCAGGCACTGGGTGCAACGGAGCCTTAGGTACCCTCTGGCAGGTACCACACATCGCCACCCATGCCGAAATTTGGGCTTTAATACCTGGCCACCAGAACAACCTAGATAACGAAGCCAACGTTTTTCTCACACCCAAGTGACCTGCCAAAGGAACATCATGCGCCAACCGCAACAGGCTCTCACGACACTTCTCAGGAACCACCAACTGGTCCACCACTCTTGCCCCACCATCCCAACTACGTCTGGGATCCAAAAAACGACGGTACAGGATTCCCCCAACATGAAAAAAATCTCCCGACTTTGCATCCTCCTCCTCGTCGAGTTCAATTGCCCCGTTCCCACAACTCTCAAGCCCCGGATCTTCTGCTTGCAACCGACATATATCCGAGGGTGCCAACCTATCTAAGTGCT
The DNA here is from genome assembly GCA_032716605.1 of Paralithodes platypus. NCBI lineage: Eukaryota > Metazoa > Arthropoda > Malacostraca > Decapoda > Lithodidae > Paralithodes > Paralithodes platypus. The sequence continues at coordinate 25,280,350 of CM064542.1, read as the reverse complement.
CCTGAAGCAACTTGTGGCCACCCCCAATACTAGGCTGCTCAAGCCTTGCCTGCTTCGCCTGAGAACGTTTCTGTCGCGGAGTACTATCACGCCCAACCATGTCGCTAGCGGGGACAGGTTCTGGGGCCACTCCGGACCTCATAATGGGTGCAAGTACCGAGTCACCAAGGAGTGTGGCTGGATCCAAACTCTCAACCCGATCAGCCTTGACTTTCTCCTTCCGACTCTTCCTCCGCTGGCCTAGAACTTGGGTACTAGGCTGTGACACCTGAGTGGACTGAGACCTGGAGACAGCACAAGCCATCTGCGGCATCTGACACCTCTCCAGCCACTCTTGCCCCTCCCTACTCGTGTCGGCCGCCCTCTCGGCAACGACTAAGGGTGGAACCTCGGAAGTGGGCACCGCAAAGTCGTTGCCGAGAAGGAGGTCGACCCCCTCAACTGGCAATTTCTCTACCACACCCACATCCAACTCCAGTGTCACACCGTCTACCTCAAGATCCACTCTGACCAGCGGGTAAGACCGCGTAGCATTGATGCCTTGAACCACCACAACCCGAGCCGCGTTAATTGGCTTGCCATTGAAATTCTTAACAAGTGTCTGGGAAGCGCCCGTATCACGCAACAACTCAAGCCTATGCCTCACACCAGCCCACCTCACAGTGCCGTGCCCCCTATGACCACAAAAAACATCACTGACGGGTGACGAGCCCTCCTGCTGCTTCTGCAGCGGCGATGACTTCGCAACCGACTGTTTACCCCGGGCAAACGCGGAAGACCACAAAGACACGCCAATGTTGCTCACTAGTGACACTACTGCTGTAGACATGAGCGCGCAATATGCCCCTTCTTATGACACTTGAAACATTCCACCTCACTCTTAGACTTCCCCTGAGATGGGTAAGGGCCCTGGCCTTTCTTTAACGGGAAGGGTTTCGACTTGGGATCATAATTGGCAACAGTACTCTTGAATGGATAATTGTTTGTGTCACTAATTCGGGGGGGTGGAGTGGTACGCCCCTTGTTACCTGCCTCAGCTCTCTGTGCAGACCCGCAACCGCAAATCAGTGACAACCTGAGGTCAGCCAGCTCAGCCGCCTCTTGTAGAGTTTTCGGTCGCTTTTCTTTAAGGTTAAGAGTCAAGTCACTGCCAGTACATTTAAAAAATTGTTCCAGCAACACTAATTGTTTTACTGAATCAAAAGTAGTTGCCTTCTCCGACCTTAACCAATTTTCAAATGCATCTGACAGCTCTCTAGCGTGTTCCTGTTAAGTACTATCCGTTCTTTTTGGAACCGCCCTAAACTTCAGCCTATAGGTCTCTGGCTGTAGCTCATATGCCCTCAGGACAGCCTCTTGCAACAACTCGTAATTCACACAGGAATCTAGGGGCAAAGCATCGTACGCCTTGAGTGCTTTCCCCGTCAATCGTGAAGAAACAAGGGCTGCCCACTTCTCCTCGGGCCATTGGTGCTCCTGGCACTTTTTCTCGAACCGGAGAACAAATTCTGTAACTCCTAACTCATCAAACACTGGAACCAACTTAAGTAGATGCGACAGCGACTGGTCATGGGCTCGACCCCCCTGGACGACCCGCTTCCTCGTCACCTCTAGACGAGTTTTCTCTAGGTCAACAACGGCACAATACCTCTCAGACTCAAACTTGCGCTCAGACTCTCGCTCCTGCTGCTGCTGCCTGAGCTCAGCCTCATACTTTCGCTGCTCGAGCTCAACCTCATACTTCCGCTGCTCGAGCTCAGCCTCATGCCTCCACTGCTCGAGCTCAGTCTAATGCTTCCGCTGCTCTAGCTCAGCCTCATGCTTAGCCTTTCGCTCCTGCTGCTAAAGTTTGCCGAGCTCGAGCTGAAACAACATCTCGGAAGACAAACCCTGAGGAGAGGGTGCTGCTATAGGGGACCCACCCTGTGAATCACCTAGAGGCATACCCAACCGCCAGCGGGCATCGGCCTGCGGGAACGTACTCGGCTCCGGAGCCCGAGGGGGCGCCATGGTAGGAGTCGAGTGGAATGGGGGCTGGGCCGAAGGTGCCCCAGCTCCCGCTCCACCCGAAGCCCCACGCACCCCACCGAGCACACAGGTAACCAGCTCACCTCTCGACAAACCGCTAGTAACGGGAAACCCTAAGACCGTGGCCACACACTGTAGTCCGTACCGGTCTAGCCCCGACACACAATCCGCTGACACAGGTTCCTCCAAAAATATCCGAGAATCCTCCTCATTGTTCACCACCCGAACACCGCTTAACAACTCCACCTTCTCCACCTCCTCGCCTGTCTCTCGCACTGTGCCCTCACTATGCTCAGACCCGTCCAGTGACATGATGGAGTCAACAAAAAAATTCTCAGTCAAGACAAAAGTAGCCAAACTCTTGTGCAGCTTTATTCACCAAAAAATATTCGAAGATGTTCTAGAGTGCAATACTAGGTCACCAATAACTCCAACAAGTTCTATGTATCCTCAAAACAATGTCTACTGCCAACAATGTGAGAAATAAATTCAACCCCAAATAGCAATAAGATTTCTCCAAAAAAAACTGCAATATTCAGTTCACTATATTCTGGTCTAAGGTCGCCATTTGTTACGACCGGCACTACGAAATAAACAAGGGCACTTAATGATGGACTAGATGATAGGCTATATCTGCAACAACGGTACGCTAATTCCAAACCCTCGAACTATTACGCCGGTGAACAAAAACACTTAAAACCCTTCAGAGTTAATCTACTGGATAACGGGGTATCAATTAACTAGGTTTTAGTGCACTTCTACAAAGGCTTTCCGGTGACGGTAAAGCCAACTCACAACAGGAGTACTTACGTTACGAAAATGCTCTTAAGTAATAACAATGCTTGAATAAACTATATAAGATTTAATAAAGGAATAATTGCTTACGTTAACTTTAGTGTGAGTTTGTACTCAACACTAAACTCTTCAATGCTCTATGAAAACACTGGAAGTCTAGTCCTACAGCAATCAGATAAGGAATCTTCTGAAAAGGTCTGCTGCTCTAAGATGCTCGTTAATATAGAACAGAAATAAATGTAGGGGCAGGACACCAAAGCGTGTATCTTAAATAGACCAATAAGTAGGGTACATATATATAACAAGGGAGTGCAACAACTCTGTGAAAGCACTAATAATAACCACTCAAAAAAAGGACTTCCTTAGCCAACGTAACAGCCAAACTGGGTTGTGCACTATGCATCAACCTTGGCTAAAATAAGGCGTGAATAATTCCTAAAGCATACACAATGAAAGTTAATAAATACAATGCTGTCTTCCTCACTAATAAAGTCTAGCAGTGGCATAAAAGGTACTAGGAAACTAGGCAGAGCGCAAGCATGCTCGTAGCCTACTGTCTCCCCTTGAACAGATTTCCCTTATGTTACGTTAAGTGACTTGGAGGCTCTCTTGGTAAGTCCAGATCTCAAGTATCTGGTCTTGCCCTGGCACTTCACAAAGGTCAACAAAATGAGGTAGCAAGCATACAGGTAAGTATAGGCAAAAGCCCTTCACCGGTATACTGCTACACTCGCAAAGGAAAATATGCACAAGGGTTACAAGCTAGCTCGCTTCGTCGATGATTGTACAGGTTCTGACTTGCCACATACGTAACTCAGACAACGACCAAAGATATCTTCCACTGTCTAGCATTAAATAATGGGAAAGAACAGCTCAATAATTAGAAGCACCCCAACACTAGGCTACCATATGACTATGACTCTACTAATCGCTAACGCTAGTGCAAACATAAATGTGAGAGCTGGTGCTGGTAATACGACTGGCTGACTATGGCAGTCGTATGCAGAACCAGAAGGGATAAGTAATTGAATAAAGATGGAAGTATGAAAAAGAAGAAGTTCAGAGAGAGAGAAAGTAGTATAGGGGGTTATATGGGGGACAGATTGCAAAGGACATGTAGGACCAAGCACGCTGTGCCAAGCTCTGCAGGAGAAACGCGGCAGGAGCCCCCCCAGCACCAACAAAGGCAGCGGCACACAATCACAGACGACTACGACACGAGGAGCAGGCGTCACGTGACGCGTCAGGCCCGCCGACCACTCACAAGCGTGGGAAACTCCTCCGAGCGAGGGAGGCAAATGTACATACACACGCACATACTACCACCCCACTGCCTACCTCGCTCTTTCTCATTTAACTTCACACAATGCATCTTATATTCTATGAATGATATAAAATACTTCCAAGTGTCACAGACAAGAATAAAGACCACCACTGATCTGTCTGTGACAACATGAACTCTATGAAAGAAAGAACATCGTTCTACGATTATTGTAGCCCATATCACTGCCCTGGCGAGCGCTAGTGAGTTACGAGTACATTCTGGCCAGCTGGCCAGCGTAATAATTTATATATACAGTACAGTATATATATACTGTATGTATATATATATATATATATGTATATATGTATATATATATATATAAATTTGTGAATTTGGTGTGCAGATTTTCTTTAATGAAAGTAGAGTTGAATATGACCGCATTTTCACAGTTATTATTTCTCTTATGTATATTTTCAATTCTCCTTATAGTTTTTCAAACAATAGGTGGGTAACACTGTATCACCGAGTCTTTCCATATATATTGTTTATTTTCGACGTTTCGCCAACAATGTGCCGTCTTCAGGATATAATGTTCAGTTACATTGTCGATATTTATAATCTTTAAACATATACTTATTGAAATATTTGAAGTTACAATTAATATCAACACACAAATATAATGTCAATAACACGATAGACGTGTGTATAATAACCGAGTAGGTCACGGTATGGAAGTCAAAAGTGAACTGACTTGCTATATTGTTCCATAGTCTCAGGACCATATAAACGAAATGATGGCAGGGGTAGGGGACAGTAAGGGGGGGGGGGGAGGGGGGTGCAGGAGGGACGGAAACCAAACATTAGGAAGGTATGGGTAGGGGGAACCATGGGGTGGGGTGAGGGAAGTTATACAGTTAATTTTAAGGGGTTTACTGTGTTGAAACTGAAACAGGGGGTGAAGCAGCTTCATCACCGTAAGCATGAGGAAGAAGGGGGACCAGAAAAACGACCCATCTCCCCTTAACAATACCCAAACCTTTACATGAATACACTGCAGTATATAATAAATGTACTACAACCCCATTTTTCTTGTTAATGCTGCTAATTATCGATACTTTTAGCTCCAACTTCCTTATAGCCTGAAACTCGCAAGTGGTCAATTCAACACAAGGTCTGTCGGTTCATCCATGAAATCATAGCAGAGAGGGATGTGCACGCCTAATTTTGGTATTGTGACACTAGATTTAAAGGGGAGATGGTTGGTTTTCATAGACCCCTTTCTCCATCATGTTTAGCCCCACTAGTTTTCAGATTTTAAGACACTGGGCCAACTAGTTTGGCGATTTTAAGAGTTTTCGCCCAATTTCTTTGTCAACAAAACCTCTTGTGTTATTTAGGTGTCGATTTATTCCTGGCGAGCAATAGCGAGCCTATATTAATAGGAGAATTTTTGTTTACCTAAAAATTTGCAAATTTATCTTCAAGGGGGATTTTTTGGAGTGCTTTTTTAAGGGGGTACTGAGGTCGGGAAGAAAAGAATTCATAAAAAAAGTATTTGCATTTAAGACTTGAACATTTCAGGATATGTTCGGAGAATGATTTCCTTCATTGTGTATGCATATCAATGTTTTACATGCTCTAGCGACTGTATTATTTGTCATCAAGAAACGTGCTGATGCATGTGAATACGTATATGCCATGGCATGATGTCATACCAATATGCGATTTTATCACCTTTACTTCCTTATATGTATTCTATTCGGTTTTTTTTGAGAAAATCATCTGTACACACAAAACTACAAGTAAATATATTTTATTTGTTATAAATATTCATAATACTTTCTACAATGCGAGAATTGAGGCCAATGTTGCGCCACGCACTGTCCTCGGGTTAATGCCCTGTCTCTTTAAATGGCTGCCAGTTTGTGGTGTTGCTATTTGCACCAAAATATTGCCCAGTGTTTTTAGTTGGTTTTACTTAACAAATCTGCATGAATTGAGAAATTAGTAAAAATAAGATTTGTTCATGTTTTTTTCTGACCTTAGTACTTCCTTAAGCTTGATGGAGGCCTAAAGAGCAAACTAAAAATAATAATAAATATATGAAAACGTCGACCAAAATATTTACCCTTCCCCCAATGCAACTCTTATTTGTTGTTTTGAGTTTCACTCATTTCTTGCAATGCCAAAATACTGAATATGCCAGATATCTCTGACACGAATCATTGTACAAACACTAATAGTCCAGTGTTATAATTTTACCAGATTATATAATCAAACAACCTTTGTTGATTGCTCTAAGCTGCACTTACTTGATATAATGAGTGAACATACCTTTTCAAACTATTTTAGCCAGCTAATCTTTTTCGAATATATATATATATATTCGTAATTGCAAAGCTCTATGATCAGACAATACAAATTAATGGGAAACTGCAAACCAAATTGCATTTGAAATGGCACTTTCCCAAAAATATGGAGGATCACATGGAAGAGACACGTTTTGTAAAAAAAAAATATATAATAAAACTAAACAAATAATACAAAAATAACGGGGAGAGATAAAGGCTGACATGCGCAGGCAATTATATTACTGAAACTCTACTGTCACTTCAAAGGCAGGCTAAAAATTCGCATAATATAATTCTATGCAGCACTAAAAGCATCAAATAGAAAATGCAAAAATAGTACGGGTTTCACTTGTTTTCGGTATTTTGGGGTTTCACGGGAAATAGAGGAAGCTTAAGGGAGAAGGGGGAGAGGACGATAGGGAGGGAGAGAAAGAGAGAGAAGGAGGGAAAGAGAGAGAAGGAGGGAGGAGATACAGAGAGGGCAGAAGGTAGGAGAAGAGGGAGCTATAGTCTATTCATTATAATTAGGCCAATCATCCTGAACACTAACCTCAATAACTCTAAAACGATTAGAGTACTCTTACTAATATTTCTACTAATTGGGAAGAGGCAGCCAGGAAATAGGTGTGGACATTTACAGCCCATTCTCTCTAGTTCCTTTTGAGTTACAGAGGTTAGAGTTCACGTTATTTTGATTACTTATAATGAATGGACTATAGGTCGTGAGAAGGTAGAATTAGAATAGGAGGTATCACAAAAGAGTGGATTAATAAAAAAGCAACACACCTACTAGTCCTCGGCAAAGATTTTATAAACAATTTGGTAATAAACGGGTTACTATACTGAGGTTTTGCTATGAGGGAGAAGGAAAGGTTAGTGTCATTGTTATTATAAGATGGATATATACTGTAGAAGAGACAGGTAACAATGAAGATAAATGTATCAATGGTTACGTGGGAAGTGTGCTATGAGTTGGGAAGAGGGGATTGCGAAAACAGGTAGGTTACGTGATTAGAATAGTTAGCTCAGCTTAGACAAAACAGTATAGAAAGGTTGCAGATGAATGGAAGCGATTACTATTTATGTGTGTGTGAGAGAGAGAGAGAGAGAGAGAGAGAGAGAGAGAGAGAGAGAGAGAGAGAGAGAGAGAGAGAGAGATGAGATAGGAGTGGAGAGTTTAGGAATTTAGAGGGTTGGAGAAAGTTGGGAAGGGGTTAATGAGGGAAGGGCTGATAGAGGAGAGAAGAGAGAAAGAGAGAGGGGTGGGGGATATGTATAGAGGAGAGATAACGAGAGAGATGGGAGGAGTGAGAAAGAGAGAAAGGAGAGGAGAGAGAAAGAAAGACGAGGAGTGGGGGAGGAGAGAGAAAGAGAGAGATGAGAGGAGAGGAGAGGAGAGAGAAAGAGAAGTGGGTGGAGGATATGTATAGAGGAGAGAGAAAGAGAGAGAGGAGAGGAGAGAGGAAAAGAGAGAGACGAGGAGAGAGAAAAGGGTGGGGGGATACATACTGAGGAGAGAGAAAGAGAGAGAGAGGAGAGGAGAGAGGAAGAGAGAGAGAGGAGAGGAGAGAGAAAGAGAGAGCGAGAGAGGAGGAGAGAGAAAGGGGCGGGGGATACATACTGAGGAGAGAGAAAGAGAGAGATGAGACGAGAGAGAGAGAGAGTACAAAAGAGTACAAAGGAAATCAAGCAACAACAGATCTAGTGACCCTTCTAGGCTGCTTGTCCTCCAAAACACTGAGGATCAAGTGTCCAAACAGTGGTTTAAGTGGGTAAGGGAACATTGGAAAGGGAACTACTGCCCTGGAACTAATGTCCGTGGCAGGACTAGGAAGTTAGTAGGGGACATATGGGTTAGTAACTGAGGGGAGGATAAAATAAATGTATTCATTTACAAACGCAGTCAGTCGCGGGTTTGATGCGAGATATTTGTCTAGGCGGAGTTTAAATGAATCAATGGTGCTGCAGTCTATAACGTCTCGGGGAAGCCCATTCCACAAGTTGACAACTCGATTGAAGAAGAAATTCTTAGATTCGTGTGAGTTAAAAGATTTACCAATAATTTTGCAATCGTTTCCCCGCGTGTAATTAGATTGGTCGATAGTGAAGTACTTACTACAGTTCATATTGTCGATGCCTTTGATGATTTTGAACACTTGAATTAAGTCACCTCTTAATCTGCGCTGGGTTAAAGGAAATAGATTTAATTCTCTAGGACGCTCTTCGTATGGTTTGTTCTTTAGGCTAAGTATCATTTTGGTAACTCTACGTTGAACTCGTTCTAGCTTGTTTATGTCTTTTTGGTAATAAGGGCACCAGCATTGAACGCAGTATTCCAGAAGAGGGCGGACTAAGGAATTGTAAAGGGTTAGGATAACGTCTTTGGATTTATGCTCAAATGACCTGCCTATAAAGCCAATTATTTTGTTTGCCTTCTTAACAACTTCTGAACATTGTTGACTCGGTTTTAGGTTACTCGATATTGTTACTCCCAGATCGGTTTCTCTGTTTACATTCTTAAGCTGAGTGCCATTCATCGAATAGTTTGCTTTCTCATTTAGGTATCCGATATGTAGTACTTTACATTTATCCGCATTGAAACTCATTTGCCAAATTTGGGCCCAATGTGACAATTTATCTAGATTGTGTTGCATATCGTCAACTTGATCTTTTGAGAGTACGCTATTTGCAATTTTTGTATCGTCAGCAAATTTTGAGATTGTACATGTGAGACCCTCATCTATGTCGTTGATGTAAATTAGAAAGAGAATTGGACCTAGTACCGATCCCTGGGGTACCCCGCTACTTACATTGGTTCATTTAGATGCCTTACCGTTTATGACTACTCTTTGCTTTCTGTTGCTGAGCCAATTTTCTATCCCTTTCAACACACCGTCTTGTATTCCATGCGCTTTTAGTTTTAGCAGTAAACGTTTGTGGGGAACTTTGTCAAAGGCCTTTTGAAAATCAAGGTATATAATATCTACAGCTTTACTCTCATCCGAGGAACTTGCTTCAATTGTGCCGCCTCTCCTCATCTTTCCGCGTAGAACTAGGGCAGCTGAGAGCGCCCATGAATTTACACTTTCTCCTCCACAATGCAGAACTTCTGCTTATCAGAATTCATTTATCCCCAGAGCTACTACTCTTTAGAATTCACTTCCCTCGAATTGCTTTCCACAAACTTACAATCTACAAATGTTTAAATCCAGTTGTTACAAACATTTTATGAATGGAGGATGCTTTTAGGCACATGGACCTTTTTGTTTTGTCTGTGTTTTTCCTTCCTCCGTTCATTGTCTCTTTAAAAAAAAAAAAAAAAAATCGTAGAGGTTGAGGATATCGTGGAAGAAGTCTAAGAGGTTTGTTAAACAGGAAAGTTTTTTACGAAAGCCGTGTTGAGTATCTTTAAGTATGTTATTTTCCTCTAAGTGATTTATGAGTCTGTCTCTTATGACCGTTTCTATCATTTTACATACAACTGAGGTTAAGCTAATTGGACGATAGTTACTGGGTAGGGATTTGTTGCCTTTTTTGAATATCGGTGTTACGTTGGCTATCTTCCACTGATCAGGCATAGTTCCAGACTGCAAGGATTTATTGAATAGTAATGTCAGTGGTTTGGAGAGCTCATCCTTAGCTTCCTTTAGAACTCTAGGCGAGATTGTATCAGGTCCAGGCGTTTTATTTACCTTGAGTTTATCTAAACAATTCAATACTTCTCTCTCTGTAACGGTGATATTGCTTAGAACATCTGAATTATCAATCTGAATCGGCGATGGTGTAGGGATATCACTGAGGTCTTCTGTTGTAAAAACTGATGCAAAGAAGGTATTGAGGGCATTACTCATTTGTACTTCGTCTTTGGTGTATTCTCCATTTTCATCGACTAACGGTCCAACAGTTGAAGTAACTACTTTTTTCTTTCTGATATAACTATAGAATTCTTTCGAGTTTGTTTTACTTTGATTCGCAATATGTAACTCTAGGGTCTTTTTACTTTGCTTAATTAACTTTTTGGCTTTGCGTCGTAGCTCTACAAATGTCACCTGTTCTTCGTCATTTTGTGAGGATTTTGATCTATCGTTAGCAAATATTTTAGCAAGCAGGCAGTTTGAAATATCTTTATTCCACCATTTGGGCTTATTATTATGGCCTGGACGCCGTATTTTCGATGGTATGCAGTGTTGCACTGCTTTTAGGTAAGTGGTTTCGAATAACTTCCAAGATGTATTTATGTCGTTATTGTTAATTAAAAAGCTCCAGTCAGTTTCTTTAAACATAGCTCGAAGTTTATGAAAGTTTGCTCTCTTGAAATTAGGGACTTTTTCGATGCTACTATTTGGTTCGTTACTAGTAAAGTTTAAAGTGAAAGTTATCGTACGATGGTCGCTGTTACTGAATTCATCATCAACATTCAAATTCTCTATTAATTCTTCTTTTGTTGCAAGTACAATGTCAAGAACGTTATTACCACGGGTCGGGTCGGTGTTCGAACAAATTGATAAAGCGAACTCTCTTGCAAGTTCGTATAGAGAGAGGGGTGGGGGACTGTGAACAAGAAGAGACACACCAATCCTCAATAAGCTTTTCAGTTTAAGGGGAGATGGGGCGTTTTTTCTGGACCCTTTTCTCCCTCGTGTTTAGCCCCATTACTTTTGAATTTTTGAGACGTTCGTACACGTTAATTTGGCAATTTTAATACCTTTAGCTGCATAACGTTGTCAATTTTAAGACCTATCGTGCCATTTAGGGGTCGATTTTTTTTCCAGGCGGGTGACAGCGAGGCTGATATTATAAGAAGAACCGGCCTTCGGCCGGGAAATTTTTCTACCGAAAAATGTACATATTTATCTTGAGGGTGGGGGGTCTATGGGGTGTTTTTCTAAGTTTGAGGGAGGTCTAGGGAGGAAACTAAAACATATATGAATACATGCATTAATAGAAAAAAAACAGCCACTAGCCACTTAAATCAAATGAAAAGTAGCGCATAAATTTGTCTAAGCATGTCCTACAGTAAGATAATATTTGCTCGTGGTAACGTATTCCAAACATGTATCACCCGGTTGAAGAAGACATTCTTAGCTTGATCAAACTTGAATCTTTTTCCAATTAATTTGAACCTGTGTCCTCTTGTGTAAATGTACTGTTCAACAGTAAAGTACCTGTGAATATCGCTTCAGAGATGGAGCTGCTTCGAGCCATGAATGGATGCTTCACATGTCTCACTCCCCAGACTGGAACAAGACCTCACGGGTTTTACCGTGTTGAGCGGTGGAATGTACAGGCTCTCAGCCTATGTCCGAGAGGGAGTAGTTGGAATATAGAAGAAAACAAAAAAATGTATCCTTATTCAGCTCTTTCTCACTCTATATAGGTTCAACTCTTTAAAACACTCCTCGCATGGTTTATTTCTCAACATTGGTATAATTTTTGTTATCCTCCTCTGTTCTCGTTTCAGATTTTCAATATGTTTACTATATTATAGTGGCCAAAACTGCACGCAGTAGTCCAGGAGGGGCCGCACTAACGAGATAAATAACTGTAGATTTTTGGTTTTCAGATTTAAACTTGAATTACCTCCCAGTTAATCTTATTACTTTATTCGCCATATTTACCATTTCCAAAACCTGAATGTTGGGTTTGGCGTCCCTAGATCAATATAACACTTACATCTTTTACTTTTATTGTACTGTCAAGTTGGGATTCATTCACGTTGTTCATGTTATGTTTTGCTTCCAATAATTATGTAGTACTGGACCTTTTTCGATGTTGAATTCCATTGTCCATATTTTATGACCACTCTACCAGTCTATTTAAGGGGGGTCACCTGCTTTTTTATCTTTCTCTAATTTTTTTCTCTTTCTCATGCTTGTATCCATTTGGTCCCATTTAGCCAACTGTTTTAAGACGTATATCCCCATCCAGGTGTCGATTTCTTCCTGGCGAGCGATAACGAGCCAGCATTGTATGGAGAAATCCAGCTTCGCCGGAGATATTTTTCCATTGACAAATTTACAAATTTAGCTTGCCGTCAAAACAAAAATATATATATGCTGGCTCGCTCCCGCTCGCCAGGAAAATATTTAAAAATATTTAATTTCTAAACTACCCTCCTTCGGTTTCTATCCCTCCATCTGTGCCTTTGTCTCTAATTTCCTTTCCGGCCGTTCCATAGCCGCGGTTGTGGACGGCCATTGTTCACTTCCTCACCCTATAAACTCCGGTGTTCCTCAGGGCTCTGTTCTATCTCCTATTCTCTTTCTAATTTTTATAAATGATCTCCTTAACTGTACCTTAATTCCCATCCATTCATATGCAGACGACTCAACCTTACACTACTCCATTGGTTTTTCAGAACGCCCCAGCCAGCAATCCCTTAACGACAAACGTAATGAAGCCATAGAACTCTTAAATTCTGATCTAAATACTATCTCCAATTCGGGCAGAGAAAACCTTGTTACCTTTAATGCTTCCAAGACCCAATTTCTACATCTATCTACCCATCAGGATCTCCCAGCGGACTATCCCTTATTCTTCAACAATACAAAAATCAACCCTTCATCTTCTCTCAATATTCTTGGTGTCTCTTTTTCTTCTGCTCTCATTTGGAAGGACCATATTACCAGTCTTGCTAAGGCAGCCTCCCAGAAGCTGCTCAACCACCTTAGGGGGTTCTTTTCCCCTGCACAGCTTCTTGCTCTGTACAGGGGCATAGTGCGTCCATGTATTGAGTATTGTTCACATGTGTGGGGAGGTTCCTCTCACACCGCTCTCCCAGACAATGTTGAAAGGAAGGCCTTTCGTATCATTAACTCCCATCCACTCACCAACTCTCTGCAATCTCTCTCTCTCCGCCGCAATGTTGCATCTCTCTCGCTATTCTATCGCTACTATAATAATCAGTGTTCCTCAGAGCTTTCCCAGTGCATACCACCTCCTTTACGTAGGGCACGTGGTACCCGTCTTGCAACTCAATCCCATCTCTAATCTGTGCAACTCTCCAACCCAAGAGTGAAACGTTACTCTCAAACTTTCTTCTACTCAACAGCTGAGCTCTGGAACTCTCTCCCAGAATCAGTCTTTCCCTCTTCCTATGACTTAAATTGCTTCAAACTCCGTGTGTCCAGGCATTTTGGCTCGAACGTCCCTTGATTTTGGCCCTGTCACTCTTTCAACTATGGGGGAGGCACTCGCTATAGGCTGTTCTGCCTTTTGCCTCCCTCAATCACATAGAAAAAAAAAAAAAAAAAAAAAAAAAAAATGGATGGGGGTAAACAGTAGGCTGAATGGGGCCGAATACATACAAGCCAAAGAGAGATGGAGTGAAAGAGAAAACACAGCTAGGTGGGCCCCCTTAAGTCTTCCTGAAGTTTTTGTTTATTTTGTTGTGTTTACCTTCACTCCTATTTTCGCACTGATTGAACATTTAGAAATTTTGCTAGTAAAATGTTCAGCAATATCATTTATCTTTACTAAGAACAAGACAAGGCCAGTACTGAACCCTGAGGCACACCATTAATAACATCATGCCAATCAGATTCCCTACTGTCTAGCACAACTAGCCGCTTTCTATCTGTGAGCCAATCACCAATCCACTACAATATGTTTCCTTCAATCCTGTGGTATATTAATTTCACCAACAAGTGTTTGTGAACAAACTTGTTGAAAACTTAAATACAATCAAGGTATAGAACATCAAAAGGTTTGTTTTGTTATTGAACAAAATCGTAGAAAAAAATCCAGTAGATCTGTCAGTCAAGAACGTATATTTTGAAGGTCATGTTGCGAATGTTTTACTACAATATTTAATATATTCCAATAATTCAGTTAAACTGACAAGCAAGATCCTCTTCCACAAGGATTGGTGTCATATTGACCAGTTTCAGGTATTTATTGGCTTATGCAGTTCCTAATGATATAATTAAAAGATCAGTGATATAATCGTTTACCTGCTATAATTAAGTGTTCATATAGTCACCTTTTGCAGGTTCTTTTTCCCCAAGAGGTAATAATAACAATTATAATCAGCATAATGGACGAGATACAAACATTGAGTATTAACAGGCTGTTTAAGGGGGCCCACCTCGCTTTTTTCTCTTTCTCTCCCTCTCTCTTTGGCTTGTATCTATTCGGCCCCATTCAGCCTACTGTTTTAAGATGTTTACCCCCATCCAGGTGTCAATATTTTCCTGGCGAGTGGTAGCGAGCCAGCATATACAGTACATATTTTTGATTTGACAGCAAGCTAAATTTGTACATTTTTCGATAGAACAAATTCTCCGGCGAAGCCGGATTTCTCCATACAATGCTGACTCGCTATCGCTCGCCAGGAAAAAATCGACATCTTAATGGGGATAAACGTTTAAAAAAAGTTAGCTAAATGGGGCTGAATAGATACAGGCCAGAGAAAGAGAGAAAAGGAGAACAAAAGCAGGTGACCCCCTTAATGCAAACAACCCCATTGTTCTTATCATCAAAGATTGCTTAGCTTAAAACGAAGGGAAGAGAGAGAGAGAGAGAGAGAGAGAGAGAGAGAGAGAGAGAGAGAGAGAGATAGATAGATAGATAGATAGATAGATAGAGGATAGATAGATAGATAGATAGATAGATAGATAGATAGATAGATAGATAGATAGATAGATAGATAGATAGATAGATATATAGATAGATAGATAGATAGATAGATAGATAGAGAGAGAGAGAGAGAGAGAGAGAGAGAGAGAGAGAGAGAGAGAGAGAGGAGAGAGGGGAGAGAGAGAGAGAGAGAGAGAGAGAGAGAGAGAGAGAGAGAGAGAGAGAGAGCAGGTTCAGCATAATGGGAGAGGGAGGGAGGTAGGGATGGTCTGTAGGTACGAACGGAGGGGAAGGGAGGCAGGGTACAACATATTTACTGAGAAACTTTGTGTCCTAAATCCCGCCTGAATCACTTAACAACCCGGAGTTCTTAATATACCCGGCCAGTGCTGGCTTACTCTCCACCGGCCTCTGCTTGCTTGCTTGTTTCCTGCTTTACCGGTCTCTTTTTCCAAATTACCCTGCTTCAGAAAATTGAATCCATACACAAGTCTGATTACACATACATACAGTATATACACAACCACACTGACTAAATCTTAGGAGACTTCAATGTTCACCAGAAAAAGCTCTCCTCTAATTTCACAGGCCAACCTGGTAAACAAGCCTAAATTATTTCTATCCTAAACGACCTGAAGGAGTTAGTACAGCATCCTACTCGCATCCCTGACCGCCTTGGCAGATCAGCTTAAGGGGGGTCACCGTTTTTTTTAATCTTTCTCGCCTTTTCTCTCTTTCCCTGGGTTGTATCTATTCGGCCCCATTCAGCCAACTGTTTTAAGACGTTTATCCCCATCCAGGTGTCGATTTCTTCCTGGCGAGCGACAGCGATCCAGCATTGTATGGAGAAATCCGGCTTTGCGGGAGAATTTTTTCTGTCGAAAAATTTACAAATTTAGCTTGCTGTCAAAACAAAAATATATATATATGCTGGCTCGCTACCGCTTGCCAGGAAAATATTGACACCTGGATGGGGGTAAACGTCTTGTAACAGTAGGCTGAATGGGGCCAAATGGATACAAGCCAAAGAAAGAGAAAGAGAAAAACAGCGAGGTGGGCTCCCTTAACAACATCTAATCCTTCTGCTTATGCCGCTGAGTGCAAGGTCTGTATATACGGATTCGCCAAAAAACATTTGTAGAGCTGAAGCTAGGTTACCCACGCCTTTCATAGTCAAACCACGAGTACCCTACCCTTCAAACTTCTTGCTACCAACACTCCCAGCGCCCTCCCACCTCCCAAACACCATGTAAATGACATGTAACTATATGTGTGTAAAAGAATATAAGAATTCATATAATAATATTTACCAGTGATTATATATTATAAGGCTTTGTGACAATCATTAGTGTGTAAGGGATAAATTACATACCCAATGCATTTCTATGATAAATAATTGATGATACTGTGACATAATAACTTGTGTAATTTGTGGACCCGTAGATCGTCTCCTGAGTGTGTTTACATCCGCATAACAACTGTGCATCAACAAAGCAATTCATACTCAATGCTGATATACTCAAAATACTCTCAACATTTGCCAAAAATAATTTTTACTCCAAATTTAGGTAAAAAAGTGCATACATATTTTATTTTGTGTAACCATGGTGCCTCTTGTGCACGTACCTACATCACAAACATATGTGTGCGTACTGAAGGTAGTCCATAACTTCATACTCAACATAACACCACTTGAAATGCATGCATTCATCGAAGGTAGACGGTGGGAGCACTTGGAAGTCGGTCAGAAGAACAAATAAAGCAATAAAGTATACGTTTTTACATAGACACTTTCAACCTCCTAAATACGACAATGTCTACACATATTTGGGCGAAAATGGACTCTGTGGATAATAATATTATCACTATCCTTCCTTTATGATCAAACAAACTGGTAAAACAGCCGGCACTGGGGGCAACACAAGGTCATTACATTACCGGCATTCTGAGGGTTAAACTGTAAATATTTTCTCTCCATTAGGTTACTCCGATGATAACCTTACATTCGTTACAAATCCCATCTGTCCAGTATAGGCATCCGATCCTCCCAGCCAGCGGCACTTGTGGCAGTTTGGATCTGCTGACTGGGAGGGAGGCTCTTCAGCAGTACTTTGTTATATTTCCCATGGAATTATTCTTGTTTTCCTGGCCAAGGGACCCTCGGAGAGTGTTCAACGCATTACTGAAGTAATCATCTCGGGCATGGAGGCATACATTCCATTTACTTTCTCTCAGTCAAATGTTAAGAAATCTTGTTTTTATTCGCATTTGTTCTACTGCTGTATGCAATATGGAAGAAGCATTACAAAAGTACTGTTGCCTTCAAGCTATTAAAACCCCTCAAACTCCGTATGTTTCTGCCTGAAGTCAAGTAAAATCTGTTCTTTGACTTGCCAAAAACCCTTTCATCAATAATATAAACATTGAACTTTCCCACTCAAGCTCTCCCCATGCTTTCTGGCATCTATACAAAAAACTGTTCAAATTTTTTAATTCCTCGGCTTTCCTTTCTCTTTTCCACGCTGATGACACCATCATAATTTTCTCCTTTGACAAAGCTGAACTCTTTACTCAAACAATCGCTAAACATTCAAACATGGTTGACTCGGGGCTATTCCTTCTTCATCACCCCGCTCTCTCTTACTTATGCCTAATATTAAAATATCTTCAATGGATGTACTTTCTGCCCTCTCTGAGCTAGATATTAAATTAAGAAGGTGTATGGACCAGATAGTGTTCCTCTTGTTGTAATCAAAAACTGATCTGACTCCCTGCCTAGGCAAACTCTTCCGTCTCTGTCATTCCTCTAACATCTTCCCTTCTTGCTGGAAGTTTGCTCTCATTCAACCTGTCCTAAAGAAGGATGACTGCTCTAAACCCTCTAACTATCGTCCAATTGCTGAAATTTCTTGCATCTCTTATAGATGTTGGATCTATTATTAATACAAAATGTCTTGGGCATTTGTACAAGTTGGACAGGTAAATATATTTCAGTATTCCTGATATCATTATAGATTATAAGATGTATATTTTAACTCACCTGACTCCTCTTAGATATAATATGATTTATATTTAAGATTATTACGTACAAACATACATAACAAAACTTATATAATTCTACCTCTCAAACCAATGTCTTTTACACGAATACACACACATACACACAGTACCTTCGTCAGGCCGTATTAGTGCAGCAGACATCCGGATCCGGCCAACTTGGTAATTACTAGGGAATACTGTGTGTGTGTGTGTGTGTGTGTGTGTATGGTTTCTGTGTGTGTGTTTGGGTGTTCGATGTGTGTGTGTGTGTGTGTGTGTGTGTGTGTGTGTGTGTGTGTGTGTGGAAGTGTGTGTGTGTGTGGAAGTGTGTGTGCGAGGGGAAGGGGGTCCTGTTTCTGTGTATATGTGTAATTGTTTTTGTTTTTCATGTGTGTGTGTGTGGAGGTGTCCGTGTATATTGAGTATGTGTTTCTGTAGGTATGTGGTAGGATATGAATGTGTGTATGATAGAGAGAGAGAGAGCGTGTGTTTTAATCTTTATTCTGATTGCTTCAATCCAAGAGTCTTTAGATGGAGCTGATTTATTAGATTGTTGTCATTTAGTATTATATAGTAGACACAATATACACAGATATATGGAGACAGTTGATACCACCAAAAGTTAGGCGAGCTCAACCGTCTCTATGATTTCTTCACCCCCGTACAGCTTCTTCCTCTGTACAGGGACACACTGCTCCCATGTATCGAATATTGTACGCATGTGTGGGGAGCTTCCACCATACCGCACTTATCGAAAGGGTAGTGTTAAAAGCATTTCGTATCATCAAATTACCTCCCACTACTAATTCCCTACAATCTCTCTCTAG
This sequence comes from Paralithodes platypus, assembly GCA_032716605.1. Taxonomy (NCBI): domain Eukaryota; kingdom Metazoa; phylum Arthropoda; class Malacostraca; order Decapoda; family Lithodidae; genus Paralithodes; species Paralithodes platypus. The sequence goes on along the minus strand of CM064542.1, from coordinate 25,261,469 downwards.
ATGCCGCAATTTTGATCTCTCTCACTTTTGAACCGCTATTACAATAATCTGTCTTCTTCAGAGACATATCAATTATTTTTTTTTATATGTTCATGAAAGAGATAAAATACAAATCTGCCTGTAACAAGTGTCACCTCTAAAGTTGAAAGAGTGATAGAGAGTCAAATTCAAGGTACGTTAGACAAAACAAAAGTCTGGAGCTTGCAACAGTTGAAGTCATAGGATGATAACAGAAAACAGATTGAGAGAGAGAGTTGCAGAGTGTACATGTTGAATAGAGGAACAACTGGGAACATCTGTTCACTTTTTGGTTAGAGAGTTGGACATAATAGGGGTGGGAATGTGTTGAAAGAAGAACAAACGTTGGATAAGTTGTCCAACCGATCCCTATTGCGCTTCTACTCAACAAGTAAGCTCTGTAACTCTCCATAAATCTGTCTTTCCCTCATCCTATGACTAAAATGTTTATTAAGCTCCGTGTGTCCAGACATCGTGACTATAACGTACTTTGAATTTGGCTCTTCGTCAGTCATTTATTCATTTTTATTTTTATTTTATTTTTATTTTATTATTTTTATTTTTGTTTATTTGTGGGGGGGGGGGGCACTTTTACAGGCAAATATGCATTTTGCCTCTTTCAAACACATAGAACAAACACCCATATAGAGAGAGAGAGAGTGAGAGTGTGTGTGTATGTATGAGAGAGAGCGAGAGAGAGAGAGGCAGATAGAGAGATACTAAATACAATGTTAGCAACAATGTATATACTAAAAAAAGTACTAGTTCAACCAATAAAATGCTCTGTGGAGGAAAACAAAAACAAAAAAAACACACACACACATACAATAGCAAATCCCTGTACAAATAAACGAGTTTGGTGAAATAAATAACTTGCCCTATAAAGCTATCTCCCATAAATAACTTGCCCTATAAAGCTATCTCCCATAAATAACTTGCCCTATAAAGCTATCTCCCATAAATACAGTCTACGCCACTATAACTATTCCAATGCATGGAAAACAAAATATAGCAACAAATAATATAACATAACACCCTATGTGCTATACTACCGTCTCAACTAATTCCACAAGCACCACCACCACACCAACAAACAACAACAGCACCACCACCAATAACAACACCAACACCACCAATAACAACAACAGTAACACCTATAACAACAACACCACCAACAACAACAGTAACACCATCAATAACATTTTTTTTTTTTTTAAAAGACCTCCGTCTACGTATTGTGAAAAACCTGTTATCCTCCGGCAAATTGTGGGGTTGAGTGAGTGAAGGGGGGGGGGGGGACAGTGAATGAAGGAGGATGCATGTTTTTCATAATACGTGTTGCTAGCCCCAAACGCGCGAGCAACTGTGGCTTTCAACCATCCGACACATCCCCTTTTATTAATGTGCATCACACATGTTACATACAAACATCAATAACAACAATTGTAACACCACCAACAACAATAACACCACCAATAACAACACCACCAATACAAAACAATAGTAACACCACCAATAACAACAAGAGCAACACCACCAATAACAACACCACCAATAACAACAATAGCAACAACACCAATAACAACAACAGTAACACCACCAATAACAATAACAACAACAGCAATACCTCGTAGCATACGCAATACATTTTCAGATTTAGAGGAGCTAGTGTTTACAGAAAATTATGATGTGATTGTCATAACAGAATGTTGGCTCAATACAGAAGATAGAGACTTTTTAGCAGGGTATTCACTTCCCGGTTATGTAATGTTTGATAAAAGCCGAATAAATCGAAATGGAGGTGGCGTTTTACTTTATATCAAAGAAAGTCTTAACCCTACCCTCTTGTCAAAACCTCAAATTGTGAACGTCGACACATCTTTTGTGCTAATAAAGAATAATAAAGGTACAAAAATAATACTTGCGTTAATATACAGACCTCCAGCTCAATCAGTGCAAACTGACCGAGAAATTTACGAACAAATTGCAGATGTAAGTAACTCACAAGATACCGTAATTTTTGGCGACTTTAATTTACCTGTGACCAAGTGGGGCGATACTCTTACTTCACACTCCGGACATGACTTGTATACGAGCTTGCAAGAGAGTTCGCTTTATCAATTTGTTCGAACGCCGACCCGTGGTAATAACGTTCTTGGCATTGTACTTGCAACAAAAGAATAATAATAGAGAATTTGAATGTTGGTGATGAATTCAGTAACAGCGACCATCGTACGATAACTTTCACTTTAAAGTTTACTAGTAACGAACCGAATAGTAGCATCGAAAAAGTCCCTAATTTCAAGAAAGCAAACTTCCATAAACTTAGAGCTATGTTTAAAGAAACTGACTGGAGCTTTTTAATTAACAATAACGACATAAATACATCTTGGAAGTTATTCGAAACCACTTACCTAAAAGCAGTGCAACACTGCATACCATCGAAAATACGGCGTCCAGGCCATAATAATAAGCCCAAATGGTGGAATAAAGATATTTCAAACTGCCTGCTTGCTAAAAAATTTGCTAATGATAGATTAAAATCCTCACAAAATGACGAAGAACGGGTGAAATTTGTAGAGCTACGACGCAAAGCCAAAAAGTTAATTAAGCAAAGTAAAAAGACCTTAGAGTTACATATTGCGAATGAAAGTAAAACAAACCCGAAAGAATTCGATAGTTATATCAGAAAGAAAAAAGTAGTTACTTCAAGAAACTGACTGGAGCTTTTTAATTAACAATAACGACATAAATACATCTTGGAAGTTATTCGAAACCACTTACCTAAAAGCAGTGCAACACTGCATACCATCGAAAATACGGCGTCCAGGCCATAATAATAAGCCCAAATGGTGGAATAAAGATATTTCAAACTGCCTGCTTGCTAAAAAATTTGCTAATGATAGATTAAAATCCTCACAAAATGACGAAGAACGGGTGAAATTTGTAGAGCTACGACGCAAAGCCAAAAAGTTAATTAAGCAAAGTAAAAAGACCTTAGAGTTACATATTGCGAATGAAAGTAAAACAAACCCGAAAGAATTCGATAGTTATATCAGAAAGAAAAAGTAGTTACTTCAACTGTTGGACCGTTAGTCGATGAAAATGGAGAATACACCAAAGACGAAGTACAAATGAGTAATGCCCTCAATACCTTCTTTGCATCAGTTTTTACATCAGAAGACCTCAGTAATATCCCTACACCATCGCCGATTCAGATTGATAATTCAGATGTTCTAAGCAATATCACCGTTACAGAGAGAGAAGTATTGAATTGTTTAGATAAACTCAAGGTAAATAAAACGCCTGGACCTGATACAATCTCGCCTAGAGTTCTAAAGGAAGCTAAGGATGAGCTCTCCAAACCACTGACATTACTATTCAATAAATCCTTGCAGTCTGGAACTATGCTTGATCAGTGGAAGCTAGCCAACGTATCACCGATATTAAAAAAAGGCAGCAAAACCCTACCCAGTAACTATCGTCCAATTAGCTTAACCTCAGTTGTATGTAAAATGCTAGAAACGGTCATACGAGACAGACTCGTAAATCTCTTAGAGGAAAATAACATACTTAAAGATACTCAACACGGCTTTCGTAAAAAACGTTCCTGTTTAACAAACCTCTTAGACTTCTTCCACGATATCCTCAACCTCTACGATGAGAGTAAAGCTGTAGAAATTATATACCTTGATTTTCAAAATGCCTTTGGCAAAGTTACCCACAAACGTTTACTGCTAAAACTAAAAGCGCATGGAATACAAGACGGTGTGTTGAAAGGGATAGAAAATTGGCTCAGCGACAGAAAGCAAAGAGTAGTCATAAACGGTAAGGCATCTAAATGGACCAATATAAGTAGCGGGGTACCCCAGGGATCGGTACTAGGTCCAATTCTCTTTCTAATTTACATCAACGACATAGATGAGGGTCTCACCTGTACAATCTCAAAATTTGCTGACGATACAAAAATTGCAAATAGCGTACTCTCAAAAGAACAAGTTGACGATATGCATCACAATCTAGATAAATTGTCATGTTGGGCCCAAATTTGGCAAATGAGTTTCAATGCGGATAAATGTAAAGTACTACATATCGGATACCTAAATGAGAAAGCAAACTATTCAATGAATGGCACTCAGCTTAAGAATGTAAACAGAGAAACCGATCTGGGAGTAACAATATCGAGTAACCTAAAACCAAGTCAACAATGTTCAGAAGTTGTTAAGAAGGCAAACAAAATAATTGGCTTTATAGGCAGGTCATTTGAGCATAAATCCAAAGAAGTTATCCTAACCCTTTACAATTCCTTAGTCCGCTCTCTTCTGGAATACTGCGTTCAATCCTGGTGCCCTTATTACCAAAAAGATATAAACAAGCTAGAACGAGTTCAACGTAGAGTTACCAAAATGATACCTAGCCTAAAGAACAAACCATACGAAGAGCGTCTTAGAGAATTAAATATATTTCCTTTAACCCAGCGCAGATTAAGAGGTGACTTAATTCAAGTGTTCAAAATCATCAAAGGCATCGACAATATGGACTGTAGTAAGTACTTCACTATTGGCCAATCTAATTACACGCGGGGAAACGGTTGCAAAATTATTGGTAAATCTTTTAACTCACACGAATCTAAGAATTTCTTCTTCAATCGAGTTGTCAACTTGTGGAATGGGCTTCCCCGAAACGTTATAGACTGCAGCACCGTTGATTCATTTAAACTCCGCCTAGACAAATATCTCGCATCAAACCCGCGACTGACTGCGTTTGTAAATGAATAACTTTATTTTATCCCCCCCTCAGTTTCTAACCCCACAATCCCCTACTAACTTCCTAATCCTGCCACGGACATTAGTTCCAGGGCAGTAATTCCCTTTCCAATGTTCCCTTACCCACTCTAAACCACTGTTTGGACACTTGATCCTCAGTGTTTTGGAGGACAAGCAACCTAGAAGGGTCACTAGATCTGTTGTTGCTTGATTTCCTTTGTACCACTAATAACAACATTAATACCACCAATAACAACAACAACAACTATAAACAACAGCAACACCACTAATAACAACAGCAACCCCACTAATAACAACAACAGTAACACCACCAATAACAATAACAACTATAACAGCAACACCAACACCACCAATAACAACAGTAACACCACTAATAACAACAACAGTAACACCACCAATAACAACAACAACTATAACAGCAACACCAACAATATCAATAACAACATCAACACCACCAATAACAACAACAGTAACACCATCAATAACAACAACAGTAACATCACCAATAAGAACAACAGCAACACCACCAATAACAACAACAGTAACACCACCAATAACAACAGTAACACCACCAATAACAACAACAGAAACAGTAATACCACCAATAACAACAGTAACACCACCAATAATAACAGTAACACCACCAATAACAACAACAGTAACACCACCAATAACAACAACATAAACAGTAATACCACCAATAACAACAGTAACACCACCAATAACAACAGTAACACCACCAATAACAACAACAGCAACATCACCAACAACAACATTAACACCACCACCACCAATAACAACAGCAACACCACCAATAACAACACCACCAATAATAACACCAACAACACCAACAATAACACAACCAGTATAATAACAACACCAATAACACTAACACAAAACACACCACTACTGGCCAAAAAATCAATCATCATCGTTTCAAAAAACATCGTTACATTTTCACACCATCCATCACAATACCATGACCCATTACCATCACTATCCACGTATTATACCCTGTTCTGAATAAATAGGCTAAAACTCTTGAACATTAACCTCTATAACTCACAAACGGCTAGAGTAATCGAGGTAGTATTTCTACCATTTTTTTTTTTTTTTTTTTTTTTTTTTTTTAAGAGACAATGAACGGAGGAAAGAAAAACACAGATAAAACAAAAAAGGTCCATGTGCCTAAAGGCATCCTCCATTCATAAAATGTTTGTAACAACTGGATTTAAACTGTTGTAGATTGTAAGTTTGTGGAAAGCAACTCGAGGGAAGTGAATTCCAAAGAGTAGTAGTTCTGGGGATAAATTAATTTTGATAAGCAGAAGTTCTGCATTGTGGAGGAGAAAGTGTAAATTCATGGGCGCTCTCAGCTGCCCTAGTTCTACGGGGAAAGATGTGGAGAGGCGGCACAATTGAAGCAAGTTCCTCGGAACAATTGCTGTGAAAATATCTGTAGAATAATGAAAGGGATGCAACGTTTCTTCGTATGGATAATGTAGGAAGGTCCTGTGTGATTGCAGGGTTATTGATTAATCTAATAGCTTTATTTTGAATTTTGTCCAACTGCCTCAATGCAACCACTCCACTTCCACTCAACAGAGGTGAACAGTAATCCATCTGAGAACGCACATGACTTTTATATATTACGGCCAACTGCTCGTCAGTGAAGAATTCTCAAACTCTGTAGAGGAGTCCCATTTTTTTAGAGGCATTCTTAGCAATGCTTCTAACATAATGTGTCCAGCTCAGGTTAGTAGTTAATGTTACACCGAGAATGTCAATACTAGGGGAAGTGGGAATATTTACATCATTACAAAATATATGGGAGTCAGTGAGATTCTGTCGGTTAGAAAATTTAATGTACTTGGTTTTCTGTGCATTAAAGGAAACTAGATTATTTTGTCCCCATTCATTAATTCTAGAAAGGTCCTGGTTCAGAGAAATTGCAGTGTTTATTTTTGAATTTGTAAGATCGGGTTGGGTGAAAGAATTGGTAAATGTGAAGGAACTGTGGAGTGTTGAGTCATCTGCGTAGGAATGTATTGGATTATGAGTGGTAGATATAAGATCATTGATATGAACGAGGAACATAGTTGGGGCCAAAACTGATCCCTGGGGAACACCAGCATTTATTGAGTGAAATTGAGAATAAAGGCCATCTACCATTACACGTATTTTTCTGTTATGAAGATAAGAAGAAATTAGTGGAACTAATGATGCTAGGCCGTAGTGTGACATCTTCGACAATAAGGATTGATACCAGACTATCAAATGCCTCTGATGTATCCAGTGCTATTGTATGTGTTTCACCATGTTGGTCTGTAGCTTGGTTGATTTGATGCGTAAGAAGGCAAAGAATGTCTGCAGTTGAGCGACATCGTCTAAAACCATATTGCCTATCACTGATTAATTTATTATTCTCAAGATTCTTAATTATGTGATTATTTAATATAATTTCAAAGACTTTACCAAGAGTGGAAGTTATAGCTATTGGTCTGTAGTTTGATGGATCTGAAGAAGCACCTTTTTTAGGAACTGGATGGATGTTTGCTTCTTTCCAAGGTACTGGGAAGCATGAGGTATGAGTACACAGACGGAAACATTTTGCCAATACAGGAGCGAGCACCAAAGAGCAATTCTTAAGTACTATTGGAGGAATTTCACCTGGACCAGGAGCCTTATCTACTGAGAGATTCTGCAAAATAGTTTTGACATGTCTGGTGTTGATCTTAAGTGAGGGAATTTCAGGCGAATTAAAATTAAGTACAGGGACATCTTGATTTATTTCATCTAAGGTTGAGTTGGTGGAGAAAATATCCGCAAGAAGGTTAGCTTTACCTCGTGGGTCACTTACAAGATTGCCAGTCGGAGATTTTAATGGTGGAATGGATGAAACAGTAGTGAAGTTAGATTTGAATGAGTTAAGAGTAGACTAAAATATTTTGTTATCATTTGGATTATTTAGAAGTTTATTTGCCTGCTTGTGGAGAAAGTTTGATTTAGTTAGGTTTAATACAATTTTGGCATGATTTCTGATATTTCTAAAGTAATTAAAGGCTTCATTTGTTTTTTTATCTTGTGTATGCATTGTAGCCATTTGCTTTTTGTTCAGTTACTCTAGCACAATTTGCGAAGGGTCAGACAGGGAATAGGTGTGGATTAGAAATTTAAAGCCCATTCGCTCCAGCCCTCTTTTGAGTTACAGAGGTTAGGGTTAATGATGTCTGGCCTAACTATTTGGAACAGGGCATAGTTCATTGCCCTACCACAACTCCAAAACACAACACTTGTCACCTCCGCTACCACAACCACCCATGATAACTTTCCACACAGGCCCATCACCAAACTCAGCACCCCCCCCCACACACACACACACACTGTGAGATGACGGGGTTGAACAGCCACCCCCAAACCAAAGTAAGAATATCAGTCATCCAAGACAACAGGAAAAATAGGAGAAGACAGAAGCAGGAAAAGACGAGAAGAAATGAGACCCAACCAACTTCCCAGGCTTAATTCCGGCCCGGATACACGAGTCTACCTCTTTCTCCCTTTCTCCGGAACTACCCATGCTCTAAATTCCGGAGAAATAGGTCAGTCTGCCCGGAAAAGGAGTTCGAGCCCTGACCACTCACAGGGGCCCCAACTCCTCCAATGGCAGAGGCAGGAACCACCGCCCGAGGCATATTATCAGCTCCAGCTCAAGTTACAATACAATGCAGAAATGTTTATGGAAGTTAAGCACCAAGAACCCTTCCAATATAGAAACAAGTGGGACCCTCAGTACCCCTCCTATAGTACTTTTCCGGAAGACTGGGAATGAAGCAAATGCAGTGATAGATAAGAAACTTGTGGCCGGCAGAATAAGAAAAGCCAGATACCACGATGGATAGAAACTAATCCATTACATCACCACAAGGCCCTCTATAAATAGGGGATCATGATCACAAGATTAAGAATATCCATGTATACCAATAAATAACCCCCATATATTTTTAGATTAAGTATTACCTTCACCATAGCCAAAACAACGATATTCACATGTCCCTAGGAACTCGAAAGACACCAAATTGAAATCTAAAAAAGAACCTAAATATAGCCTGACTTTAACTGAGGGAAATTAAGCAAATACGATTGTTTCCTTCGTCTGGTCACGCCGGAAGGAAAAACATTGGTATTACAGCTTCACCAGACGTCCAGTCCGGAACCCCTTCACCTGTACCTGGGAGAGGGGCAGTTCCCCTTGACGCCCAGCCCTGCAGTACTACGAGAGGCAGTTCCCCTTGACGTCCAGCCCTGCAGAACCACGAGACCACGTCGACCAGATTCTCGCTCACGGCTCCCTCCACCCCTACCGTAAGTGTCTCTGAGTATATTAAGTTGTGGCTAGTAGTTGTGAAGGTAAGGTAAAATATGTGAATTTTAAATAACTCTAGATCTGTGCCCAGGATCTATTGTGAATCTGTGTTACCCGTGTGAAATAATAAAGTTGATCTGTACAAGTGTTTTATACTACGAGATATTGCCCTGTAAATCTGTGTGAAACCGTATTAAACCAGTTTAACCAGATACTCCATCTTCATACTTTTATCAGTGTTACTTAACCGGAATATCCACAGATTTTCCTCTTATGTGTCCTTTACTCTGTGTGTAACGAAGTTGAAGTCAAAGTGTATAACGAGAATATATCCCTTTTTAAATCTTCTATTTACCTAGAACCTACGCCCAATTTTAAGATTCTTTTATCTATTTGATTACTATCCAGAAAACTTTATCATTTATTCCCTTTTGAAAGTCAAGATCCCTTTTCGTTGAATTAAGATTTATTCGTTGACAAATTCTAAGTTAATAATTCTTGTGAGTAATCTAATAATATACGTATTTGAATCATATAATTCTTTCCACACGTATCTAGGAATCCAGTTCGAATATTCCTATGTCTATTTAGCCTACGTTTTGGCTATTAACTTATCTTCGATCACTTGATTTAGTAATTAATTATTATAATAATTTCAAGGTTATAATATAATGCTACAATAGTTCTGCATTTTAAAATAGGAATTTGTTAATTTATTCAGAGCTCCTTTCATGTAAAGTTTTGGTATTAATTTAGAACAACTTTGTCGTGTACGATCTATCTATCTATACTATCATATAGCTATTCTATTTTAAGCTATTTATTCGCGCTACTTATATCTGCGCCGATAAATTACTCTGTTAATTTATTCCAACCTTATAATTTCGGATTTGTCCATTTTCTTTTAGTCACATTAATTCTTAGTGCATCGGAATTCCGCCATTCGTGTGATTTGATTTATCTCTGATCAAAGTATTTTTTGTGCCGTATCAGACATTATTCATATTTATTCTTAGAGGGTCAACTTATAATTTAGTTTGTCTTCCCTTTTAGACTTGAATTATCCACCTAGCTTGAACCTTTAAGTTAACATTTCATTCATTCATATTCTTATTTTCCGTGACCGCAGTACGTTTGATCTTTTACCTGTGCGCGGCCTAGCTTTTACCCCCACGCCACGCACTCACACCGCGCAGTGAACAATACGTTCCACTGTCTTGCGTAGTATTTCAGAATACTTCACGTTAGACGCTTGACTCCCATATATATTATTATCAAAGTGATTATTCTATTTATATATGTATCTGTATCCTATGCGTATTTTTCCTTCCTTGATTGTCATATAATTAATTCAAGTACTCAATTTGAGATTAAGATTATTAACTCTTTCCATAACACACACAATACAAATACAAAACAAAATATAAATATATACATAACAGAGTAAATAAATAAAAATATAATAATACATATAAGTACAAAATAAAAGTATAAGAAATATATATGTATATATAAAAAATGAATAAATACAAACAAAATATCTCACTCCATCACTGGCTTTCCTCCAACTCACACCAGGCACCGCTATCACCACACCAAATCATCATCACCATAACACTATCCGACCTGGCCAATCACCTCCACTAACGCACCTCTCCTCACCAAAATAAACGCTTTATCACCGCACGAACTACGCAGCAACTATTGTAGATTATAACTACCACAGCCACACAATCCACCAAACATCATTAGGTTATAGAATTCTCCCTAAACTTCCATCAAGTTTAAACAAATACCCTAAAGACATCTATTCGAGATAAATATATAATTATTTAGGTAGAAAAATTTTCTGGCCAAGGGCCTGCTCCTGTCAGTGATGAGGATTTAGATTTAGCTATTGGAGCAGTCGCTGTGGCTTTCACTGTAGCAAATGTGATTTGCAGTTTAGCAAGGTATCCTATCTTGATGAAGCCCATAGCAATTGCTATACTGATGAAATAATGAGATGGACATCGTATTATATAATTAATATACACTAGGGAAAGATATATTTGTATCTAGGCCAATAAATTAATAATCATCCATATAGACTCCGTATAGCTAACTAGTTAGTAAGAGAAAGAGAGAGAGAGAGAGAGAGAGAGAGAGAGAGAGAGAGAGAGAGAGAGAGAGAGAGAGAGAGAGAGATTTTCTTTTGATGCCCACCCGACTCTTAGAATCAAAAGACCTTTTCCAGCATAAAATGTACTTTTATTGTTACCTCGGCAACACTCCTTCCTGCCTGGCATGCGGATGTCTTCAGGGTTTGGGAGCCACCAAGTAGGAGTGATTGTTGTACTGGTGATAGTACTAGTGGAGTTTTCATTAATGAAAGTTGTCTCGATAATTGTAAATTGAGTGGAGAATTGCATAGACCTAACTTGACTGGATTTACAAATATATATCTATCTATCTATTGCCTAAAGCCGTGATGCCCGAAGGGGTGGCCACAAACGAATCGCCCCCATGCACCTCTGTCCCCAGTCAGTTGACGCCCCTCCTCTCAACCAGCACCGCCTTCATTCATATACTTCCTCACTCCATCCTTCCACCTCTCCCTCTCTGTCCTTCCACTTCGCTCTCGTTGTTGTTGTTGTTGTTGTTCCCTAAGCTGCCTGGCCGAACAGCCCCGAGTCCCTAAGGAAGGCCATGGCCACGATCGGGCTTTCCCACAGAGCTCTCATTGAGTGTAGATTGTGTTGTTGGCGTAAGTGGTTGTGTGAGATGCAGTCTTCTATGATGTGTTTAATGGTATGGGGTGCTGTGTTACATCCCGGGCAGGCGTCGACAACGGAGTCATCCAGTCTCTTCTGATAGCTCAGGAGAGCTGGATGGTGTCCGCATCTCAGCCTGGCCAGGTGGACTCTGTCCTCGCGAGGAAGGGAGGATTCGGAAGGATGGATTTCGGGAGGTCGTGCATGCAGCTGCGTGTTGTCTGTGAGTGAGTGGATGGATTGGCTCTCGTACACCCTCTTAGTCATTCTCTCACTTTCCATACATTCCAAATGGCCGAACCATCTCAAGTTTTTCCTTTTCACACTTTCCAGCACATCTACCTCCACACCACACCTCCTTCTTACTTCCTCATTCGTCTGTCTATCCCTCCATGTAACTCCGCACACACGCACTTCTCAAGTAACTTATATCCACCGCTCTCACTCTTGGTCTGAGTCTCTTCTCAAACGTCCATGCTTCACTTCCGTAAGTTAGGTCTATTATCTAAACTGGCATTTATTTTTTTTTATTTTTTTTTTAATATTAGTTTAACCAGACCACTGAGCTCTACAAAAGAACTCTCATAGGGCTGGCCCGAAGGATTCGATCAAGATATATAACTAAACGAGTCAAGATAGATCGGAAAGGGCAGTAGGGGAACAAATCGAGGAAGGTGAAGACACGCAGACATTTCTCGCCATTTCACCAGTTCAGCCGGACCACATGAGCTCCACATCAGAGCTCTTATAGGGCAGGGCCGAAGGATGAGGCAAGAACTGCTACACCGCAACACCAACCAAGAAGTGATCAGGGCGAAGAATGAAAGATCAGGTCGAAGGTAGAAAAAATCACACTGAGAAGCAAAACATGCATTACCGAAGGGAATCAAGTCAGTCCGGCCACATCAGCAACCGAAGAGACAAATCAGGTCAGGAGTCTGCTACCTAGCCAGGCCAGGGAGACATGAGATATAGGCTGCTTGAGGACAGCCAAATGGGACAGAATAAGAATAGAAGGGGAAAAACATAGAATGAGGAATGAAAAACTACTCAAAATTAGTCAAGCTGAGGACGAAAGCTCGAGGGGAGATAGGAAGGGTAAGTACCACAACCATCCCCCATCAAGCTCCAGTCGCCGGCCTCGAAGCCCCCCAACCGCGTCAAGGAGAGTAGTATCAGGGGGGAACTGGCATTTAGGTTTGTATATATATATATATATATATATATATATATATATATATATATATATGCTGTCTATATAAATATATATATATATATATATATATATATATATATATATATATATATATATACAGGGTGTATTGAAACAACTGATACAGACTATGACGAACACATTGTAAAATGGAAAATAAACATATATAGTTGTATCACATTTTTCCCATAGATGTGTTATTTTAGAGATAAATGCCTTTTTAGAAATGTAGCAAAACAGGGTTACAAGTAAAGCACTAAATTATTAATATATGATAAACCTATTTATTATCGACTTAGCTAAAGGGAAAGCATGGGTTTACCTATTCACACATTAGTAATTACGAAATAGAATTATCTTAGAATGTGGTGATGATATTATGTGGTTAGCAGAAAAATACTAATTATTAGCAACATATTAGCGTAAACAAAATATGTATCATTTGTAACTCTGGTCATGGGACATAATGCTGATGCCCAAGTCTGGGTCGGGTATCCGAACGAAGCAGAAGGTAATTTAATAGTTTATGAAGCGTAGTTCTATTGGGGGTTGATCGTTCTCGCGCAATTGTTACATATTTAATGAAGATAGTATACTGCATGTACAGTTATGTTCAGGAATGAAGAGTCACCGAGCAATACGAAAAGTTATAGGAGCCAAATGTTACATACCGTACAATTGTGACCACGCATACCTGACCAAACACTTATGTTATAAAAGAGTGTGGTTAAAGAAAATTAATGACATACACATACATACACACACCTAAACCTCTCATTTCCGTGTTTATGTAAGGTAAATAAAATAAGCGTGACAAAGGGAGACGTGTGTGTGTGTGTGTGTGTGTGAAGTGACGTTTCCTTAATCATTCCTCATTGTCTCAATTATAACGTCATCGACTATTACTGACAATATTGGTGTGTAACAGTTGTAATGTACAGATAATAGGTTAGATATTTGGAAAACAGGCATGATATCATGTCCACGCCGATAATTCGATATATGAGCGGATTCGAGTGGAATCCGAAGCTTCATAAAACGCCTCGAATAATTTTTCAAAACTCTTGTACAGTACATCACTTGGTGGGAATTATACAGTATTTGTTTCAATTAATATTCTTATTACACTGTAATGACCATGTACAGTCACGAGCATAAATACTGTGACACCAACCAAATAATTTTCGCCCCTTTGTCTCCATAGGTATTGCAAAACTTTGTATTCAATCACAATTATTTCTGTATTTCATTCTAGCTACCGTCAAACGATTTTATTCAGCTTAGTATAAACACCTAGTGATGAAGGAATTGACGTTATCTGGTTGATGTTGCAGCATTTATGCTCGTGACTGTACAGCAGTGGTAATTCATTCTGATCGATTTAGAAGTGTCGAACTGATTAAAAGATTCTCTGAAATTCAAATACCCTGTATAAATTAGTTAGGAGATTCAATTCAACCCGAGAGCGCTTCGAATATGTTTGTATATGAATAAATGTTCACAACTGTACAACACATTAAATAACATTGGGCAATAACTTCATAATGCCCACATTTTGTGGTTCTATTTATCATTCAACATTGGTAATAATTACTAACATATGGCAGTAATATCTGCAGACCACTTGAAGATCGTAATTTGGTTCATCCAAGATACCTTCGGTGTTTCCTGTTTTGGCATTTCGGTGTGCTGTGGTAATGCACTGAAACTAGGTACAGCACAAATTCCATCCCAATAATATCTTCCCATTGACATATTCGGAGTCGAACCCGGGTCCATTGGATTACCAGTCCAGTGGCAAGACCACTCTGCCACACCTCCCCTATCTCCCCTTTAAGTGCACAGCTGTACCTAGTGCCACCCAAGGGACTGGAGTTCTCGAACGTAGGTTCTAGTCCTGACGCTATTCTTGACTTACAGTGTGCTGGCTTAATAATCCAGAAGCGTTGATAGCCTCTGAAGTCCTATTTGAACCCTTTAAATACCAGTGACGTATTATTTACTACATTTCAGCTACATTTAGACGATTTTATAAAACTTAGGAAGGGTATATGGTAGCCAAAATGATTAATTGAGATAGCCTGCAGTCTTTTAAATGATAGCACACTACACACACACACATACATCACAGAAACACAACACAAGCACGCAGACATACAGGCAAACACATATGCAAGCACACCCAACTACTATCTCTCTCTCTCACACACACACACACACGTCAGCCACCGTTAGCACACTACACACACACATATGCATCAGAGAAACGCAACACACGCACGCAGATATACAGGCAAACACATATACCAGCCCACCCAACCTCTCTCACACACACACACCTACACAAACCACCACTGGCACACTACACACACACACACATATAAATCACAGACACATAACATACACACGCAGATATACAGGCAAACGCATATACAAGCCCACTCAACCTCTCTCTCTCTCTCACACACACACAGTAACATCAATCTTTAGGCTAGTGGGTAAAACATTGACACGCTCACCACATATGTCATTCACAACCCTTCGCCCCAGTTTCATTATTCATCGTCCAAACCGGTTGTGTTGTTCAGCTAGAAGCAATATAGTTCATCGTTTATTATTGAAAAGCTACGGAATATAATCGTGAACAGTTTTATCTAGACAGCTAACTGGTGTTTCTAGTTATCAATTACTTGGTGATGTTTGTGATCGCTTGACGGAATCTCATATCTATGCTAACGTCTTTGAATTTTACACGGTTTTCACGAAGGTTTTCTGCAAACTATTAAATCTAGCTGTATTTGTTCTTCTTAACTTATAGTGTCTTTGCTTAATAATCCAATTTGGTTGATAGCCTCTGAAGTACTATTTTAACTAAGTATTGATACTGTACCTCTCAATCATTCACAAGAACCTACTCTTACTAACGAACTGTCTTCTTGGTTGCCTGGAGGGGGTTGGGTTTAGGAAAGCAAAATATTCATTCACATATTCATTTACATATTGTTCCTTCCCTGAAGTATATATAATGTTTAACTAATTGGATTTAATGTACCTTATAAGCATAACAAAATTGACTGGGTGTAGCTGGAGTTAATTGTTCATAGGATATGTTCAAAATTAATATGTCGATAATAATTGCCTGAGGTAAACCAAATACATCAGCTCATTGACGGGTTTCATAACTTCTTTTTTACAGGAGTCAACAATATATACACACACATATATACAGTATATATATTTCAGCTATACTCTTGTCCTTAGGGAAGCAAAGTCGTATAAGGAATAGTAAGGCCAACGCAAGGAACAACATATTTATTGGATAAGTTTTCGGCTTCTCTCCACGAGTCATCATCAGATCTAAACATTAAATTAACGTACATGTAGCTAATTTGTTGTGTACAATTGTATTATCAATTAATTAAGTACATTTACAATTACCAAAAAATGGAAACTAAGACGAAAACAAGTGAACCTTTTGATTATCATTGTGTTTTGTGTAAAGTGACGTAACTAAGTTTACATTGCAAAACAGTGAATATGTGGTTTAGAGATAGGCAATGGTGAATTGTAATTTTAGTCATAATTGTAGAAAAGCGTGGTAATCACTTAGATCAATCTAAGGGAAGTTAACATAGTTGAATTTGTGAATATTGTGCATAAGCAAGGTTAAAGTGGGGATATATGAATGGATATGTTGATGTAATTTGCATTAGGTATGTTACATTTGAGCTGAAACAGTAGTATGGGTAAGTAAATAAGTATAGAACAAATGTCGCGATAAATTTAAGATGAATTTGTAAACGTGTGCGGAAAAACGTGGAATTTTGCCAACAATAAGATATTGTAAAAGATAAGTATTAATAAAATACCAGTTAATTTAAAAAAAAAAAAAAAAAATCTTGTAGTGGAGTAGATGTCCCGTACGCAGAGTCGCTTCTCACCCAGGACCTCAAATTATCCCTCAGTGCGCACGAAACATCTACTCCACTACTGTGTTTTATACGAAGTTGGTTTCCTGGATAACAAAATGACTAACTGTAATCTACAGTTGGCCACACGAATTTGGATCCATTCCGAGATTTGATGCATGAAAAACAAATAATATGACTGAATTAAGAGTTTAATCCGTTATGCAGTTGTTTATTCAAATTATCATCAAGAGTTTCATACAAAAAATATTCATGTACGCCAATCATACCAATTTTAGTTCCTTACATTAGAAGCGAAGTAGATACGTTTTCATGTCGTGTGTGTGTGTTTTGTGTATGTGTGTGTGTGTTTGAATGTGTGTGTGTGTGTGTGTGTGTAAGTACAATCCTTGGAGACTGTTATGGGACTTCCAGAGGTCTCGGAAAATTTACTGGTCTGATCGCGTAAAAGCTTCAACTTAAAATTTACTGCTGGAAAATATATAATATAAAAATGCATGGTCAGTGCACACGGCACAGCAGTAAGTTATGGTATGGGCTCCGACAAACATTATGGTCACGATTTTGTTTTAAGTCAATTATTTATATTTCGGTAATTAAGGGGAGGCAGTTGTTTTTTCTGAACCTCTTTCTTCCTAATGTTTAGCCCCACTAGTTTTGAGATTTTAAGACGTTGGTCCCATTAGTTTAGGGATTTTATGACCTTTCACCCCATTTCTTTGTCAATACTAGGACCCTTCGTGCCATTTAGGTGTCGATTTGTTCCTGGCGAGCGATAGCGAGCCTGTAATTTTAAGAGGAATCGGCCTTTGGCCGGGACATTTTTCTACTGAAAAATGTACAAATCTAGGGGGGGGGGGGTTCTAAGCTTGATGGAGGTCTATTGAGGAAACTAAAAACATATATGAATAAATAAATTAATAGACCAAATAAACAGCCACTGTCCTCTTAGCAATTTCATATTTTGAACAATAATAGTCATAATTCATACACAAAATATATATACAGTATGTGTGTGTATTAATTATTGATACACAGTGGAAATCGGAGTTAATATTTCGTTAAGCTGCAACACTTATCCCGTTCTACTCCAATTATCTCTCTCTCTCTCTCTCTCCTGTCAATTGTCACCGCAACTCCAGCAGCCACCAACGCCCCAACGTCAACTGCCAACAATTCAACACCTACAGTAGCCACTTCAGCTGATGTTTCCGATACTCAAGACACAAATAGTGACTCTCTTCCCCCTCAAGACAACTTCCGTGTCGTGAGGAACAACGTTTGCCCCAAGACCAGGAAACACATACCGATTACTGAGTGTCAAAACCGTTTCCAGATACTCGCAGACTCAGATGACGAAGAGGAAATAGAAGAAGTCCGGCTCGTGGGAGACTCGATGATACGTGGTCAGCTCACAGAGTTTTGCGCCAGGGCACCTAAGACCAGGAAGCGTTTTTGTATCCCTGGTGGTGGTGTGGATGACGTAGTTGCAGCAGTTGACGAAGTATCAAAGCTGGCCCCTGCTAATACAATATACGTCATCCACGTTGGATCCAACGATGTACAGCGAACCCGGTCGGAAGATTTGCTTTTAAAGTACCAGCAGCTGATCAAGTCGTGTAAGGAGAAGTCATCAAGGATCATCGTCTCAGGAATCGTCCCCCGGCTCGGTGTAGAGAGCCTATTTTACAACATAGCCACCAGCACAAATCGTTGTCTAGCAAACCTCTGCAGGAAGGAGAACGTGGGATTCGTCGACACCTGGGACAATTTCTACTACGATGACTATTTGTTTTCGGACGATGGAGTTCATCTGAACCAGGTGGGAGCAGCATGTTTTGGGCGTCTCCTCAACGATGCGGTGAAAGATTTTCGGAGAAGAAATCGACTCAGCACAGGACAACCAGGAAGGAGGACCGAAGACAGCGAGGACGGCAATCTACAAAGGAATTAAATACTAATCCGTCAAGAACCGCGAATTTGGATAAAGCTCCACCAACACGACCCAAATGCAAAACCGTCAGGGATAACGACCGAGGACCGAGGACAGCCATGAATGTAAATGTAGATCCGACCAGAACCAAAAATTCGATGAAAGAACGTTCTGCGAGTTCTAAAACCGCAACTTTAAAGGTTTTCTATGCAAACGCTCGTAGCATACGCAATAAATTTTCAGATTTAGAGGAACTAGTGTTTACAGAAAATTATGATGTGATTGGCATAACAGAATCTTGGCTCAATACACAAGATAGAGACTTTTTAGCAGAGTATTCGCTTCCCGGTTATGTAATGTTTGAGAACAGCCGAATAAATAAAAATGGAGGTGGCGTTTTATTTTATATCAAAGAAAGTCTTAACCCGACCCTCGTGTCAAAACCTCAAATTGTGAACGTCGACACATCTTTTGTGCTAATAAAGAATAATAAAGGTACAAAAATAATACTTGCGTTAATATACAGACCTCCAGCTCAATCAGTGCAAACTGGCCGAGAAATTTACGAACAAATTGCAGATGTAAGTAACTCACAAGATACCGTAATTTTTGGCGACTTTAATTTACCTGTGACCAAGTGTGGCGATACTCTTACTTCACACTCCGGACATGACTTGTATACGAACTTGCAAGAGAGTTCGCTTTATCAATTTGATCGAACGCCGACCCGTGGTAATAACGTTCTTGACATTGTACTTGCAACAAAAGAAGAATTGATAGAGAATTTGAATGTTGGTGATGAATTCAGTAACAGCGACCATCGTACGATAACTTTCACTTTAAAGTTTACTAGTAACGAACCAAATAGTAGCATCGAAAAAGTCCCTAATTTCAAGAAAGCAAACTTCCATAAACTTAGAGCTATGTTTAAAGAAACTGACTGGAGCTTTTTAATTAACAATAACGACATAAATACATCTTGGAAGTTATTCGAAACCACTTACCTAAAAGCAGTGCAAGACTGCATACCATCGAAAATACGGCGTCCAGGCCATAATAATAAGCCCAAATGGTGGAATAAAGATATTTCAAACTGCCTGCTTGCTAAAAAATTTGCTAATGATAGATTAAAATCCTCACAAAATGACGAAGACGGGTGAAATTTGTAGAGCTACGACGCAAAGCCAAAAAGTTAATTAAGCAAAGTAAAAAGACCTTAGAGTTACATATTGCGAATCAAAGTAAAACAAACCCGAAAGAATTCTATAGTTATATCAGAAAAAAAAGAGTAGTTACTTCAACTGTTGGACCGTTAGTCGATGAAAAAGGAGAATACACCAAAGACGAAGTACAAATGAGTAATGCCCTCAATACCTTCTTTGCATCAGTTTTTACAACAGAAGACCTCAGTGATATCCCTACACCATCGCCGATTCAGATTGATAATTCAGATGTTCTAAGCAATATCACCGTTACAGAGAGAGAAGTATTGAATTGTTTAGATAAACTCAAGGTAAATAAAACGCCTGGACCTGATACAATCTCGCCTAGAGTTCTAAAGGAAGCTAAGAATGAGCTCTCCAAACCACTGACATTACTATTCAATAAATCCTTGCAGTCTGGAACTATGCCTGATCAGTGGAAGCTAGCCAACGTAACACCGATATTCAAAAAAGGCAGCAAATCCCTACCCAGTAACTATCGTCCAATTAGATTAACCTCAGTTGTATGTAAAATGCTAGAAACGGTCATACGAGACAGACTCGTAAATCACTTAGAGGAAAATAACATACTTAAAGATACTCAACACGGCTTTCGTAAAAAACGTTCCTGTTTAACAAACCTCTTAGACTTCTTCCACGATATCCTCAACCTCTACGATGAGAGTAAAGCTGTAGATATTATATACCTTGATTTTCAAAAGGCCTTTGACAAAGTTCCCCACAAACGTTTACTGCTAAAACTAAAAGCTCATGGAATACAAGACGGTGTGTTGAAATGGATAGAAAATTGGCTCAGCAACAGAAAGCAAAGGGTAGTCATAAACGGTAAGGCATCTAAATGGACCAATGTAAGTAGCGGGGTACCCCAGGGATCGGTACTAGGACCAATTCTCTTTCTAATTTACATCAACGACATAGATGAGGGTCTCACCTGCACAATCTCAAAATTTGCTGACGATACAAAAATTGCAAATAGCGTACTCTCAAAAGAACAAGTTGACGATATGCAACACAATCTAGATAAATTGTCATGTTGGGCCCAAATTTGGCAAATGAGTTTCAATGCGGATAAATGTAAAGTACTACATATCGGATACCTAAATGAGAAAGCAAACTATTCAATGAATGGCACTCAGCTTAAGAATGTAAACAGAGAAACCGATCTGGGAGTAACAATATCGAGTAACCTAAAACCAAGTCAACAATGTTCAGAAGTTGTTAAGAAGGTAAACAAAATAATTGGCTTTATAGGCAGGTCATTTGAGCATAAATCCAAAGAAGTTATCCTAACCCTTTACAATTCCTTAGTCCGCCCTCTTCTGGAATACTGCGTTCAATCCTGGTGCCCTTATTACCAAAAAGATATAAACAAGCTAGAACGAGTTCAACGTAGAGTTACCAAAATGATACCTAGCCTAAAGAACAAACCATACGAAGAGCGTCTTAGAGAATTAAATCTATTTCCTTTAACCCAGCGCAGATTAAGAGGCGACTTAATTCAAGTGTTCAAATCATCAAAGGCATCGACAATATGAACTGTAGTAAGTACTTCACTATCGACCAATCTAATTACACGCGGGGAAACGGTTGCAAAATTATTGGTACATCTTTTAACTCGCACGAATCTAAGAATTTCTTCTTCAATCGAGTTGTCAACTTGTGGAATGGGCTTCCCCGAGACGTTATAGACTGCAGCACCGTTGATTCATTTAAATTCCGCCTAGACAAATATCTCGCATCAAACCCGCGACTGACTGCGTTTGTAAATGAATAACTTTATCCTCCCCTCAGTTACTAACCCATATGTCCCCTACTAACTTCCTAGTCCTGCCACGTTAGTGGCAGGGCAGTAGTTCCCTTTCCAATGTCCCCTTACCCACTCTAAACCACTGTTTGGACACTTGATCCTCAGTGTTTTGGAGGACAAGCAGCCTAGAAGGGTCACTAGATCTGTTGTTGCTTGATTTCCTTTGTACTCCTTTGTACTCCTCTCTCTCTCTCTCTCTCTCTCTCTCTCACTTTAGCAATCAAAAGAGTATTTTCTTCTCAACGGCTCACACTGAAAAGGCGATAATCCTACCCAATCAGAGCGAGAGAGAGAGAGAGAGAGTACAAAGTACAAAGGAGTACAAAGGAGTACAAAGGAAATCA
>CM064542.1:25109169-25238999 GCA_032716605.1 Paralithodes platypus | reverse complement strand
ATTTCTTACGGTAATAACAAACAACGAAAGATTGAATATTTGTGCTCTGGCATTATATGATTGGTGGGGAGCATATGTAGGCCTACCGTATATATTATTTTTTCATCTATATATGATACATATGTAAAATAGTTATATTATCACGACACCTATCTCTCTCTCTTGTCTCTTCCTCTCTGGGTCTTACCTATAGCCTACATTTATAATTGCATTGTGACCCTTGAAATTGCTTGAGATTTTGATTGCAAGCATTTTAATAATTTTATTTGCAGACCATTCTGGTAAATTTCTCACGGTAATACAAACAACCAAACAAGGAAAGATTGAATATTTGTACGGCACATTTCTCACGTGATAGAGAGAGAGAGCAAAGCGCGCGTATAGAGAGAATACAGAAAGCGAGCTGAGCGAGCCAGCGGAGCGAGAGAGAGAGGAAAGAATACAGAGCGATTACGAGAGAGAGAGAGAGAGAGAGGCGATTAGGAGGGAGGATCTTTTGGGGGGGGGAGAGAGGGAGAGAGGAGGGGAGGAAGATGAGAGGAGAGAGAGAGAGAGCCAGAGAGACAGACCGAGAGAGAGAGAAGGGGGGGAGATGTGAGAGAAAGAGGAGAGTGAGAATGAGGGGGACGAGAGATGAGGAAGAGAGAGGAGGAGACAAAAGCGCGCGAGAGAGGGAAAGCGAGCGAGCGAGCCAGAGAGAGAGAGAGAGAAAGAAACAGAGAGAGAGAGAGAGAGAGAGAGAGAGAGAGAGAGAGAGAGAGAGAGAGAGAGAGAGAGAGAGAGAGAGAGAGAGAGAATACAGAAATAAGGAGAAATAAGATAAAAATAAGACCGATTATCAAAGGAATAGTAGACGCGCGGGAGGCCGAAGTCAGGGCAAAGCGAACGCATCCGAACGCGCCTGGGAAATAGACCAAAAAGTACTTTTTTTTTGGTGTTTTTTTTTTAAAGACAATGAACGGAGGAAAGAAAAACACAGATAAAAAAAAAGGTCCATGTGCCTAAAGGCATCCTCCATTCATAAAATGTTTGTAACAACTGGATTTAAACATTTGTAGATTGTAAGTTTGTGGAAAGCAATTCGAGGGAAGTGAATTCCAATGAGTAGTAGTTCTAGGGATAAATGAATTTTGATAAGCAGAAGTTCTGCATTGTGGAGGAGAAAGTGTAAATTCATGGGCGCTCTCAGCTGCCCTAGTTCTACGGGGAAAGATGTGGAGAGGCGGCACAATTGAAGCAAGTTCCTCGGAACAATTGCTGTGAAAATATCTGTAGAATAATGCAAGGGATGCAACGTTTCTTCGTATGGATAATGTAGGAAGGTCCTGTGTGATTACAGGGTTATTGATTAATCTAATAGCTTTATTTTGAATTTTGTCCAACTGCCTCAATGCAACCACTCCACAGAGGTGAACAGTAATCCATCTGAGAACGCACATGACTTTTATAGTATTACGGCCAACTGCTCGTCAGTGAAGAATTTTCGAACTCTGTACAGGAGTCCCAGTTTTTTAGAGGCATTCTTAGCAATGCTTCTAACATAATGTGTCCAGCTCAAGTTAGTAGTTAATGTTACACCGAGAATGTCAATACTAGGGGAAGTGGGAATATTTACATCATTAAAAATATATGGGAGTCAGTGAGATTCTGTCGGTTAGAAAATTGAATGTACTTGGTTTTCTGTGCATTAAAGGAAACTAGATTCTTTTGTCCCCATTCCTCAATTCTAGAAAGGTCCTGGTTCAGAGAAATTGCAGTGCTTATTTTTGAATTTATAAGATCGGGTTGGGTGAAAGAATTGGTAAATGTGAAGGAACTGTGGAGTGTTGAGTCATCTGCGTAGGAATGTATTGGATTATGAGTGGTAGATATGAGATCATTGATATGAATGAGGAACAGAGTTGGGGCCAAAAACTGATCCCTGGGGAACACCAGCATTTATTGAGTGAAATTGAGAATAAAGGCCATCTACCATTACACATATTTTTCTGTTATGAAGATAAGAAGAAATTAGTGGAACTAATGATGCAAGGCCGTAGTGTGACATCTTCGACAATAAGGATTGATGCCAGACTCTATCAAATGCCTTTGATATATCCAGTGCTATTGTATGTGTTTCACCATGTTGGTCTGTAGCTTGGTTGATTTGATGCGTAAGAAGGCAAAGAATGTCTGCAGTTGATCGACATCGTCTAAAACCATATTGCCTATCACTGATTAATTTATTATTCTCCAGATGCTTAATTATGTGATTATTTAATATAATTTCAAAGACTTTACCAATAGTGAAAGTTATAGCTATTGGTCTGTAGTTTGATGGATCTGAAGAGGCACCTTTTTTAGGAACTGGATGGATGTTTGCTTCTTTCCAGGGTACTGGGAAGCATGAGGTATGAGTACATAGTACATAGACGGAAAAATTTTGCCAATACAGGAGCGAGCACCAAGGAGCAATTCTTAAGTACTATTGGAGGAATTTCATCTGGACCAGGAGCCTTATCTACTGAGAGATTCTGCAAAATAGTTTTGACATGTCTGGTGTGGATCTTAAGTGAGGGAATTTCAGGCGAATTAAAATTAAGTACAGGGACATCTTGATTTATTTCATCTAAGGTTGAGTTGGTGGAGAAAATATCCGCAAGAAGGTTAGCTTTACCTCGTGGGTCACTTACAAGATTGCCAGTCGGAGATTTTAATGGTGGAATGGATGAAGCAGTTGTGAAGATGGATTTGAATGAGTTAAGAGTAGACCAAAATATTTTGTTATCATTTGGATTATTTAGAAGTTTATTTGCCTGCTTGTGGAGAAAGTTTGATTTAGTTAGGTTTAATACAGTTTTGGCATGATTTCTAATGTTTCTAAAGTAATTAAAGGCTTTTCATGTGTTTTTGATATTGTGTATGCATTGTAGGCTATTGCTTTTTGTTCAGTTACTCTAGCACAATTATGGTCAAACCATTTAGGTGAATTAGATCTTTTAATGTACTTTTGATGAGGAATAAAAGTTTCCATTCCAATTTTTACAAAATCTTGTATGTGGCTCAAGGTGGAGTGTGCATCATTAGAAAAGAAAGAGGTCCAGGGAATATTAATAAAGAAACCTTGAAAACCCTCCCAGTCTACCCTATCGTAATGCCATTTAGTCACCAAAACAGGTTCAGAGTGGGAAGGTGTGGTAGGTGATAGACAGGTGGCCTGTATCAGACAGTGATCAGAAGATCCAAGCGGGGACCTCACTGTAACATCATAATTTTCTGAATTGGTTGTTAAAAATAAGTCCAGTAGGTGGGAATTATGATTAGGATTATCTGGTACACGGGTGGGTTGGTTGACTAGTTGAGCGAGATTAAATGAGTCTGCAAATAGCTCACATTCAAGACCAGCATCATCAGTCCTGGCTGAATGAGTGAGCCATTCAACATTATGGACATTAAAATCACCCAACACAGTGATTTCAGAAGAAGCATTTAAGTTGAGGACACTGAGTTGTGAGGACAGAGAATCAAAAAGACTTTGCTCTGGAGGAGTATTTGGGGAACGGTAGATGCAACATATGTATTTAAATTTACCAGCAGAAATTAATTTGTATATAGAATAATCAAAATAGGGACAATTGAAACTAGTAACCTCCTCCAGGGCAATTTCAGATTTTGCGAAGCAACATACACCTCCTTTAGGTCTGAAATTTTGGAGCAGTTGATAACCTGGAAAATTAAATCTAGACGTGTCAGATGTGGACGTTACTTGAGTCTCTGTCAAACAAAGGAGACTAGGGGGTTCTGCTTGAAGAAATTGGTGTACAAAATTGATGTTAGAGTGAAGTCCCCTTATATTGCTAAAGAAAAAGCTGCACCGACGAGCAGCTTTGGGACGTTGCAATGCTCTTGACACAGTCGCATGATGACGACCGGGAGGGCCCTGTGTCAATGACCCAACCCTGCCGGGGGTGGATATCCGAGGGACCACCAGGTTTGCTCTTAACAATTGTAGTGCCATATTTATTAGGTAAGGTGTATGGTGTTACATGTATGATATGTAGTGGGAAGAGTAGTGTTTTATGGATATAGGATAGCGATGTAGGGCAATGTCGTGAAGTTGGATGTGTATGTTATATAAAGAGGGTTTTCCTGATACCCCTGATGTGTGAGGCAGAAAGATGTGTATCCAGCTACCAAGGCCTGGGAGAGAAAATGGAATTCAGGCTATTCCCTGAGTCTCCCGAAACCTTGGCGGTAGTACTTCCCTGGGCGGGGCTGCCTACCCCTACTACCTCCTCTTCCTCACCTCTTCCCACCCTCCACACTCGCTCATAACATCCATAATAGAATTATATGGGGAGACGAAGAGTTGCTCTTTCCAAAAATTACCGTTTCGTTCGCATTGGAGCCATAGTAACGGCGCTAGGGCGAGTGAAAATGAGCGCATATTTCGGGATTATGCCCGCTGGGCGGCATGGTGTAAAATACCTTACCACCCGCTAAATAAGGGTTAATGGCCTAACCTAGTTTATATATATACATACCAGAGGCAGTAATCGGTGTTGTCTTGCGATGGGTGAAGACTAGAACACTGTACATTGAGCGGTTATTGTGTGAGATGGAAAATATGACCGGCAGTTTTGGCCAAATACTGAGCATCATTTGAATGCGGGGACGCAGTAGCAGCGGCCACGGCTATGGTCTATTACATTCGTTCAACAATTTATTATTGTTATGGATTATGTATTATGTAAAAGTATTGATTATATTGATTATATTATTGATTACTGATTTATTTCACCATTGTAATCATTCAAGTCACTGTTGTCTGCTTTCTTGATTCGTTTGGGACTCTGGAAAATCAATACAAGCCTTCGTAAGTCCTGCTTGCAAGCAGGAGTCGTATGACTGGCTGGCTGTGTGTTCTTGTTCTTGTTCTTGTTGGTTATACGGACCAATCACAATGACAACAAAACTTTATCTATTGCGGTTTTAAGTGGTTTTAAGCTATGAAATAAGGCTAGGGAGCTATGTATGCCACCCATGTGTCATGGAAACCGATCGATATGGAGCTATGTAGGCCATCCATGTGAGAAAGGTTAAGTGTTCACTATTTCTAGTTTATCAGATAGTAGCGTACCTGCAATTTAGTAAGGCGATTGTGCATATGTCATGTTAAAGTTTCAAATTATTTTATTTCCAATATCTTGATGATATATTTATTTATATACATGTACACTGTATATATAATAATACATGTTTCTTGTGAGTCATAAACCTATATATCTGGAGAATATATAAGAACAACGACATGCAACTTTATCCGTCATGATTTGTATGTGTTTTTAGCTTGTGTTTATCTTTGGGGTTATGAAAAAGTGTTGAATGACAAAAACATATACTGTATAGTAACACTACAATATTTAAAAATATGACCTGTGAGCTGGGCTTTGTGCAAGTGACGATGATAAATTACTTTTTTAGCAAGGTTCGCTTTCGACATTTAACATTTCGTTTTTGGTCTCAGAAATGTATTGACGTCAAATCTCCTTCTACAGTATATGTTTATTTTTAAATATCAGAATAACAACATATCTGGAAGATATGTAGTTGAGATAATTATAATTTATGACAGATTCAGTGTAGCATTGCTAATTCTCTATCTACTCGTAAGTTATCACTAAATTTATATCTCTTATCCATGGATTTAGAGGAGTGATTAAATCAAATTAAATGTACTACTGTACCCTCACTCATGCATCGACTATACCTCTTCTTCCTTAATGACCATGAAGTTTTTGTTCTAGTTTAATTACATGCATTCTGCTAGTTGCTGCTTGTCCATATCAAAACAAGTAAATGTTGTTATATACAAAACATATGCATCTCCATGCTTTTGCAGTACCCGACTTGTCTACAAAATATTTATAAATTTTTAACCCAAATTATCCCACTTGTTGCAACATTCATTTAAAACTCAAAACAAGATGTAGGCCTATATTACCTGTTTGCACCTTTATAGATTTTTCTTTCTCAGTAAAATAAACATTCAGTGGGTTAATATCCCTTAATATAGTTCGTTTTTGCTGGGTGAAAAATGTCATGTCCTTAAGAAAAGTATATTTATTTGTGAAGTGCTTTTAATAAAAGTCTTAAAATAGTAGGCTGAATGGGGCCGAATGGATACAAGCCATAGAGAAAGAGAGAAAAGGAGAGAAAAAAGCACGTCACCCCCCTTAATGGTTCGTGTGTTGTCCTTCAACATAGTCCCTCCCTCCCTCCCCTCTCTATTTTTGTCCTACCTCCCCTCCTCCATTATTCCTGGCCGCTCTCCCTTCTTAATTTATTCACACCATCCATACCCCCATCACACTCACTCTCCCCCACCCATCCTATCTCTCTCTCTCTCGTTTCTCTAGATTTTAAATTCACACCATCCGTACCCCCATCACACTCACTCTCTCTCCCCCCTCTCTCTCTCTCTTTCTCTCTCTCTCTAACTCTGCTACCCTTTCCTTTCACTGTCCCTTACTCTCGGGTTAGCTATCTCTACTAGAATTAAGACCTGACCACCTCGCTGGGATCGTAAGGCTTGCATGGCCAGTGTATCTATGTAAATCTATGTACATCTCTCTCTCTCTCTCTCTGTTACCGTCCCTCTAGATTTGTGTAACCTGTTCAACAATTTATGACACGTTTCACTATTGACTCATCATTCTCTGAAGCCAATGTCACACGAACGCTTTTTCCGGCAATGTTAGATGAGCAATTTTGTTCTCGTGATATACTGAGGATCTTTAACATTGGAATAGGAGACTATAGTGAAGGTATATTATATAAGGTGGCTAATGTCTTTAATTTTGAAGATGCCGGACTACAATATTGACCACTTGCGAGCTTCATTCTATAAGTTGGAGCTGTAGACATCGATATTTAGCAGGATAACTAGCTATAATACGGTTTTAGTACATTTAATAATACATAAAACCAAATTCAACATACTATTTATCCACCAGAGACCTACATAATTACTGTATTTGTGTTTAATATCGAGGTTTACAGGCCGAGCTTCCTTATAGCCAGAAACTCGCAATTGGTCAATTGCCCGTAAATGATGACGAAAAAAGAGCTCCTGTGACACCGCCTATAAATAGCCTTAAATCTTGTTCTGTTACGTTAAGGGGGGTGACCTGTTTTTGTTTGTCCTATTCTATCTTTCTCTGGTTTGTATCCATTTGGCCCCATTCAGCCTACTGTTTTAAGACGTTTATCCCCATCCAGGTGTCAATTTTTTACTGGTGAGCAGTAGCGAGCCAGCATATTTTTTATTTTTGTTTGACAGCAGGCTAAATTTGTACATTTTTCGATAGAAAAATGTCTCCGGCGAAGCCGGATTTCTTCATATAATGAAGGCTGAATGGGGCCGAATGGATACAAGCCAGAGAAAGAGAGAAAAGGACAGAAATAAAAAAAATCAGGTCACCCCCCTTAAGGTATGTATCCTGATGGCTCTTCTGACCGATCAAATTCAAATTAAAAAAAGTGTATTAGCCCGAAAGAACATAGCCTATACAATATTTTTTTGAGATACATAGTTAATATCAAGTAGGACTCAGCCTTTATATTGAACGCAGTTTTAACACTCAACGAGCGGCCTAGGCGGTATATTTGACTGTGCCGCCCAGCGGGTGGTTTTTACCATAAATGGCGTTGTTTCGGTGCTCTTTTTCATGCATAAACAAGAGCCAGAGCGTAATACAAGTATATATCCCTGAAAGGGCGTAAATTGAGCTTTCCAATGATACCCGAACCATCCTTCTACGATCACTGGTTGTCTTGCAACGATCGTGCAATTGAAGGGCAAAATCGCTAAAATACGGTCATTTTGTTACATAATTACGTGTGTAGCGAGTGAGAGAGCGTGGAGTAGTGTGGAGTACATGTCAGTGGGCCCACGACGGTCGTGGCGAGCTGTCATGAGGCAACCTACGCTCCTCCCACCGCTTGGCTCTCTCTCAGAGCCAATATTGCGCCAAAATTGCACACAGACTTAAGTCGGGCCCCTCCACATAGTCCAGGTTTTTAGATACGGACTTAAGTCGGGGGTTAAAAGCCTCCATTATATATTAAACTATATTGCTAGTCAAAGCAAATTTACAATTATCTAGGAGTAAAACAAACATGGACCTGAATATTCCTGTAAACATACACATTTATACGGATACCATATATACACTCCACATTTGAGAATTCCTTGACAATTTGTAGATCACTCCAATAACTCAAAGCAGAACAGCACACACAACAAACAAGGGATTTTGAGTACACAAACGCACACACACACACCCTACTCTACTTGCGCTCACATGCTCTCAACGATTTTGGATAAGAGAAGAGCATATATGCATGTAATGTGCATATATTTATGTATATGTATGTCTGTGTGTATGTGCTGTCAATGGCTCGAGCCCGGTTGAGAATATAAGGTATATAATATATATAATTGTACTGTACATGTATTTACATGGTCATATGCACATATGTATGTAAATATACATACATATGAGCGAGAACATATTGCTCACTAGCGCAACTTCTGATTATAAATCTATGCATAAGTATTATCTATTATTAAGTGTTCGTGTATCTTCATCCATGTATTTCCACCCTTAACAATAGAACGCCCAGCTTTTCCACATTTCGCCTTCTATTACACACACACACACACACACACACACGCAAACTAACACACATTGTACTGTACTGTATAATTGTACTGTACATGTATTTACATGGTCATATGCACATATGTATGTAAATATACATACATATGAGCGAGAACATATTGCTCACTAGCGCAACTTCTGATTATAAATCTATGCATAAGTATTATCTATTATTAAGTGTTCGTGTATCTTCATCCATGTATTTCCACCCTTAACAATAGAACGCCCAGCTTTTCCACATTTCGCCTTCTATCACACACACACACACACAAACTAACACACACACACACACACCTACACTACCGAGGATTAACCTCCCATTGTAGTAGGCTTTACCTGACCCTACCTGTACGGACTTGAATGTTGCACCCTCTTTACCCTTTACCTCTTTACCCTGACCCTACCAAAACAGTTTTTGTATGTATGTATGTTTGTGTGCATACATGAGCGTATGTGTATATGGACATGTGCACACTTACTGCATGTTCTTATGTTCTTATATATGTATGCGTATGTATGTGCGTACGTACGTGTATATACGTATGTTCTGTATATGAGTAAGTAAAATAAATGTGTATATGTACTGTATATCACTTACTCTCATGGTTATTTTATGATAATTTGTATTCTGCACCTGCATCATTATTGTATTTTTTTTTTTTGTAAACTGAGCTTACCATCTTCATATCTGTACATCTCATGTTCATCCACTAAATTGTAAAATATGTATTTTCAGCTCATGAGGCTGCCATTCTTTAATAAACCGTTTATTATTATTATTATTATTATTATATCCTATTAATCATGGCAAACCCAAATTCCATTTGTATATCATACAAATCCCCTATTATATGTGACTTGTTTGTCAATATAACTTCATATAAATGTCACTAAGCAAAACCAATCTTTCTCTCTCTCTCTCTTTTTGTTCTCTCTCTCTCTCTCTCTCTTTTTTGTTCTCTCTCTCTCTCTCTCTCTCCCTGCGCCCGTATAAGGCTGTAGTGTGACGCATATACAGTATTTATAACAAAGGGAATGGGGAGGCAGCAATGTGGGATCAGTGGATAGAATTCGATAATAGCAGGGAGGAAGAGGACGGTGACAAAGCAACGAAAGTATGGGAGAGTGAAGAAGGGTAATGGGAGACAAGAAGAAGAAGGGAAAGGGGCTAAAATTAGGAATATATTTAAGCTGAGAATATTAATAAGAAGACAAATTAGAACAATAAAGTCGAAGTGCAGTTTTGTTTGCATTGGAAAAATGTCATACACAACTCTGCGACGTTGACTTTAAGGGGTTAGTGCTTGGTTTTTGGTCTATAAATATATTTATTTATTTATTTTTGAGTTCCTTGCTAGACCTCCATCAAGCTTAGAAAAGAAAACAAAAACCTAGCCCTCCTTGCAAGATAAATTTGTAAATTTGTCTACCTAAAAATTACCGGCTGAAAGCCGGTTCCTCCTAAAATTAGAGGCTCGTTATCGCTCGCCAGGAAATAATCGACAGCCAAAGGGCCCGAAAGTTCTTAATATTGATAACAAAATGTGCCGAAAGGTCTGAAAATCGCCAAACCAACGGAACGAACGTTAACTCAAAACTAATACGCTAAACAACTTTTTCACCGAAGATTGTATCTGCAATATTATGTACAATCGCGCTAAGAAGTCATACTCGATCTTTCTAAGGCTCGGACAAAAGTCCCCAAATCTGGCTACCGCTGGCAACTCTCCACTGCCCGTCAGAGCCCAGTCATTTCCTAATTTATAACTATAGGTCTCCGGATATTCCCAATAATTGACCTACTGAAAAAATTAACCTATTTAGGCCTTTTAAATTATATTTATGCTGTTGATTGAATATATATACGTAAGGTTTGTTTGCAATATCTTTATAAAATAATGAAAGTATTAAATTTCCTGGCGCTATCTAGCATGTTACACTCCCTGGGCCTGCCGCCTGGAGGCCTGCACAAAAAGCAAGTCAGTCACTGCCAGTATATGAGGGAGAGTGTATCTCTTCCGCTCATATATCCACCTTTGTCCTTTACTACATGCCTTTCCATCTTTCATTCCTATATGGGTGTCCTTATGGGCTACTAAATATGTTATAAGAGAAATTTCATCGTCTGTCTATACAAATTACAAGCTGTTCTCGAGTATTCAAGCTTTATCCCAAAATATACTGGAGACCGCTTTGTTTTTTAAGGCAGACTTGTCCCACATAGAGAATTAAATGTGGAAAAAACAATGTTATATGTTTATTTACGTGATTTATTGACACTCATGGGTTGAATATTACTTTTAACGGTTGGTTTTAATTTTATGAGATACTTTTCTCCCAGTATTGTTGGCTTAAACAGTAATAAAAGCATTAAGAGACTTCCTCCACATTTTAATCCTGAATCTAGTGAGCGAAATACTACGAGTTTCACATTCTTTCGTTCGGGTTAGTCTCAACTTTCGTATTATTCGTATAAGATAAAAGTTAATCACAATTATTGGCCATTGTCTTGACCAGTATTGTTGTTTTCTGAATAGACGGTGAATATTTGATTTGGTCATGAAGAAGAAACAAATGCATCAAATGTGGTAATGTCCTCTAAAAAAGAAAAACAAAAACAAGTGCATTTTTTCGCTTAACCTGTCCCCCTTACTAGTGAGCATAATGTTCAAATTGTGTTTTTAGTTTGATCTTGACCTTAACCTTTGAGAGAAAGATTTGCAAACTTAATTCTACTAACGTTCGCATTGACTAACCATATACAGTACACCTGTGAAATGTGATGGAAATTCATGCTTGTATAGTTATGAAGTACTGCTAAAAAAATGTTTATCCTTTACAAATATTGATTAAATAATTGATCAGCTTACTGCAAATATAAGCAGCAACTAGTGTATAGTGAATATGATAAAGTTTGAGTATAAGTAGTAAAATATAATATATTGACCATTTTCTTTGTCCTTGACCCTCGACCTCGACTTCTGACTTCTGGAGTATGCATATTAAATTCAGTAAGCATAATGACAATAACAACGACTAGTATATTGAATAGGGTGAAATTTGTGAACAAACTCAAAATTCTGAAATATTGACCACATTCATTGAACTTGGTCTTTGTCCTTGACATTCGAGCCAACAAACAAATAAAACCTTTGTCCAGAGACGACAAAACGCAGTGATGTGACCTGCTTAAAGGGGGGGGGGGACTAATAATGTATCTATTTATGTTTTTGGTTTCCTCGCTAAACCTCCATGAAGCTTAAAACGGCACCCCCTTCGAGATAAATTTTAACATTTTTCGGTAGATTTCCCGGCCAAAGGCCGGTTCTCCCCAAAACTACAGACTCGCTATTGCTCGCCAGGAAATAATCGATACCTAAATGGTTCGAAAGGTCCTAATATTGACATAGAAACGGGGTGAAAGGTCTTTAACCCTTAACTGGCGGGGCCCGCCTTAAGTCGGGCTCCAATTTGCAGCAAGTTAGGAGCATTATTAAGGCTTTTAAAGGTTTAAATCGAGTGCAAATGGCCGGGAGCATAGCAGGCCACATGTCCGACACCCAGGGCTTACCGCCGCCCACTGACTCACGCTCTCTCTGTTCTCGAGAGGCCGGCAGTGTTGCCAGTAGTGAGCGTAGCGGGAAAAATATGCCGATATACGCTAAACTCCCATGTTAGTGGTACTACTGCGTGAGAACGACGAGTGCTACGTAGCTCGTTCTGGTCTCATTTTGAAGTTTTTAGCGCCTTGTTTTTTGCTGAATACATTTCTTTTCATGCAGATACTTGATTGATCATTCAGGAGGGCCTGTATATGCCCAAAATAGCCCAAAACTCCCCGCTAGACAAGGGTTAAGTCGCCAAGTTAATCGACAAACATGACTAAAACTCTCAAAACTAATGGGGTTAAACATGAGGGAGAAGGGGATCCATAAAAAGCGAGTACTACCCCCTTAATGAGTGTAGCAGACATCCGGCAGGTTCACTTTGTATATTTTGGCTCTGTAAATATTTTTGGTCTTGGTGTTTGATGTCGTGGAGGCAGCTGTTTAGGGGGAGTCGTTCGTTAAACACAGCCCTCTTCCTATTGGAATCGGGAATTCATCCATACAAATCATGTTAACATAAATTGAATTATATCAACTTTGAAATAAAAATACTCATCCTATTACACACACACTCCCATTCCCTCAACAATTCCGCTATATTTCTCGCTTACACCCACTTCAGCATTATGTAGGCAACAATTTTCCTCAGCTGTACATTTCATAGCGGCTGCCAAAAGTTGGAATAGCCAATACGGTCGCATTCACTTGGAACATAAGAAGCATTGAAATGGCGAGGAAATGAATGATTCCCTGGCTGAACCTATCTTACATACACTTCATAGACAGAATGAACAATAAGATGTATGATTTCAGCCTTACGGTCTAATAGCGACTCTGATCAAGTATTTAATATTGAAATGATATCATAGAACCTGATCACGATTTTCTAGGTCTACCCTTCTGCGCAGTCTCCCTTCTTCCACGTTCATGGACTTATGTTAAGCAAAGTTACTGTAATTCAATTATAACAAAATCCTTAACCAAAATGCTAAATATATTGAAGTGCTGTTTGATGTGAATAAGGTGGGACTGTGAGGCAAGGTGGGACTGTGAGGCGAGGAGTCCGAGCCATTGGGACTCAAGATCTCTTGGCTTAAAATTTAGTTCCCAACATTTTGCAACAGTGCAATCTGTTCATGGATGTGGTGGGAACAATTTATGGTTTTATTAATTTCCCTAATTTGGTTGGGAGATCCCTAAACGTGATAGGTTGGGTT
Organism: Paralithodes platypus; assembly: GCA_032716605.1. NCBI lineage: Eukaryota > Metazoa > Arthropoda > Malacostraca > Decapoda > Lithodidae > Paralithodes > Paralithodes platypus. The sequence goes on along the minus strand of CM064542.1, from coordinate 25,225,469 downwards.
ATGATGTTAGTTGTCTCCTCCGTATAGTACAGGGTATTATGGGGGCATATGGAGTTATGAATGGTTAAGAAATGTATATGGCTCTAATGATATTTATACAGAACAATATAGCAGATCTTCAACAAGCTACTACTACCAGTCGAAATTCACCAGTGACTTAACCCCTTCAGCACGATGACGTAATTTTCGACTGATTCTCGTTATTATCAGACGATGCTCTTTCGCTTATAATATACCTTTAGAACTTGAAGGAGTAATTACTATTTTGTTAAACCATCTGAGAAACATAGAACCCTCTTAAACTGCATAAAATAATCTAGGTTAGCCAGAATATACGTACAAAATCGTCATCGCGTTAAGGGGTGAAAGAGATGACTTGACTCCTCTAGTACCAAAATTCTCTATATGTTAATGGGTTACATATAACATGACATTATATCATACCAGCATCTACTCTGAGTGACAATTATGGCTTGATGCCTTGTTTCCCAAAAGTTGACTTTGGTAACTTTGAGGGGTAATATACCTGAGTGGAGGACACCTATGACAAGACCACGTTTCTCATGACTGATGCTAGTAGATCAATCATATTGAGAGCTACTCGGGATGGATTACGTCTCGATATGAAACTTTGTGCATAGAAACCTCCTACGGTGGAGTCGGTGGGTGATTGCAGGCATGCATTACCGCGACGATAGCTCTAACTGCTTAATTGTATTGATAAAATAAGCGTACGATAATTTATCTTAGCCTTAGCGGCATAGTCCTTATCGTGTAATACGATAGAGAAAGACAATTTATGCGCTAATGTACGTCTCTGTGACGTCACTAGGTATATACGATAGTCTAACGGTCGTTCCCACGGTACGGCGTAGGAAGATAAGATCGTGAATAATAAGAGTGTAAGTAAGTTAAGATTAAAAAAGGCCTAATATGCTATTAAGCAATATTGACACGGTCTTATGTAGTATATATGAATTTATCGTATATATTAATTTAGTTTATCATATTGAGCAACATAGATGTAGTACGATAGTTTGGACGCCTGGCGTTTGCCAAGGCAGCAAGACTGAGGTCCGAGGAACCTCAGAGCCTTCACAAACTTCACCCTGTAAACATATAATTTCCGTCTCATTTCACCGTGCTATCGTGCCTCTATTCACAGTACACTACCAGCAATACACATATCTACACTACAACGACGCTCTCATCGACGCCATGACTGACAGCTAAGCATTTATACTCATGTACATTATCACACCATATAATCATTTGTTTTTCCCTTGACCTGTGCTTTTGGCCCGGTCTCTGTTTCCCCGTCGTCCGCCATATTGGGTAGTAATTTTCCTTTGCCTCATAGCCACGTGGAGATATTGGTGAGTTAAATCCTGGAGTATAATTAACCCTTAGAACCTTGATTAACTATAAATTTATGTGAGTGACCTTTGGATGTAATTTAGCTTAAATTCAGATTAATTTCAATTTAGACTTAGAGTAATTTAACTTATATTGATTTGTTTGGATTATAGCTTAGATATATAATTAACTTCCACTGATATTATACCACATTGGTGCCCAGACCCGGGATTTAGCTACCGATAAGGGATTTTTTGAAGGAATGAGCAAGGGATTAGCCCAGGGATGCAGGAGCAAGGACCCAGGAGGAGTAGGGCTTGGGTACAATCCGAAATCTCCGGCGCCGATACCAGATAGGATAGCAGTCGTCGGACACATTCATACGCCAATAGGCTCAGGGCGGCTGATCAAGGACCTGTGGGGTATAGGGCGTCAGAGGGGGATAGGTGCTTTGAGCTCTCCTTCTTTGGGGTGCCTGGGGCCACCGTAGATACCCTGAGAGCCTCCCCACAGTGGAGGTGGGTAGTACAATTCAGGCCCCTTATGATCTTTTTGTTTATCGGCGGCAACGACATTTGCCCCGGTACAGTGCCCAGAGAACTGGCCAACGATATCAAACAGGTGCTTCGAGCTCTCCTTCTTTTGGGGTGCCTGGGGCCACCGTAGATACCCTGAGAGACTCCGGAAACCTGGAGAGAGATACCGGGGGGGAGCTGCAAGATCGTGGCTATAGAGAACCGGACCAGACTCCGAGGTTTCAGTACGGAGGAATACCAAGCGATCCGGAACTCCGTTAAACGCACCCTGAGGTGTCGGTTGCCGGAGACGCGACACCGCTTCGTGTCAATCACCCTCAACGTACGGGATCTTGATCTGGATGGCGTCCACCTGGAATTGGACACCAACCAACAGTTCTACAACAAAATCGTAGGCCTGACAAAGCGTTGGTTGGAGTGGGACGCCGGGGTAGTGTCGTTGCGCCTGCCAAAATCCTGCATCCCACCCATCATCTTCCCCCAATCATTTTTCTTTTTCATTTTCAGACTTCCTATGGCACCTGACCTGACCTAACATTTTCTTGTTCGTTATGACCTTTTAGTGTAGGTGTTGCCATTTAGTGTGCTATTTTCTCTCCATAACAAAGAAGACTGCCGTTCGGCATCTCTTAACTAGGCTACTAATTTGCAGTGGTGATATAACATTGCAACATTGTAAGGTGTAGATAGCCTACAGGTTTGCATAAATAATGAGTAAAAAAGAGGAGATATCGTCTGGTGGGGTGCAAAGTAAGCCCCGAAAAATCAGAGGGCAGGACTTCGGGGAGTATTAAATAGATTAATAATTGATGTCAACACTTTCATCACTACTGCTGACCTCGAGGAGTAGGAGGCTAGACTAGATAATGTCCAGGTTACCCATAGTCGTATTGTTGCTCTAAGTGAGGTGATTGTGGCAAGCATGACGGGGGATGAGGAGATAATAGCAGAGTGTGATAATCGCGCCCTCTATGACGAAACTGTCTTCAAAGCGAAACACTTGTTACAGCACGCTGTCGCAAACAAGAAGGGAGGCGATAACGATGCCCAAAGAAGGGTTGATCCTAAACACACTGTGCACCTCCCAAAGCTCAATCTGCCTACATTTGGGGGTAATTTGACTGAGTGGTTAGCCTTTTGGGATGTATTTTGGTCTACCGTGCATGAATCCACTTTGGATAATGTCCGGAAATTTCACTACCTGAAAGGATAAATGGAAGGAGAGGCCTTACATCTAATAGAGGGTTTCGCGGTAGTAGGTGATAGTTATCTTGAGTCAATAAAATTATTACAGTCAACATACGGGGATCGGGAAAAATTGAAAATGGCCCATGTCGTCGCCTTGTTAAATCTGACAGAACCAAAGTACAAGGTTGATGAATTAGCAAAATTAAAAAAACAAAACATGGAGTGCCATACTCGATCACTAGACACCCTAGGGTTGAACTTACAGGAAATGATAGTTATAGTACTAAGACAGAAGCTTCCTATGGCAATACTCAATAAGGTCAGATCATTTGATCTGGGTGAGTTTAAAACTCAGTTCAGTAAAGAAATCAGTAATTTACAGTTGAACAATGGGAGAATGAATGTGTCAGGAGGGAGTGGGAATGTTGAAATGAGGGGGACTGTAAGTATGATGGTGGGGACCAAGGGAAAGAAAGAGGGTACATACAAGAAACCCGCACAGACTTTATGTAAACTATGTAACAATAACAAACATAAATGGAGTTGCTGTGTAAAATACCCAACAAATGAGTTAAAACTAGCACAGGCAAAAAGGTTGAAGCTATGTGCAGGTTGTCTGAGTAAAGAACATGGCAAACAAGGGCAATGTACTGCTACGTACTTAAGGCCCTGTCGTCACTGTAAAGGGCATCACTTCGACAAGCTGTGTCCTACAGTTGACAAAGGCAAAGACGTCAAACCAGAGGGTACTACAACTTTGACATTAGGTAGTACGAAAGACACCACTAAATTGCCCACAATAAAGATTCCCATGGAAGGTAATGACAGTAACAAGGTTTGTCGGGTGCTTCTTGATCAGGGGTCTCATCGATCCTTTATAAAAAGGTCCATATTAAAGGGACTAAAGCGCCGAATCGTAGGGGCTGAGACTCTTCGACTGCAGGGCTTTACAGGGGTTACTGACAAACATGCCTACGAAATAGCGGAGATTTCCAATTTCTACCGTAAACAAAGGTAGTTTATGACATGTATCGTAGTAGACACCCTACCAGAATATGTATCTGTAGGAGTAAAGAAGGTGGAACACGCATTACGTAGCAAGGGGGTTAACTTGTCAGATCCCATGGTAGATCAGAGTGAGGTGCATGTTCTACTTGGTGTGGATCATTATTATGATGTAGTATACCCTGGATTTAACAGAATGTGTGATGTAATTCTAATCCCCACTAAATTTGACTATTGCATGAGTGGAAAGGTACATACCACACAGTCAAACATCCTGGTCGACACGGTCTCGATACTAAGGGTGAATGTAACTGCGGCAGAGGAGTTGGGAAGGGAAGATTCCCAACCTAGTGACCCTATAATGACTGCCGAGTTAGACCTGGAAAGACTGTGGAAATTAGATCACATGGGCATTAATCCTGTGGAGACTGATTATGACTCGGAAATTGCACTAAAGAAGTTTGAGGACTCTGTGAGCTATTGTGCCTCAGACAAACAATACAAGGTTAGTCTACCCTGGAAAGATAGTGAGATGAGCCGGCCAACAAATAATGGATTGGCATTGGGTCGCTTGCACGCATTACAGCGTAAACTAACATATGAACCGAGCACGCGCCAGGCGTATGACGATGTATTTCGGTACTACTTGGACAGAGGCTTCATTGAAAGAGTCGATGTGAAAGAACCTATCAGGAAAGGTAGGGTTCACTATCTAGCCCATCATGGGGTGAAAAACGACAGCGCCACCACACCAATACGGGTTGTGTATGACTGCTCAGCCCACCAAGGTCGACAACCCAGTCTAAATGATTGCTTGCTGACTGGTCCGTCCATGGTGTCGGATTTGTCTCAACACCTATTGTGATTTAGACTAGGGCAATATGCATTTACTAGTGACATTGAGAAAGCCTTCTTGATGGTCAAATTGCAGGAGGAAGATAGAGATGTCACTCGCTTTCTTTGGTTCGAAGACATTAGAGACTCTGGAAGTCCGGTCGTGATCTACCGTTTTCGGGTCGTACTCTTTGGTGCTACATGCTCGCAGTTTTTGTTAAATGCCATAATTAAGAAACATCTGTCAGATACTCCTGAGGACACTAATAAACTATCTCGCAGGATGTATAAAGACAATTTGCAGGGTTCTAGCGATAGGCAGGATGAATTGTTACATACCTACTGGCAAGCACATAGATTGTTTACAGAAGCTCATTTATTTCTCCGCGAGTGGGATACTAACAGAGAAGATCTTCAGAGTTTAATTCAGATGGATGGTATGGCATCTCATAACCAGGAAAAGACCAGAAATTTGGGGATGATCTGGCAACCAAAACAAGACATTCTAACCTTTCAAACAAAGTCTTTTGTTCAGCAGACAGGAACGCACTCGAAGAGAAGTCTGTTGAGCAAAGTTTCGCAATTTTTTGATCCTTTGGGTCTAGCATAATCCGTTACCATAAGAGCTAGGATTCTGATGCAGGAAGTTTGGAGACGCAAAGTAGGATGGGATGACAGTTTGCCCGAGGACTTAAATGATCAAGGGACATTATTGTTGAAAGAGTATGACATCATATGTACTAAACAGCTACCCCGTAAGGTGGCGGCATTCGGTGACGTTACATTGCATACGTTTTGCGATGCTAGAACCACGGCATACGGGGTACCCATTTATGTTGTTACATCATTTTGGGCGCATTTAGTTACAGCCCGGGCCAAGGTAGCACCGGTCAAGAAAGTAACTATCCCTAAAATGGAACTGACTGCCATGCTGCTATTAGCACGTCTGGTGCAACATGTACGTGCAGCATAGGAGAGCGAGTTGAATATTGAAGTCGTTCACGTATGGTGCGCTAGTCAAGTAGCACTCAACTGGGTACATAGCAATAAGTCTCTGCCAGTTTATGTGCAAAACAGGGTAGATGAGATTAGAGCCCTATTGCCAGACGTTGCATATCACTATGTCAATACAAAAGACAAGCCTAGTGATCTCATAACTAGGGGTATAATGGCTAGCCAGTTAATAAAGTCCGAGTTGTGGTGGCATGGTCCAAATTGGCTGTTCCATGAAAATGAATGGGCGATATGGCAAGCTGTTGGTGCTTGGCAACTTCTACCACTGGAAACAGTGGCAGTTACAGCCCAACCAAATGAGCCAGCGGGTCCAGTAATAGAGTGGGCAAGATTCGGTGACTATAATAAATTAGTCAGAGTTGTAGCTTGGGTGTTGAGATTTATATCCAATATCAAGGTTAAAGTAATGGGCCAACTCTGCAATAAGGGTCACATCATTAATGCTCGTGAATATAAAGCAGCTGAAGTAACTTTGATTAAATGGGTTCAAGCAGAAACCTTTTCAAATGAATTAGAATCTTTGCAAAGCTCTAATAAGTTAATAATGCCTAACTTAGTGCGTCAATTGAGGTTGCACCTAGATAATGACCTCATCAGGTGTGAGGGTTGCCTGAAGTGGTCGGGTGTAACGGACGGCACAAACCGTCCTATACTTATGCCAGCAAAACATCACGTTACTGATCTATTGGTCCTACGTGCACATAAGGAAGTAAAACACTACGGGGTCTATCACATCATCTCGAATTTGCGTCTCACATGGTGGATACCCAGAGTTCGACAAGTAGCTCAACGCGTAGTAAGGAAGTGTGTGATATGCCAGAGACTAAAGGGTAAACCTTATGCGACTGGACCAGCTCCGCCTTTACCTGAATGCCGTGTAAAATATATCGAGCCTTTCCAAGCTGTATGGTTAGATTACACAAGTGCATTGAAGACGAGAGAGCAAGATAAGGTCTATATATTATTGTTTACCTGTGCAACGTCTCGCGCGGTACACTTAGAATTATGTGACAATATGTCTAGCGAAGAATTTATGCTGCCATTTAGACTGTTTTGTGCACGTCGTTCATTCCCTCAACTAGTACTTAGCGGCAATGCTCCTACTTTTATCCAGGCATCTAGATACCTCAAGGATATGAGCAGTGATCCTACAATCATCGCTTTTAAGGGAGAAAAGAAGTGCGAATGGAGGTTCATCCCAGTTAATATACCTTGGTTTGGTGGAATGTGGGAACGGTGTGTCGGCATAGGTAAATCAGGGCAAAGAGCGGTAGTAGGACGTGCTCTATTGAAGAAGAGGGAGTTGATGATAGTCCTCACCGAAATAGAACCAGTCGTGAATGATCGTCCGCTCATGTATTTGTACACTGACCTGCAAGAACCACTACCATTAACGCCAGCTCACTTACTCTACGGTAAACTATTGACTGCATTTCCGTCTGATTTCCAGTCCATTGTAGAACTAGAGAATCCATCATTGTACTCTGAAGCAGCGGTGTCTTAGAGATACCAGTATATATCGAAGGTAATCGAGGACTTTAGAAAGAGGGGGGTTAACGAATATCTGCTAGCATTGACGGAAAGGAGCATCAAACCCTCTGGTAGACCATCGGCACCTACGGTTGGTGAAGTAGTTTTAATAAGAGAGGAGAGTCCTCGTTTGTACTGGAAATTAGGCCACGTGTTAGAGGTGTACATTGGGGAAGACTCTGTAGAGCGGGTGGCGTTATTGAAGACAGCCACTGGAACTACTGTTCGTCCTATCGCACGTTTGTACGCTTTGGAGCTCGATTCCGCTTTACAATCTGAGGCTCCACCTGTTATTGCTGGGTCCGAGAATTCTCAACGTGACGATTCACCCCTTACGGATGGTGATCAACCTCGGACCGGGACGCGTCCCGGATGCGCTGCTGCTGGCGCCGTTGAAATGTGGCGTCAAAGGATAGCCTCTGGGCAACTTTAATTTAAGGTGGGGTTAAGGTTTTCTTGTGGGGGGAGTGTATCGTGTAATATGATAGAGAAAGACAATTTATGTGCTAATGTACGTCTCTGTGACATCACTAGGTATAGACGATAGTCTAACAGTCGTTCCCACGGTACGGCGTAGGAAGATTAGATCGTGAATAATAAGATTGTAAGTAAGTTAAGATTATAAAAGGCCTAATATGCTATTAAGCAATATTGACACGGTCTTATGTAGTATACATGAATTTATCATATATATATTAATTTAGTTTATCATATTGAGCAACATAGATGCGGTACGATAGTTTGGGCGCCTGGCGTTTGCCAAGGCAGCAAGACTGAGGTCCGAGGAACCTCAGAGCCTTCACAAACTTCACCCTGTAAACATATAATTTCCGTCTCATTTCACCGTGCTATCGTGCCTCTATTCACAGTACACTACCAGCAATACACACATCTACACTACAACGACGCTCTCATCGACGCCATGACTGACAGCTAAGCATTTATACTCATGTCCATTATCATACCATATAATCATTTGTTTTTCCCTTGACCTGTGCTTTTGGGCCGGTCTCTGTTTCCCCGTCGTCCGCCATATTGGGTAGTAATTTTCCTTTGTCTCATAGCCACGTGGAGATATTGGTGAGTTAAATCCTGGAGTATAATTAACCCTTAGAACCTTGATTAACTATAAATTTATGTGAGTGACCTTTGGATGTAATTTAGCTTAAATTCAGATTAATTTCAATTTAGACTTAGAGTAATTTATCTTAGATTGATTTGTTTGGATTATAGCTTAGATATAATTTATAATTAACTTCCACTGATATTATATCACAGTCCTTCTCCATTGCAAATACACAAATTTACGAATGATACATAATTATGCTATACTGCATATCTAATATTTGTCAGCCTGTTTGTCACAAAAGAAAGTGTGAGATAAAGAACAGCTGTAGTTCATAGTTAAGGTACCTAGTCAATTAAATATGAAGGTTTTTAGTTTCCCTGTTCACAATTAATAATTCAGCAGGAAAAGAGATAGTAAGCCCTTTATTCATAGTGGTAACTGTGGCTCTATGTATGGCAACATTTATGCACCTGTCCAATTAGTTCCTCTCACTAAGAATCAACTTCAGGACAAGGCTTTCAATAGTCTTTGGGACTGGCAAGGCTTCCGGGTTTATTTGGAGACACCACACACGCACCCATACATTATACACTACATACTAGATAGGTTGAGGAAGTAATACTTGCGAATTCCAAAAGAAAAGTCGAGTTTATGGTCACATACAGTACTGAAACCAGTAACAAACATTCAACCAAAACAATAATAAATAAATAAAAATGAACAAAACAAATAAAGATAAAAACATAACTACAAACTGTAATGCTGTATAACAACAATGCGATGATTCCACTTTCCTTGTTGACAAAACTAATCTAATATATTAATATGACTCCCAACACCAAATACCACCCAATTAAATTCATGAAAGCATGTAATCATTCCGGGTTTCAAACCTGGGATACCACATACAGATTTTTAACACTATATTATTAAGGTAACTAACTCCTGAGGCCATTTTTATCTGTCCTAGACATTATGAACCTATTGTGCAGTTATATTTCTCGCACTACTTACTGTTAAATCTGTAAATCTATACAACATTAATAGCTAGTAATTGATGTGATAGGGATGAGTGGGAAATAAGTAGAAGGAAACATGTTTACATTATTGATAAGTTTGTGGACAGTGGACATAGAGTAGTGTAAGTAATGATCGCTCTTCTTAAAATATGAATGGCTTACTTAAGAATAAGAAAGGGTTGAGACTATTTTGTTTAAATTCGAAGGTAAGTGATGCATTTGAGATGAACTAAGACTACTAAGTTAGTTTAGAGGGATGTATTATAACAGTACATGTTCTCTCTCATATCCGGGTTAGGAGTGAAGTTTTTGGAATTTAAAAGACCAGGCGAATTCTTCAGCTAAACAAATAAATATTAAATAATGTGACTAAAGTAAGATCGAACAATAACCGCCCGGGTTGGGTGGGTGTGGGTGTGTGTGTGTGTGTGTGTGTGTGTGTGTGTGTGTGTGTGTGTGTGTGTGTGTTACTCAGTTACTCAGTTACTTGTTCGTCAAGGGGAATCCACGCAATGCGAGCTAAGCTCATTATTATCGCGCCTCCTTAACTGGGAATGTACTGCGTGAAATGCATGTTAAGTGTTTTATGTACTGTTGGAATGGCTGTGGATGTGTGTGTAGTCTGTATTTAGCCAATTGGCCACATCGGAAACGAAGGCTTAGGGTGGATCTGTATGGCACCATTCTCACTATAGACGGTACCGTCTCGCCCGAAGGCTTAGGTAGCCATCAGCTTAGGTGAACCATATGATACCCATCTCGCCTTGTACCATTTTTGCCAACCCCAGATGGGACGTCACAACGTCGTCCACTTATTCCAGGTACCTATTTACAGCTAGGTGAACTGAGGCTAACACATGAAAGGAGACAAGCCCAATTTGTCTCCGCCCGGCCGGGGATTGAACCCCCGACCCCTCGTGTGAGACGAGAGCTCTACCTACTAGGCTACGGGCTGTGTGTGAGAGAGAGAGAGAGAGAGAGAGAGAGAGAGAGAGAGAGAGAGAGAGAGAGAGAGATATTTAAAGTGGGAGATAGAAGAGATACGACAGCTGCTGTAACATCTGCGAGAATTGAAACTTGTCTTTTAGTACCCTGTAAACCCCATTCTCAGCCTCTCTCTCTCTCTCGATGACGTTGAGCAAAATTTCCGTAATGGCATATAAGGTATAGCAACTAATTCATGATAGACCTCATACCAAGATATGCTGAAGTGTAAGCAAATCATAGCTCGCACAATATTATCCTAATGTATCTCCCAAACCAACAAGATGAAAATGTATGTATGCATATCACACGGGACGGAAATAATGCATTTCGTAATCATGTAATACCAGATTTGTAAATATATGGAATAACAATACCATGTACAGTTGCATAAATAATATTACTAATTTAACCAAACTCACATTCACAGAGATGCAAATCTAGACTCTTTGCATCTAAATTAGACAAAAACAATATCATGACATTATTTTAATTGCTGAGCTGAAACTAGGCATTAACAATGGAATCAATTTTAATTTATGAAAATTCAATGGCCACGGATTTGGGGTCTGTGATAAAATAAAATTTTAGGGGATGCAGTGAATCTTATATATATAACTGGAGGACGAGGACTAGAACAGGGTACACGGTCACAGTATATATGATTTTATTTTTTAAGGCACAAAAGGAGTGTGAACACATACTGTATGTTGTTTGTTAACCTTGTTAAGGAGTTATAGTTACTGTCAATGGATGGGATACATATATGTACAATTCAATAATAAGATAAAACCTGGAAAAGGCAAAACATGGATATGGAAGGGAGAGGGGTGAGCATGGGATGGTAGCTAATATGTCTTTGAAAGGTATTTTGGATTAATTCTGATGTTAAGGTAGAAATATCTATCTCTAATGTTAGAGATGAAGATATCTGCAATATCTATGGCATATATTCATATCGAGATATGTAGTGGATAGATGTCTGTATTGTTGAAGTTAAATATTTAGTAGGAATCTCAAAGATCGAGAACAAGAATACTAGCATAAACGATGCTCTGCTATCTCAGAAGGATATCAGGCAGAGAAGATATTAAGAGCAAGGTGTCCACTATGGGCGTGATGAATTGCAAGGGTGCCGGCACTGCTGGTAGTGAAGGCCCGAGTTGGCTAGTTGCAATTGTTGCAATCCTGCATTCTGGCCTATCAAAATAAACTTTTTATACTGAGGAAAGATGTAGTTATTTCTAATGTTGTAAAAAGTTCCAGAAACTCAACTGGTAACAAATAAATTGTTAACCCCTTCTGTACCGACTGCTTAACTTTATTTATGCTATATTCAGACGATTTTATACAGCTTAAAAATTATTTGGTGTAGTAAAATGGGTTAATTAAGATTGTCCGAAGCCTGTGATTTGCTGGAACCCCTTTCTAAACTGAATATAATCGTCTATTAGTAGCCACCATGAAATATAAAAGTAGGGAACTGGTACTGAATGGGTTAACATACACTGGTATAGACAAAAGCAGCTGACAGAAGATATATCAGGGCAAAATATCATTATTTTACCAATAATGCCTGCAGATCTTTCTTGATAAGACAGTTCTTTATCGTTTTATCTTAATTTACTTACAACCAGCTTAAGCAAACTCAAAAGACGTAATATTCAGACTACGGAACCGGTATCGTCTTTATGGAAGCCAATATTATCGGATAAAATAAACTCCAGCACAACATCATGCTCTAAATTCAATTCTGGAACTCTGCTAACAGTTGTTACTATATTACATACGAATATGTTATTTCACACAACAAACAACTCGATTTGCACATACGTATCAAAGCTCTTCTATATTTTACAGTATCTTATTTAAATATTGAAATAAATGTATGTTATATACTAATATTACTCCATTTTATAAACGGAATATATTAATTAAAACAATATTAAATGTACTGCTTCATCGTTTTAAAATGTAATAGATGCTCGTGCGATAAACAACGCCTTAAAACATACAAACCGAAGGAAAGGATACTGAAGGTTGAAGAAATAGTTTGGTGATGATTAACTAATACACAGGAGGACTACGCGGTATGTTGTTGAGTGGTCCCAGTATTTAGTTGATTCTCTAACACCAACTTATATTAATATTATTAATATTATAATTTGTTGTCTAATTGGTATGAGAGAGAGAGAGAGAGAGAGAGAGAGAGAGAGAGAGAGAGAGAGAGAGAGAGAGAGAGAAATATGGTTATTGATGGTTGAAATATGGTGGTAAAGAGTGAGAAGTGGAGAAGAGAGCTGGGAGATAAGTTGTGGATAGGGCCCTTGTTTCCGTTTCATCTGGGCCCTGAAGCAGTTCCTACTGTCCTCCACAAACTTTTCTTACCTCCTGAGTGGGTACTAGGTGGGGGGGGGGAGAGAGAGAGAGAGAGAGAGAGAGAGAGAGAGAGAGAGAGAGAGAGAGAGAGAGAGAGAGAGAGAGAGAGAGAGAGAGAGAGAGATAGGGAGAGAGAGAGAGAGAGAGAGAGAGAAGAGAGAGAGAGAGAGAGAGAGAGAGAGAGAGAGAGAGAGAGAGAGAGAGAGAGAGAGAGAGAGAGAGAGAGAGAGAGAGTTGGGAATGTTGGGAATTTGTCAACCTTTTACAAAATAGTTATACAAAAGGTGAAAGCGTAAATTAAATGTTGCTGTTGTTGAAAACAAAGTAATGAGGCTACTGTATTCCTATTATATTAAGACGGACTCACACAATATTTCTATCTATTGCCTGACGCCGTGATCCTCAAAGAGGTGGTCACAAATGAATCGTTCCCATGTACCACTGTCTTCGGTCAGTCGACGCCCCTCCTCCCATCCAGCACCGCTTTCATGCATATACTTCTCAACTCCATCCTTCCACCTCTCTCTCGGTTTACCTCTGTCTCTTTGTCCTTCCACCTCACTCTCGTACACTCTCTTAGTCATTATCTTGCTTCCCATACGTTCCACATGGCCGAACCATCTCAAGGTGTTCCTCTTCACACTTTCCAGCACATCTACATCCACACTACACCGCTCTCTTACTTCCTCATTCGTCTGTCTATCCCTCCATGTAACTCCGCACGCATTTCTCAAGTAGCTCATTTCCACCTCTCTCACTCTTGGTTTGTGTCTCTTCAGTAACGTCCATACTTCACTCCCGTATGTCAATTTCGGGATTACCACACTATCATACAAGGACTTCTTTACTTCCATGCTGACCACCATATTTCATGTTACTGCTTTCAGCGTTCCTACAACCCTCTTCCTCACTTGCACCCTCTCCCGCACCTCTTCATCCATACTCCCATCTTTACTCAAAGCACTTCCCAAATACTTAAATGAGCTGATATTCTCCATAGCCTGACCGTTCAACCTCACCTCACACTCTGTGACTACACAGTACACCCCTGTCAAAGACCATAACAATACTCTTCCCTGCATTTACCTTCAGATTCCATTTTTCACACACTGTTCCAAACATATTTACCTGACCCTGCAACTCCCATTCACTTTTGCTTATCAGAACTGTATAATCGGGAAACCGCAGTACAGGTACTAGTTTCCTTCCCTTATAAGCAGTACACCAACATCTACTGCGCTTCCTTGTATTTCTTTCATGATTCCATATACATATATTTAATTGTCAATTTCCCCCCCCTTCAATCTGATCCAATGTGATTATGTCTCGCCTTTCCTCTAACTTCCTCTCTGCGGAACACCATCTCTCTTCTACCAATCCGGACCTACTTTTCCTCACTGAAACCCAGTTGTCTAGGACAACAGACAACAAATCCTTCTCTGTATCCTCCTACTATCTCTATCTCCAATTCAAAGCCAAAGTTGGATATAGTGTGTAACATACATTCCATATTTTGTCTCTCAAACTAACTCGCAAAATACTCAGTTTACTCACTGGTGTCCATAATAAGGAGGAAACATTTAAACTGTACTTTCGCCTTCAAACTCAAGAATCTCTTACTTTTTATGTTTCTTCCCGGAACCAAGCACAATCTGTTCTTCGACCAGCCAAAATCTCTTTCATTAATATGAAATGTTCCAAACTCACCAACTCGAACTCTTCCCAAGCTTTCTGACATCTTCCCAATATCCTCTCCAACACTTGTATTTCCTTGCCTTACACTCCTCTGTTCTGTTCTGCTCTGACGTCACTACCGCCACATCTTCCTCTGACAAAGCTGAACTTCATGTTCAAACTTTCGCTAAAATCTCCCTTTTGGATGATTCTGGTGCTATTCTTCCCTCTCCCCCCACCTCTCTCTGATTATGCATAATATCATAATATCTTCTATGGATGTACTTTCTGCTCCCCCTGGGCATAATACTAAGAAGGCGTATAGACTGGATGGTGTTCCTCCTGTTCTTTTCAAAAACTGTTTTTCTGTGCTGAATCCCTGCCTAGGCAAATTCTTCTAACGTCTTTCTTTCTTGCTGGAAGCTTACTCTCATTCAACCCGTCCCAAAGAAGGGTGATATTAGAGGGAAGTAGAGGAGTTCAGTAAACAGTCCAAATTTTAGCTAACAAATCTCTCAGGATATGTGAGGTCGAGACAGATGAAGAATGGGGATGGCAGAAGAAGATGAACAGAATGAGAATGTTGGAAGATCAGATAGCGCACCTCGAGCGCCTCCCAAGCATGGCACAGGGTTGTGCTCTGCAATCAGAACCTAGTGCATCCCTAAGCTGAGCAAATAGGTTTTTCCCACTCCAGTGTGAAAACATCCAAGTATTTTAAAAACATAGCCATAAACAAAGTACCAATTATTACGGACCTCTTTGAAGAATGAAATGCTATAATTGCGGCTCTCACAGAAACACATATTTAGGACCACCAAGATAGTGAAGTATGGATTCCTGGCTATAACCAGCATAGGGCAGACAGAAACATAGAACGTGTGGAGGGGCAGCATTGTACATCCGTGACTCCCTGATATGTACTGAATTTCTAAATAAAAGTAATGAAATAGTGAAAATACTTGGGGTTAAAATAAAATCCATTACTTTAGCTATTATTATCACATACAAACCTCCAGACACATCCGTAGATGAATTCAAACCCCAGAGCAGCAAGATACAAACAGCTTGGAAGGCCTGGGAAACCTGACACCAAATAATGTGTGATTAGGAGATTTAAATCTGCCAAACATTACATGGGGGCAATTAGAAAGTCAGGTAGAATCAAATAACCGTGGAGAAGCAAATACGAGAGAGCTATTTAAACTCTGACACTTGTGTTGCCTTTCCCAGTATATAAACGAATCCACAAGAGGGAATAGTATCTTAGACCTTGTTTTTACCAATAATGAGTCCCTAGTACATAGTATGACCAATGTGAACACAACATTCTCGGATCATAAATTATTGGAAATCAACATAAACCTAGCAAGTGTCCAGAAATACTCAGAAGTGGGACCAAAAACAAAGCAAATTAAATTTCAATAAAAAAACAAATACAAAATTTAGGTGGCAAGAAGTGAACCAGGAAATGGAGGAAATAGACTGGGAAGTTTTGATGAATAACCTAACACCATCAGAATGCCTAGTCCTGATAACAACACAAAGAAACCAGGAAGATCGGGAAAGAAGAAAGTTGTACCATAGAAGGAAATTACTAAAACAACATCGTGCACAACAAAATATACAGGACAGAAAAGAGGTCCAAATAGAAAGAGAAATTGTGGAAATTGATCAATGACTGAGAATTTCTTATGAACTACAACAAATGTAAGATGAGAACAGAGATTTTGCAGGTATAAAGGAAAACTCAAAGTATTTACTGTATTTTCGTATGCCAAGCGTAAGTCTAAAGCTGCATCAAACATTGTCCCACTGAGTAAAGCAGATGGGTCATGCACAGGGAACAACAAAGAAATGGGTGAGCTCTTATTTATGCAGTATGAAACGGTGTTCAGTGAACCTGACTAAACAAAAGCCTTCATTGATCAAAACGATTTTTTCATGGAATACCTTTCTACAGAAAACCCACAGATTCCTGATATTGATTTTTGGCAGAAAAAAATAGAAGAGGCTATTAGTAACATGACAACCCACTCAGCACCAGGTACAGATTCATGGAATTCGATCCTAATAAAGAAATGTAAGGAAAACCTCTCAAAAACCCTGGCTATATTGTGAAGAAGTCGTCTAGACATGCAGAAATACCAGATACCGGTAGTTTGAAAGCCACAATAATTGCCCCTCTGCATGAAGGCGGAAGAAAAGCACTACCCAAAAAGTATCACCCAGTAGCTCTAACCTCCCACGCCATCAACATTTTTGAGCGAGTCCTGTGAGGTAATATCTTAACATTTATGGAAGCAAATGATCTGCAAAACACGGGTCTACATGGTTTCAAAGCGAACAGATTGTGTCTCTCATAGCTATTAGAACACTGACAGGATTCTCGATTCCTTAGAAAAGAGTGTGACGCTTCTGCATAGTAACCACGTGCGGGCATGCTCGCGCGTCGGCTGCCCAGCCGTTTAGAAACCGGCTGGTGGTAGCCGGCCGGCAGGCTTTCCCTTAGTATATATCCTACGACAATGTAACTAATGTCTGGGATATTCTTATGTTGTTCCACAGCTTGAAGCTGCCCTTATTCTTAACCAACGCATCTTAGTATATTTTATTCTCGATAGTTGATTGTTTCATTATAATATATAAGATGTAAGTCTAGTGAGAGCGGGAAGAGACGAGCGGGAGAGAGAGACCGGCTTGGGACGTTGCTTCGCGCGGAGAGTCCAGCTTGGGACGAGCCTGAAGCGCTGCCACATGCATTTGATTGCAACGTTAGGCTTAGTTTCGACTCACGCACGGGGTAGAGGATTTTGACCAGGCAACTGTGTTGAGTGTTGCCAAGCCTGGGATGTATTCTGCATGCCTAGTGGGGGGTTCAGACAGATTCAAGACTTAGAGCTCACCTCATTGTCGTCCCTTCGGACCCCCTTGATATCTATCCCTCTCAACCCCACTTAGAAACGTTCTCTCTTACTTTGTATACCTTTTTCCACTACTTCACCAATCTATTTAATTATCCCATCCCCTTGATAGACCTTATATCTATTATTGTATTAACGACGAGCTCTCAGATAACTAGATAGGATTTTGGGCCTTATGCAGAGATGTAATTGTTAATGAGACCTAGGAAGCTTTTTTGTTGTCTCATATTTGGTGGTTTCATGCTTGCTAGTGTGTTCTTTTGTCAGGTTAGCAGGGGCTAGACCGGAGGGGAGGCTTTTTGCGATCCTTTAAGTAAAGTCTGCTGGTGCGAGTCCCGTGGACCCGCACGACTTTACTAGGATACCCGTGGGAGTCTGGGGGCATTTTCTTGTCTGTGTCCCTGTGTGCCTAGCGTTGTGTTGTGTGAGGGCCATTGCCTAGTCCACTCAGCACTGCGCTAGCACGTCTTGCTTTTGTTTTAAGGTCGCCAGGAGAGAGTCAGATACTTGCGATCTGAGTCTCTCAAGAGAGCACCCTTTCAATTATAGTAATTTGGCGCACAGACCGGGGAACGTCCCTAGGCTAGAGCAGGTGGCTCAGCCCGGGTATCCGAAGCCTATATCCTTCCGGCTAGACCTCTGCCACCTGGCAGATTAACAGCTAGGGGTTTATTATCTCTGTATGCTTGTTATTGTGCCACAGTTTACCGTTTTTGTGAGCATTGTGAGTCAGGGTGTGGCTTAGAGACTCTGTCCGAGCAGGCTTGCCTGACTAAGAGTAAGAAGCACACCTGTATGTGGTTTTGTTGCGAGTTGCTGCCTTTATTTAATTATACCTATGCCATTATACACTGTATGTCCTATCACTAGTATTTATTCCTGCTTATGAGTTAAGAGTTCTCTAAATCCATAACGTACTTTCTTTGCTAAGCATCAGATCCTACAGTAGCTGCATGCAGTTTAGAGACCCGCATCTTGTCTACCTGTACGATGTTTTGAGGACTGTTTGCTTTCACCTTCTTACACGCAGGGGTGATTAGTTGTATTAATTAACGTAACGTTAAATGTACTTTCTTCTAGTTTGTTATTAAATTGTTTCTGCAATTTAATTCCGTTATCTATCTTTTCCTTGAAGCTTTAAGTCAACTTAATTGTGTGATCTTTTTATATAGCCTGCTTGACTACCAGCAGTCTATAGTGCGTGCACCCTGTAACCGAGTCATCGGATACCTCGTTGTCCAGGCAGAACTCTTGACGGTTTAGGGTAGTTTGTTGCCTGGGTTTATAGATAAGGGTTGGATCTAGCGTTTTCCGTTGTTGCTTGTTGCCGCATACCTAGTCCAATAGAAAGAGCCCAGTGTTTATATATCCCAGGACGTAACAAGAGAAAACACGTATAGGCTATGTCATTTACACCGATTTTGCAAAGGATTTTGATAAATGTGACCATGGAATAATCGCCCATAAACTTAAAGCAAAAGTGTTAACAGGTAAAATTAGAAGGTGGATACACAATTTCCTCATTAACCAGAGGCAGTCAACCAAGCCCTATCTGAGCCTTCGAATGTTAAAAAGCACAGTTCCCCAAGGAACAGTGCTAGCACCCCTTCTCTTCCTCATTCTGTATAATGACATGGATGTGAACATAAAACACAGTACTGTGTCTTCCTTTTGAGATGACACAAAACTAAGTATGATAGTAAACACACAGAAAGACACGGACAGGCTACAGGCGGACATAAATGGGATGTTGCAGTGGACACAGGAAAACAACATGCAGTTTAAAGACAACATATTCCAACTAATACATTGTGGAGAGGATAAGGTTGTTAAAGGGAACACAAATTACAGAATGTAACCACATGATAGAACATAAAGACAGTGTGTACGATCTTAGGGTGTTAAAGTCAGAATATGAGTTCAAAAAGAACATAACCAAGTCAAAGTTGCAGCTGTGAAACGACTAACAGGTTGGATTCTATGTACATTCAAAACATGTGGTGAGTTGCCAATGATAATCCTCTTCAAATCCCTGGTTCTACCACAGCTAGAGTAGTATAGCGCATTTACATCCCCATACAAAGTATGTGAAATAAATGGCTTAGAGAGCGTAAAGAAAAACTACACCTAAAAATATATATTCAGTAAAACATCTACACTATTGAGAGTGTTTAACCCCTGGTCTGGCTCACAGGCTACATAATAGCCAGAAAATCGTCTCCTTTATATGACGGGCCCCGTACAGAAGGGTTAAGAACACTGCAGCGGTACTCGCTGAAACATAGAAGGGAGCGATACTTAATAATATACACATGGAAAATCGCTGAGGATATAGTACTAAATGTACAATATATACCCTGATAGTGAAGTTCAGTGATAAGAGAGGCTGGGAATGTGATATCCCCAGGATGAAAACTTGGGGTGCTACAGGATCGCTGCGAGAGGCTTGTTTGTTACATAGAGGACCATGTCTCTTCAAAAAACACCCACGGCAAATAAGAGACATTAGGGGCATCTCGTTAGACAGTTTCAAAAGTACCCTCGATGTTGAATTTCAAAAGGTGCCATATGAGCCAATCTTCGCAGGGGAGCGTTCTGCCCCTTCGAAAAGTCTCCTGTACCATATCACCACCCAGAACGAGGGGCAGCGCTCTCCTCGGTACCACTAGAAGTGGCAAACCCGACAATAGTTAGGTAGGCGACCGCTCTCAACCCTCCAACTATCGTCCAATTGCTCTCAATTCTTGCATCTTTAAATTTTTTTAAACTATTCTTAATTCAAAATTTCTCAAGCATTTGTCATCCCATAATCTATTTTCAGATTACCAGTACGATTTCCTTAACACCTTACGAGCGGCCTATGCGGTTTATTTATATGTACCGCACAGCGGGGTGTTTTTAGCCAAAATAGGGCTGTTTACGTGATCATTTTCATGCCTAAATAAGACCCAGAACGTAAAACAAGTACCTATCCCTGAAAGGGCATAAACAGAGCTTTCGAATGACACCATAACGATCCTTGTATGATGGATAGTTTTCTTGCAATAACCGTGCAACGCGAGTGCAAAAAGCAGGTAATTCGGTAGTTTCGGTACATAATTGAGTATGTAGCGAGTGAGAGAGGGAGGAGGGAGCTGAGATTTGTGTCAGTAGGTTCGCCGCGGTGGTCTGGAGCAGTCATACGCTCGCTAGTCTCCTGCCACCACTTGTCTCTCTCTCTCAGCCACATTACGTGCTGAAATTGCCACTCGACCTATGTCGAGCGCCGCCACATAGTCCAGCTTTATTTAACTCGACTTATGTTGCTCGCCGCTAATTAAGGGTTAAGGTCCGCACAATCGGCGAACTTATTCTTATCTTCATAATCCTTGGTCATCATCATTTCGGGACTTTGGTAAGACCTTCTTTATTGGGCTAGACATATTTAAAGCCTTCAATAGAGTTTGGCAACAATTTATAATTTCATTTCTAACCGTTCCACAGCTGTGGTTGTGGATGGATATCACTCACTTCCTCAGCATATCAAATCCTGTGTTCTTCAGGGTTCTGTCCTGTCTCCAGTTCTCTTTCTAAGATCTTCTCAACTGTACCTCTAGTCCTATCCACTCCTATGTCGATGACTCTACCTTACGCTAATCAACTAATATTTCATAATGACCTAGCATGCAGTCACTCCAAAACTCATGTGATGAAACCATAGCATGCCTATCTTCTGATCCATAAACTATTTCCGATTGGGGCAGAGAAAATCTTGTTACTTGCAATGCTTCCAAAACTCAATTTCCCCTCCTATCTACCCATCATATCTTCCCCAAAACTTTCCCTTATTCTTCAACAATATACAATTCAACTCCTCACCTTCTCTCAATAATCTTTGTGTTAATTTAAGCAGCTTCCCAGAAGTTAGGTGTGCTCAACCGTTTACTCTGTATAGGGGCACAATGCGCCCATGTATCGAGTATAGTTCGCATGTGTGAGCAGGTTCCACCCATACTGCACTTCTCGAAAGAGTAGAGTCAAATGAACTTTGTCTCATCAGCTTACTTACTCTTACTAATTCCCTACAAGCTCTCTCTACACACTGCAATGTTAGTAGGGTCATTTGCTTGGAATCCGTGACCATTTTGTTCCTACCTTTTTCTCTCGATGGATTTGATAACCTGAACCATTTTAAAGGAAAATTAGCTCCTATGCCCCTCTGAAAAATGACAGCTAACTCTGCTAGAGCCCAATATTCAAAATGGCCGCCAACGCCATCTTGAAAAACATGAAATGTAATATCTCTGGCATCAGATGAGCTACAAGGACGAATGAGGTGTCCTTTTTCACTAATTCTGGCATTACAAATCCACTGGAATGGTTATTGTATTGTATTGTATTGTATATTGTATTGTTATTGTATTGTATTATACTAATTGTACATACTACTCTGCCACTTCACTGTCACTACATGATTCACTGTATGAGCCACTATCAGAATCACTGTCCTCAATTTCGCTGCTATCATCACTGTTGTTCTCTGCCTGCGGTGTATATCTAATATTACTTTTTTACTGTTTCAGATGGATCGCATGCCCATCTGATGAAAATCGCCGACTTGTCAAGTGACCGAAATAATGGATAATAGAAGAGAGAGTGAAGAGTTACCAGACAAGACATTAAATGAATACGAGTGCATTTTACTCTATGGTAAGCGATGTACCGCAGATGATCGTTTGGAAAACATTACACCTGAGAAGTGGGAATCCATCCGGGAAAAGTCTTTACAATGGAAAGAACTTGATAAGTTTCAACATATACATGAAAATGTGGATTGGGAGAAGGGACCAAAGGGTCACCACATGCATAGCACTTGTTACGCATCATTATACAGCAAGCGCAAGCTCTCTCAAGCCGAAAAATGCAAACACAAATCCGAGGAACGTCTTGAAAGAGATGAAGCATCAGATCAACAACACCCTTCCCCAGAGGCCAGTGCACCTAAAAGGCTCCGCTCCAGTATGGATGTCCTTCACGATAAGACTCTATATGTGTGGTGCATGAAAGGGGCATACAAGAGTAGTGATCGTGACGAGCAGATTTTACTCCTATCAACAGTAGATGCCTGGACTAAATTCAAGTTACATACTGTCCGTCTGGAAGATGAGGTCATGAGATTGAGACTTCACACTCTGATTGCATCCATCCCAGATAGTCAAACAGCATTTGGGTTGGAAATCCGCTACCATCGTGCGTGCTGGCGCAAATATGTAAGCGACCACAAGCCCCTTTCAGATGAAAGCACTCAACATCTGCAGCGTGTAAACTTCCGAGAGGCCCAAGCTCTCTTCTTTCATCATATTCGTCAAGTCATCTTCAAAGACCATGAAATTCGCACACTGCAAGGCTTGCTGCAGGACTATAAGCGCATTATCTCAAATCACGGACATAACTCAGTAGTAAAATCCAGCTACTTAAAGGAAATTCTCGTCAATGAATTTGGGGAAGACATCGGATTTCATGAACGCATTCAAAAGAATGTTAGTGAACTGGTATATGATACAACAGCAGCAGGTACATACATCGAGGCGGCAATATCTTCATTGGGTGTCAGCAATGATCATTTGGTGATGAATGTTGTGGCACGACTCAAAGAGCAAGTCATCAGGACAAATACTATTCCCTGGCTCCCATATATACACGAGTTGGAGAGAGAAGAAGACCTCAGTGAGCTCCTGCTGAAGCTGGTCACATGGCTGAAACACCCAAATAAGTCTGCAATTGATGACAGTCCATCCGTCCGATCGATTACATCTATCCTCACAAGCTACATCACTGGAAAACGCACTGCATTTGAGATAAATCTCTCTGTCTTGCTACATGGACTGACAAAGAGTAGGGAGATAGTCGACATAATGCACAAAGATGGACTGGGCATCAGTTACAATGACGTACTTATGCTGCGAGATTTTTGGGTGGTCAATGACCTCAAGTGCTCATCTGATTGCCCCTTCGAAATAGCTGAGGGTAAGCCTGCTATCGCTATAGTCGACAACGATGACTTCAAGAGCGACACACTGACCGGTGCTGGCCAGTCACACCGCACTAATGTCATGTGTGTGCAGCCAGAATCATTTGATACAAAACTTCCTTCCGAGAATCACAAGGATAGACCAGTTTCCGGTGCCAACTTTGCATCAAACCTTTCGACAACTCTCAAAGAGCTCGGGAGTGAAATGCAAAAAGTCAACCCCTACAAGACAGCGAAGCGTGGGGAACCACCTCTCAGGAAGCCACCAGCTGATCAAAGTACTCCTCCTCTTGACACATCGGTGCAAATAATTCGTGGTGTGATCCATGCATTGGCCAGGGCGCAAGATGACCGAACGAGACCTAAGCCAGAAGAACAGACTGTGCCTGGGTTTTCAGGGTTTCATGCCAGCATGTCAAATGCAGATGAGAAGAGTCGAGCAATATACCACATGACCTATCCCAACCAACCCAGTAAGACAATTCTCAATGATGTGATGTGTAAGCTTGCAAAACCAATCGAAGAAAAAAAGATGCCTTTTGCAATAATTGTTGGTGATCATCCTGTCTACGTGCTCATGCTAGAGTTGAAAAGTGAGAATGCTGAGCTGTTCAGCAAAATCTTAACATTCATGACACCCTTCCATATCCAAATGTCGTTCATCTACACTATATACAAGAGGTTTAAGGGATCTGGCATCTCAGATGTGTAGGTGGCAGCTGGTGTTATAGCAGACAGGTCTGTTGATCAGGCCCTTCGTGGAAAACATGTTAAGCGTGGGGTTCGCTGCTTGCGACTATTCTACGAGACTCTGGTCCACCATGCCATAGACAAACGTTTGGAAGATTCCCCTCTATCTGAAGAAGTAAAGGCATCCCTTGCCAATCTTCGACATCCGATTGATGCACAGGAACGTGCAGATGAACATGCAGAGCTAGAGAGAAATGCTGAGCTGAAGGACCTCGTTGATGCTCTCTTCAAGGACTTTGAGGGTGCCCCACAAGCAGAATACTGGATGTCATTCATGGAAATGGTTGAGGTTCTAACTCAAAATATCCATGCAATCAGAACAAGCAACTGGACTGAGTTCAAGTCCTCACTCAAGCTCATGCTTCCTTTGATGCAAATCTATGATAAAGACAAGTATGGTCGGCATCTCCCCGATTTCACCGCAGTGCTTGATACCCTTCCACTTCCCCCATCCATACCACTACCTACAAATCCGCAGGCAGAGAACAACAGTGATGATAGCAGCGAAATTGAGGACAGTGATTCTGATAGTGGCTCATACAGTGAATCATGTAGTGACAGTGAAGTGGCAGATTAGTATGTACAATTAGTATAATACAATACAATAACAATACAATATACAATACAATACAATACAATAACCATTCCTGTGGATTTGTAATGCCAGAATTAGTGAAAAAGGACACTTCATTCATCCTTGTAGCTCATCTGATGCCAGAGATATTACATTTCATGTTTTTCAAGATGGCGTTGGCAGCCATTTTGAATATTGGGCTCTAGCAGAGTTAGCCGTCATTTTTCAGAGGGGCATAGGAGCTAATTTTTCTTTAAAATGTTTCAGGTTGTCAAATCCATCGAGAGAAAAAGGTAGGAACAAAATGGTCACGGATTCCAAGCAAATGACCCTACTATGTTGCATATCTCTCACTCTTCTACCGGTATTACAATAATCACTGTTCTTCAGAGCTTTTTCAATGTATACCTCCTCCCTTAACCCTTGACTGGCGGCGTGCAACATAAGTCGAGTGAAATAAATTTGGACTATGTGGCGGCACGCGACATAGGTCGTGTGGCAATTTCAGCACGTAATGTTGCTGAGAGAGAGAGACAAGTGGTGGCAGGAGAGTAGCGAGCGTATGACTGCTCCAGACCACCGCGGCGGACCAACTGACATGAATCCCACCCTCCTCCACCCTCTCACACTCGCTACATAGTGAAATGTATGGGGAAAGTACCGAATTACATGGTTTTTGCACTCGTGTTGCGCGGTTGTTGCAAGAAAACTAGCGGTCATACAAGGATCGTTGTGGTGTCCTTGGAAAGCTCTGTTTATGCCCTTTGAGGAATAGATACTTGTTTTATGCTCTGAGTCTTATTTAGGCATGAAAATGATCACATAAACAGCCCTATTTTGGGTAAAAACACCCCGCTGGTGGCTACATATTATATACCGCCTAGGCCGCTCTTTAGGTGTTAAGCAAGTGTCACACTATGCCGATTTAAGTGCCGACACTCCACGAATTAAGGGTCGGGAGCAGGTCTTTGCCTACATCGCCGCGCGACGTGGGTGGGCGCCAACTCAAGAGAGCCGTCGGGAGAGGTCGTCAGGGGCCTCAGGAAAAGTTTGACACGCACAACTCTCATAAGCTGAGTCGGCGGCTAGTAAATTGGTGGGACTAGGACGGTAGGCGGGTGGCGTCGGGCGGCATCCAGTTGGCGTCAGACGGTAGAAGGGTGTCGACCTGTCTGCGTCAGACGCCGCTTATAAGGTAGGTCGCCTTCAGGCAGCAACCCGGTAACGCCCATGCGCTGTCATAGGGGGAAGGGCATACCGTGAGTCCGTGACCTGGCAACATCGCACGGGACATCGTTGATAGATGGTTTTGGGGGTGTTTTTGTTTTAACCTTGATGGAGGTCTAGGAAGGAAACTAAAAAATAAATTAATATATAAATGAATAGACCCCAAAAATCACCACTGTCCCCTTAATCCGATCCCATCAACGAGTGACTAACTATAAACCCTTTCAATAGCGGTGGCGTCTATTTTGCCATAGTTCTGCCATACTTAGACGATTTTATGCAGCTTAACTCCTTCAGACATATTATGTTCCAGTAAGTCTACAGAGGCGGGAGCCCGGTATCATTGCCACTGCACCACACAACTGTCAAAACCACACTGCTGACCGTTAGAATTGTCGGAGAAACCTGGGGTTGCCACCAACCGACAGATCTTCATCTAACTTACCGGACTTACTGAGCTCCATATGACGCTAGGGCGTCATATAACTTATTCTAGAATTATGAAGATAAGTCCATATGACGCGGTAGCGTCATATGAGTTTTTGGTTCACCCTGTCATATGACGCGGTAGCGTCATATAAGTCTGAAAGAGTTAAGAACGGTATGTGGGAGTTAAGAGAGATAAATGAGAGGAATGGAGGTCTTGTGATTGCTACAGGCCCTTTGTAAGCATAATACAATAACCTAATAGTTGCCAGACTATAACGAGAAAGACGTCACCGGTACTGAAAGCGTTAACTATAGATGGCCTTGTTTTACCAATTACTAAAAAAAAAATAACACTTAATTAAGGGGAGATGGGCACATTTGTTTGCTCATTTATGGATCTTATTATTATGTTTTTAGTTTCCTCCCTAGATCTCAAGCTTAACCCCCCCCCCACCCCCCCACACACACAAACGTCGCCTCCGACGGACCGGTTTGCCTCGGTCGGGATCAAGTGTGATGGAGTAGGAGTCCAGTGTGACAGGGTGGCTGTCCATTGCCGCCGTAGTATCTATCGGCGCCGCCCTACCTCCTATAGGCGCCGCTCGTCAGGAGCGTTGTCGTAAACCAGTTTGCGTGCTACGGCGTATGACGCCGCCCCAGCGGTGTCATTTATCTTCCTTAGGTCTTGCATGGTTGCCTCTCGACCCCTTCCAGTTGCCGTTAGGCGGCATGCCCGTCCATACTGCCCGCCGTGGGCGTCCCGCCCCTCTATCACCCACGATACTCGGCAGTGGTCTCCCCCTTGTATCGCCACTCCTTAAGTTGTGGAGCATCGGCACTAAAATCGGCATAGAGTGACACTTGCTTTAGAGAGAGCGGAAGCCACCCACCTCTCAACACACTCCCACCCTTAGTCTGTTCCATTCTCTAAACCAAGAGTGAACCGGTTTTCCCAGTCTTTCTTCTACTCAACATGTAAGCTTTTGAACTCTCTCCCTCAATTTGTCTTTCATTCTATGAGTTAAGGGGTAGTGGTAATTTTTTGTTATATTTATTGATATTTTATAGTAACCTCGTTAGACCTCCATCAAGCTTTAAAAAAAACACCCCTAGACCCCTCTTCAAGATAAATTTGGAAATTTTTCGGTAGGAAAATGTTGCGGCTGAAGGCCGGTTCCTTCGCAGAATTTTAGGCTCGCTATCGCTAGCTGGGAAAAAATCAACACCTTAATGGCACGAAAGGATGCAAATGAAAATACCCTTTTTGTCATCCATGCTGGTCCAAAGGACATCATGCACACCAGATCCGAAGAGTTGATGGAGAAATATCGCAAGATGATCCAGCACTACAAAAACAAGTCAAGGAATATCATCATCTCAGGCATTCTCCCCAAGATCGACGCATCTGACAAATTCTACGACAAGGCCTTCAGCACAAATAGCCGACTAAAATTTTTGTGTCTGAGGGAAGAAGTTGAAATCATCAACCTCTGGGACAACTTCTACAACCAGCCTACTCTGTTCCGCAAGGATGGCACTCATCTAAATCCTGTGGGTTCAGCATGCATGGGTCGTCTCCTACACGAAGCAGTCCGCAGCCATGGATAAAAAAATGCCATCCGAGAAGAAGCAGCAGTGACATAAATCATCCAACGCCAAGCAAAAAACAGAGGCAACCGAGGACCACCAGCAATAAGGACCGAAGACAGCGAGGACCGAGGACAGCCATGAACATAAATGTAGATCCGACAAGAACCAAAAATATTATTAAAGAGCGTTCCGTGAGTTCTAAAATAAAAAATTTAAAGGTTTTCTATGCAACCGCTCGTAGCATACACAATACATTTTCAGATTTAGAGGAGCTAGTGTTTACAGAAAATTATGATGTGATTGGTATAATAGAATCTTGGCTCAATACAGAAGATAGAGACTTTTTAGCAGAGTATTCACTTCCCGGTTATGTAATGTTTGAGAAAAGCCGAATAAATCGAAATGGAGGTGGCGTTTTACTTTATATCAAAGAAAGTCTTAACCCTACCCTCTTGTCAAAACCTCAAATTGTGAACTTCGACACATCTTTTGTGCTAATAAAGAATAATAAAGGTACAAAAATAATACTTGCGTTAATATACAGACCTCCAGCTCAATCAGTGCAAACTGACCGAGAAATTTACGAACAAATTGCAGATGTAAGTAAATCACAAGATACCGTACTTTTTGGCGACTTTAATTTACCTGTGACCAAGTGGGGCGATACTCTTACTTCACACTCCGGACATGACTTGTATACGAACTTGCAAGAGAGTTCGCTTTATTAATTTGTTCGAACGCCGACCCGTGGTAATAACGTTCTTGACATTATACTTGCAACAAAAGAAGAATTGATAGAGAATTTGAATGTTGGTGATGAATTCAGTAACAGCGACCATCGTACGATAACTTTCACTTTAAAGTTTACTAGTAACGAACCAAATAGTAGCATCGAAAAAGTCCCTAATTTCAAGAAAGCAAACTTCCATAAACTTAGAGCTATGTTTAAAGAAACTGACTGGAGCTTTTTAATTAACAATAACGACATAAATACATCTTGGAAGTTATTCGAAACCACTTACCTAAAAGCAGTGCATGACTGCATACCATCGAAAATACGGCATCCAGGCCATAATAATAAGCCCAATGGTGGAATAAAGATATTTCAAACTGTCTGCTTGCTAAAAATTTTGCTAATGATAGATTAAAATCCTCACAAAATGACGAAGAACTGGTGAAATTTGTAGAGCTACGACGCAAAGCCAAAAAGTTAATTAAGCAAAGTAAAAAGACCTTAGAGTTACATATTGCGAATCAAAGTAAAACAAACCCGAAAGAATTCTATAGTTATATCAGAAAGAAAAAAGTAGTTACTTCAACTGTTGGACCGTTAATCGATGAAAATGGAGAATACACCAAAGACGAAGTACAAATGAGTAATGCCCTCAATACCTTCTTTGCATCAGTTTTTATAACAGAAGACCTCAGTGATATCCCTACACCATCGCCGGTTCAGATTGATAATTCAGATGTACTAAGCAATATCACCGTTACAGAGAGAGAAGAATTGAATCGTTTAGATAAACTCAAGGTAAATAAAACGCCAGGACCTGATACAATCTCGCCTAGAGTTCTAAAGGAAGCTAAGGATGAGCTCTCCAAACCACTGACATTACTATTCAATAAATCCTTGCAGTCTGGAACTATGCCTGATCAGTGGAAGCTAGCCAACGTAACACCGATATTAAAAAAAGGCAGCAAATCCCTACCCAGTACCTATCGTCCAATTAGCTTAACCTCAGTTGTATGTAAAATGCTAGAAATGGTCATACGAGACAGACTCGTAAATCACTTAGAGGAAAATAACATACTTAACCCTTTATTGGCGGCGCGCATCATATGTCGAGTGAAAGAAATTTGGACTATGTGGCGGCTCACAGCATAAGTCGTGTGGCAATTTCAGCACGTAATGTTGCTGAGAGAGAGAAACAAGTGGTGGCAGGAGAGCAGCGAGCGTATGACTGCTCCAGACCACCGCGGCGGACCAACTGACATGAATCCCACCCTCCTCCACCCTCTCACACTCGCTACATAGTGAAATGTATGGGGATAATACCGAATTACATGGTTTTTGCACTTGTGTTGCGCGGTTGTTGCAAGAAAACTAGTGGTCATACAAAGATCGTTGTGGTGTCATTGGAAAGCTCTGTCTATGCCCTTTCAGGGATAGATACTTGTTTTACGCTCTGGGTCTTATTTAGGCATGAAAATGATCACGTAAACAGCCCTATTTTGGGTAAAAACACCCCGCTGGTGGCTACATATTATTTACCGCCTAGGCCGCTCTTTAGGTGTTAAAGATTCTCAACACGGCTTTCGTAAAAAACGTTCCTGTTTAACAAACCTCTTAGACTTCTTCCACGATATCCTCAACCTCTACGATGAGAGTAAAGCTGTAGATATTATATACCTTGATTTTCAAAAGGCCTTTGACAAAGTTCCCCACAAACGTTTACTGCTAAAACTAAAAGCGCATGGAATACAAGACGGTGTGTTGAAATGGATAGAAAATTGGCTCAGCAACAGAAAGCAAAGAGTAGTCATAAACGGTAAGGCATCTAAATGGACCAATGTAAGTAGCGGGGTACCCCAGTGATCGGTACTAGGACCAATTCTCTTTCTAATTTACATCAACGACATAGATGAGGGTCTCACCTGTACAATCTCAAAATTTGCTGACGATACAAAAATTGCAAATAGCGTACTCTCAAAAGAACAAGTTGACGATATGCAACACAATCTAGATGAATTGTCATGTTGGGCCCAAATTTGGCAAATGAGTTTCAATGCGAATAAATGTTACATAAAGTACTACATATCGGATACCTAAATGAGAAAGCAAACTATTCGATGAATGGCACTCAGCTTAAGAATGTAAACAGAGAAACTGATCTGGGAGTAACAATATCGAGTAACCTAAAACCGAGTCAACAATGTTCAGAAGTTGTTAAGAAGGCAAACAAAATAATTGGCTTTATAGGCAGGTCATTTGAGCATAAATCCAAAGAAGTTATCCTAACCCTTTACAATTCCTTAGTCTGCCCTCTTCTGGAATACTGCGTTCAATCCTGGTGCCCTTATTACCAAAAAGATATAAACAAGTTAGAACGAGTTCAACAGTTCAACGTAGAGTTACCAAAATGATACCTAGCCTAAAGAACAAATCATACGAAGAGCGTCTTAGATAATTAAATCTATTTCCTTTAACCCAGCGCAGATTAAGAGGTGACTTAATTCAAGTGTTAAAATCATCAAAGGCATCGACAATATGAACTGTAGTAAGTACTTCACTATCGACCAATCTAATTACACGCGGGGAAACGGTTGCAAAATTATTGGTAAATCTTTTAACTCGCACGAATCTAAGAATTTCTTCTTCAATCGAGTTGTCAACTTGTGGAATGGGCTTCCCCGAAACGTTATAGACTGCATCACCGTTGATTCATTTAAACTCCGCCTAGACAAATATCTTGCATCAAACCCGCAACTGACTGCGTTTGTAAATGAATAACTTTATTTTATCCACCCCTCAGTTACTAACCCATCTGTCCTCTACTAACTTCCTAATCCTGCCACGGACATTAGTTCCAGGGCAGTAATTCCCTTTCCAATGTTCCCTTACCCACTCTAAACCACTGTTTGGACACTTGATCCTCAGTGTTTTGGAGGACAAGCAACCTAGAAGGGTCACTAGATCTGTTGTTGCTTGATTTCCTTTGTACTCCTTTATACTCCTTTGAAAGGTCTTTATATTGACAACAAAATGGGGCAAAAAGTCTTTAGTTGCCAAACTAATTAAACGAACGTCATAGCATCTCAAACCTAATGGGACTAAACATGACGGGGAAACAAGCAACTACCTCCCCCTTAAGCTGTTTTAAGCTCTGTGTGTCCAGGCATCTTGACTCTAACGTACTTTGGAATTGGTTCTGTCACTCTTTAAACTATGGGGGAGACACTTGTTACGGGCAGCTTTGTTTTTAGCCTCCTTCACCCACATGGGAAAAACATACTTAATCCGTGGTGAGTAGTAGGTTTGTACCTGACCAATTGTAGTTTCTGATAGCTAGAAAGTAATATTTATTTGGTTTTATGTATTTATAAATGTACTACAACGGCATTTTAGCTGTTAATTCTGCTAAATATCGGTGCTTACAGCTCCAACTTCCTTATAGCATGGAACTCGCAAGTGTTCAATTTGCGTAGTGCTCAGGGAAATCGTCACTATTAAGTTGTTTCCGTTAAAGAGGGGCTATTAACAAGAGTGGCATGGTTATTCTTCTAACTTTGATTGTGGAGAAGGTAATGCCCAACATTTTGTTTTCGATATAAAGTTAATTATGACAGAGTTCAATTAATTCTTTGAATCTGATGATATAATTTACATTATATTTAATTCTACCTAACTGCAAACAAACTCAAATAACAATACCTAGTTTACTAAATTCATAATGAACCACAAGGGTCAAGGGGAGGCAGACTGTTTTTGTGGACCCTCTTCTCCCTAATGTTTAGCCCCCCTAGTTTTGAGATTATAAGACGTTCGGCCAATTAGTTTGGCGATTTTAACACCTTTCGCCCCATTTCGTTGTCAATTTTAAGACCGTTCGTGCCATTTAGGTGTCGATTATTTCCTGGCGAGCGATAGCGAACCTGCAGTTTTAAGAGGAACCGGCCTTCGGCCGGGAAAATTTTTCTACCGAAAAATGTACAAATTTATCTTGAAAGGGGGTCTAGGGGGTCTTTTTCTAAGCTTAATGGAGGTCTAGGGAGGAAACTAAAAGAATATATGAATACATAATATTAATAGACCAAACAAACGGTCTGCCTCTCCTTAAGTAGTACTAAGCTAACGAATAATGTAGAAACTAGATATCTACTGGGTCAATGACAGGCAATAATATGACTAAGATAATCATATTATGCCAATATTTACAAATACTTTATAAATGTACTTGGAATGATAAAGATAGCCATTATAATCAGAGGATGACATTTTCAATTGAAAAATATATGAAAGTCATCTCATTATAATATTATTGAAAAGACAGGCATGACAAAAGATGGAGAAATAATGAGCGAGTGATGAAAAGTGACAAAGTTATTTGGCTCTGGATTACATGTTTGTGAATTTAGTCAGCTAAAAGTAATTGTCGGCTTAAACATTATGATCCCGATAGTCGCTTGTTGACGTTCTATGCCTTCCTCAGTTTGTTGAGCAGGTCCAATCAAATAATGTCCATTATTGTTTATTATTTTAAATCTATTGAAATATTTGTTACGGATAATTATGAAATATGGTAAATACTGGTAAATTTGCATATGTTTCTTTTTTATAACAAAGAAATAGACATAAGGGAAGAATGACTATCTAATGCCCTGCAGATTATTGGAGATCCAGATTATACGGTTCGCCATGCTGTAAGGTAAACATTTTCAAGCACCAGACTTCAGTAAGAGATATTGTACTGTATATTCGGATTTAGTGACTTCAAGAATAACCATTGCCTGTAAATTTATATGACACTACTTGACCCAATCAGTATGGATGGTTAAAATATATTTTTGGTAAGCAGTAAACCATGTTATTTAGATTAGGAAGGATGCCACATAGTACAGAGTTTTAAACGAATTCATAATAACTCTTTAGTAGGCTTCATTAGTGACTGGATTTGCCTTATATTCCGTTTGAAAGTAGACGACTTTACTATTCTTAGCAGGCTCCTCCCGTAATGAAAGGCTTAACGGAACTTAATAGCCGAACTATATTTTCTACGTGTTCTTGACATGGGTAGCAAACACCAAGTAATTTCCGGATTTTCTACCTCATTTTAATGGAATTAAATATATTTCACATGATCGCAGAACATCCTAATACATCATAATCAGCACAATAAAAATAATCTATAAGCAAAACACGTAATCATACAAAACACAGGAATCTAGTAGTAAGTGCGTTAAAAGAAAAACTTTGTATTTACTAGAGAAAACAAAATATTACATACCAAGATGCAAAGGCTACAAATTATTACTACATATTTAACATAATATTAACTACAGCAGCAAGAGTACCAAGAGAAGTGAACCCTTTCAGAAAAAAATACTAGTGCTCACACTATGACACTTCAGTTACAAGGACAGTGACATTGAAAACTAAATAGAAATGGCAGAGGTGAAACCAAATCAATATTTTAATTCTTGGTCACACTCTTTAGAAGATTGTAGATTTTCCCAGAGAATAAACTTGATCTCTCACTTTAATCAGGTTAATTTACTCTACTGTACGCAGGTAAAAAAAACAAAATGCGAAATATATAATACAAACAAATAAAATAAAAAATAAATAATTTAAATACATTTTTGGGCAAGATGTTTAGGATTCCACAACAGTAAAACCCTGAGACTAAGGGACAGCGTGGGTGAATCTACAATCCAGGTACCACTAACGTCAAGAATGAAAGATGTGTTAGCGGGCTATTTAAATAATAAGGATAATTCAGGTCCCACCAACATCTTCAGTAACGTAGGTCCTCGAAAGGCACTACAAGGAGCTAGAGGATATACTAGATTATTGAAGAGCCACTCCAGCATCTGTAACCCTACTGAACCTAAGGCTGAAGCCCCTGCAACACTTGTTTGGCCAACTGAGACGTCCCCCAAAACTGCCATGGAGGGTGCACCACATGACACACACCCCAATTCTGGTGGGATCCCTGCCGTGAACCGAGCTATCCCTCGAGGGCAAAAGGGCTTCTGCGTTTGAGACAAATTCAGTGGAAGGCACTGGCAACATATGAGGTTATTCCCTCGCAAGGAAACATGACCCACCTAGGGCTGTATACAAATATCTTGACTACTTCTAGCCTGCTGCAGTCGCTTACAGATTCAACTCTGTTGCCCGAATTCCCTGAGTTGGAGTAGCTACAATCTCTGCTCACAGAAGACAGTGAAGAAGACTACTTCAAGCAACTAAGTTGGGAGTGGAAGGAAGAGTTCCCCCACACCCTCAGAGCCTGGAGAGAAGATTCACCTATGAAGTAACCAGATCCTGAAGTAGCAGCACCCTCCCCCTTGTTCCTGAAGTCACAGTACTTCCCCTGTGTTCCTGAAGAAGACGAAAGACGAGCTTCCTGCCTTTCTAACCCGACCCTTGTTCCTGAAATAGCAGTTTCCCCCTTGTGTTCCTGAAGTGATCAGTTCCTGAAGCAGCAGTACTCTCCCCTCTTGTTCCTAAAGTCACTGTAAAACCCCCTTTTTCCTGAAGAAGACTAGAGACGACCTCCCTGCCTCTCTAACCTAATCCCATGATCCTGAAGTCGCACTAATCCCCCCCGTGTTCCAGAAAAATAATAGAGACAAGTTTTCTGCCTCTCTAACCACGCCTTACGTGACTTTTCCACACCACACACCTGACCAGGGCACCCCACGTGGACTACGACACCATACATTGACCAGAATGCTCCACATGTACTACTTACCTGAGCTGAAAGCACTCAAGCCTACCTGTCCCATTAATCGTCTGGGTTCAAAAGTGCTGCCTTTTCCCACAGACCGCCACCTCCCCAACCCATCCCTCGGGAACATTGTGAGTAACGGTATTTGCTAATTACTACCCCAAAACTATAGCTTGTGTTGTATATGTTTATTATTGCTCACATTTCTTGTATTGTTAATTGTGCCCGGACTACCCCTTAGTGCATGATCGTATATTGTGTTGGGAGTTGTGCTTAGGCTAGCCACTATTGCATTCATATATTGAGTTGGGAGATATGCCCGTAATGCATATTATCGAATTCGTACATTGCATTGGGAGTTGTGCTGAGAGTGCCGTTATTATGTTCGTTCATTGTGTTGGGGGATTTGTGTCATGATTACCCGCTGATTATGTTCATGCAATTGTGTTAGTGAATTGTGTTCATGACCTGTGTATTGATTATCTGTGTGTCATGTTCATTGATTGTCTGGGTAAATAAACTATATATCGTGTACATTGCTTATGTTCTTTCCTCACAGTTAATCACACTTGCTAAGTGTCCCTAATAATATTGGCATTTCAAAAATATAAGAAAATAGAATGGTGAGTGTAAGCAAGCCAAAGTCAGGGTCTCCAGGGCAATGACGTGTGTCCTTTGTTTCTCATGTATAAATAAGAATGAGTAACTGGAGACAAGTCAAGGTGCTATACTACGAGAGGATAGTATCTAGTATCTCTGTGAGGGAATGGTAGGAGCAGGAAGAAGATGAAAAAAGAAGAGGAATAACAAAGTAAAGAGAGGAGGAGGAGTAGGAGTGGGAGGATGTGAATAAGACGAGGGATATGAAGAAGAGGAGGAGGAGGAGGTCGTTGAGAAGGATGAGGGAGAAAAAGACAAGAAGGAAGAGGGTGATGTGAAATATGAGGAAGAAGAAATGGGCTGAAGGAAAAATAGGCGTTCTTATTTTACGTGTATGAAGGAGACTAAATGCAAATCTGCCTGTAATAAGTATACCCCCAAAGTTGAAAACGTGAGAGAGAGCCAAATTCAAGGTACGTTAGATTAAAAATGTCTGGACACATTGAGCTTGAAGCAGTTTAAGTGGTTGGATGAGTGATAGACATATTGAGGAAGAGAGCTTACTTGTTTATATACAAAATAAATGGAACATCTTGGGTTAGAGAGTTGAACAGAATAGGGGTGGGAATGTGTTGAAAAGCAGGTGCCCCCTGCTTTCCGTGAGGGATGATATATACACTACGAAACATTTGAAGAACATTGATTATATTAATAGCAGTAGAAGAATCAGGGAGATGCAATATTGTGCTCGTAGAAAGAGATTGTAGGGAATTAGTTAAATGAGATGTATTAATAAGACACACGTCTGTTGACTCTACCCTTTCATGAAGTGTGGTATGGGTGGAACCTCCCAACACATGCAAACATTACTTAATACATGGGTGCACTGTGCCTCTGTACAGAAAAACAAAACTGTGTGGGAGTGAAGATCCCACATAGATGGTTGAGCACACCAAAATTCTGAGAAACTGTTTTTAGCAAGTGTGGTAATGTGATCTTTTCAGTACAGGTCAGAAGATAAAGAAACAACAAGAATATTGAGAGAAGACGAATGGTTGATTTGTGTATTTTTGAAGAGTAAGGGATATTCATGCAGAAGATTGTGTCAGGTAGATAGATGGAGAATCTTTTTTGGGAAGCATTGAAAGTAATAAGATTTTCTGCCCCAATTGGAAATAGTTGAGAGATCAAAAGATAGGCATGCTATAGCCTTTTCATGTGAGATTTGGAGTAATTGCGTGGTGAGTCGTTGTGGAAAACTAGTTGAATAAAGTAAGATAGAGTCATCAACATATGAGGGGATAGGGCTAGATATACAGTTGACATTAATGAAAACTAGACAGTAAACTTGAGACAGGGCAGAACCCTGAGGAGCACCAAAGATCATAGCTTGAGGAACTGAGTGATGGTCGTCCACAACTGCAGCTATTGTACAGCCAGAATATAAATTTGCGATAAAGGCACAGATAGACAGATAAAAACCAAAGGACGATAGTTTAGAAACTAGAGATTTCTGTCAGACTCTATTGCAGGCTTTCGGAGTACCGAAAGGAGGATGACCAAGAGTTACTAAAATACGAAAGAATACCAGCAGCATGGCTTCTAAGGAAGCCATGCTGTCGATCTGCAGGTAGATTATGAGATGACAAATCCTTAAGAAATATTTGAGTTAAGAATAGATTTAACAAATCCAAGCGGATTATAGGTCTGCTCTACCGTGTTTACTCCAAGGCGCGTGGCGCAATGCACAGAATGAAATGTAAGAGAAAGAGCTCGGTTACGGCCTAAAGGATAGATTAGAGTATATACAAGTGGAAGATCATTAAATTTGGTTCAATAATAACCTCCACATTTCGTGAAAATTGGTTCATGACTATGAGTCGCCTACGCTGGTGGAGGTATGCACTCTATTGATTGCCTACAATACATAATCACTTCTTACTCGCATCATATCCTATCTGCTCACCATATGGTCATCGGTTCATAACTTTTGAGATATATTTTTTTACAGACAATCAGACAAAAGGAGGCAAAAACATAAACTCCGTCCAACTTCGTTGGAGGAGGTAATTATAGTGGCACTGTGGAAAGCGTGTAGCTCCGCCTACGCCGGCGGAGGTATGCGCTCTACCGATTGCCTCCGAAGTTGAATTACTTCTCCCTGTGGGCATATCCTATCTGCCCACCAAGTTCTGTTCATAGCTTTTTGATAGGCTATATCTTGTACCACCAAACAATTAAACAAACAGACAAAAAGACAAACAAAGGGAGGCAAATACATAACCTCCTCCAACTTTGCTGGTGGAGGGAATAAAAAAAACTAATAGCGGGGCGCCTTGGGCAAAATTTGAAAAAGGACTCTGACCATTATGTCTAAGAAATAGATGACATTATGTAGATGTGTAAGGAAAATTAGTACTATCCCGAAAATATAACAGTTTTCACTGTCCGTCACTCCTGTGGTGTGGCACCATGGCTGATAATTTTTATCCAGATATTATTTGAAAGTATCTGTATGTACATTATATATGTGGTTCATTAATCACATATAAATATCCGATCTCATATTACGTCACTCCTGTAGAAGGGAGATATTAGCGAGGCACTCTGGGCTAAAGTTGGAGATTGGACTCAGTTATGGTCAAGGAATAGATCAGAATACAGTATACAGTATGCGAAATGAAAATGGTTAAGCAAAGACCCCAAAAGACAGCCAATTTAATTTTCCATCAACTCCTGTAGAAGCGGCCCTATAGTTAACCGCCAAGGGCAAAGTATTTTATAAGTGCCCTCTTACAGCCTGAACAATAAGCAAGAGTCTATGCATATGGAGTTCTATGAAATATGCCTTAGCAATTTCCAAACAAGTGGCCATTTCACTTTTCACCACTACTGCAGAAGGCACCAATTAGCATGGCACCCAGAACGAAATTTAAGAAAAGTGCCCTATTATGGCCTAGAGTATATATTTGAGTATATGTGTGTGTAAGTTCATTAAATTTGGTTCAGTAATAACATAGAAATAGCAAATTTTGATAAGGGTCGTACTACTTTGGATGGTAGGTATTTGGGGGTGCCCAAGGCGGAATTAAAACAAAGGGCTCCGTTACAGCCTAGAGGATAGATAATTTATATGCATTTGTAAGGTCATTAAATTTGGTTTGGTAATAATTTTTTTTGTTATAAAACCGCACTACTACTGAGGGTGCCTATTTGAGGGGAGCCAGGGCCAAAACATTTTTGTTTAGCTCCATTACGGTCTAGAGGATAGATCAGCGTACAGGTATATGGAAGTTAAAAATAATTATATTTGGTTAAGTATTAACCAAGAAATAGCACTTTTAAAATAGCCTTGCCCTAACAACAACAAGTCCAAGCTGGACTATAGGTCCGTGTGGCTGTGTTAACTCCAAGGAGCATAGCGCGACGTGCAGGATGAAATAAAAACAAATAGGTTCCGTTACGGCCTAGAGGCTAAATTAGGGTATAGGCATGTGGAAGAACATTAAAATTAATTTGGTTCAATAATAACCACCAAATTTCGGGAAAATCAGTTCATAACTTTGATAGCCATCTACGCTGGCGGAGGTATGTGCTCTATTGATCGCCTCCATTATTTAATCACTTCTTACTTGGAGCATATCCTATCTGATCACCAAATTTCTTGGTTATCTCTTCATAACTTTTGAGATATCTTTTTTACAGACATTCACACAAACGAAGGCAAACAAATAACCTCCGTTCAACTTTGTTGGCGGAGGTAACAATGGGGGATACTCTGGAAAACACGTACCGTACCTTCTCCTAAGCTGGCAGAGTTATGCGCTCTACCGATTGTGTCCTAAATTCGATTGCTTCTCCCTTGGGGCATATCCTATCTGCCAACCAAGTTTCGTGAATATCGGTTCATAACTTTGGGAGCCATCTACTCTAGCGGAGGTATGTACTCTACCATAGACTACAGTAGATCTGGACTTGACATTGAAATGGAACTTTGCAGTAAGGGATCCATAATCGGAAAACGAACTCCCAAGTTCAAACCTCGAAACTACGAACATTTTATATTTTTGCAGTTTCGAGGTTCTAACATAGGGGTTCGTTCTCCGATTTTGGATCCCTTACTGCAAAGTTTCATTTTCGTGTCTAGTCTAGATCTCCTGGGTGACCTGGATGTGTGTGAGTTTGTGTTTTTTATCTGTGTTTATTTTTTGTTTAATGTTGTTTTTGTGTTTTCCCTGTTCTTGCTCTGTCTTGAGTCGGCTACCCCCAAAATGGGGATTGGGCCTGAGCATATAGATAGATAGTCTAGATCTACTGTATTCTATTACTCTACCAATCATCTCTACAATTAAATTACTTCTTCATCGGTACATATCATATTCTGTCACTCCTGCAGAAGGGAACCATAAGCAGGGCACCCTTGGCAAAATTTGAAAATATGATTCCAACTATTATGTTGAAGAAATAGATGAAATTGTGTTCATGGGCAAGTACAAAATTAGTACTTATCCCAAAATATAATATTTTCCAGATTTCTTGTCGTGAATCCTAGCTGGTATATATACCGTAGTTTGAATTTCCCGGGTTCACGACAGCTGGTTCCTTTTATGTTTATACGCATTACTTTATTTATCTTTGTGGATAAATATTACTGTGGTTGCACCAATTATATCTTAGTTTATTTTCCCTTATTATTTAATCACGGGGGACGATATAGAACCCTTAAATATATTTTTATATTGTCACGATAAAAGGGAATCTCAGACACACTTCAGACAGATTTCACCCGGCCAAGACATACCGTCAGTTGCTGCCACATAACAACAAAACATCCCCGATATTTGCCTACCGACATGTCCATCATCTAATCTACACTCTTTGCATCACAGCTAAGTTCCTTGAATACTAGAAGTACTTCATAGATATTACTGGGACTACCACAGATAGCCTACATATACAATTTAACACGTAAGTCAACCGCCGACCGGTATCATTTTTATAGCCTAGGCCAATTCATCTTTCCAGGTTTAATTATTTAATTTATATCCGTTTCTCCTCTACCCCCTAGGAATAATAAACAGGATATAATTGGTGCCGTGACCAGGATACTGGGCCATCTGTTATATATTGATAGGAATTGAGGGGGTAATAGGCCTGACTTGTCTGCCTTTGTGTAGAGCTGGGCGATCCAGTGGACAAATGTTAAGGGCCGCATATGTCCGGGATTTTCCGCTGGACCGTCCAGTGCAGTGCCCTGCTTTTTTGTTAAGCAGTTCTATAGACCAGGGGCAAGGGTGGACATTGTCAGGCAGACCTCAGCCTGGGTTAGATGCGCCAGGGAGTCGGAAGGTGTTAGATAGGCTATTGGACAGAGCGCGTGCCTTCTTTGAGGAGGACAAGGCCGAGGAGGAGCAGTCGACGCAATAGGCTAGATCTAAAGACTATGACAACGGCTGCGCCTGTTCCTCCTTCAGAGGAGTCTTGATCCTTCTTTCGCTTTCTTTTCCTTTCTTTTTCAGGCATTAACTTGTAATTTGTTAAAATTTAATATAGTAAAGTAGAGTAATATGACATAGGGTAATTTTCCTTTTCTTTGATCATTTGTAAACTCCCAGGGGGCACGCGATCTGCATGCTTCAATTTGCTTGGTTGCTGTCGTCATCAATGTAAGAAGGTTAGCCTAGGCTTAGAATAGATTAGAATAGGTTAGCCTACAATGACAATTAGCATTGTTGTTCCTTAAGCTTTAGTTACCGTAAAATTTGTAAGAATGGAGGAGAAAATAAAGTCATTGCGGCGGTTCAGGGCCGCCAAGAAGGGAGGGATTACTAAGCTTACCTCTAATCTGTCGGAATTTATTGAACATGCTGCTACACTGCATGATATAAAGGGTGTGAAAATAACTTTAGAAAAGGCCCTAGCTGACATCGAGTCGTATAACGTAGAGTTGTATAGCTTATATTCAGATGATCAGTTAGAGGAGGAGATGGTGAAAGATATGCAATATGTCAATCAAGTAAACAGTCAGTTAGCGGAGTTAGATAGTGCTCTACAGACAACCACTACTGGTAGATCTCATGATAGCGCAGCAAGTAGGAAACAGAAGGGTATTAAGCTACCCTCCCTGAAGTTGCCAGTTTTTGACGAGGATCCAACACAGTGGGTGAGTTTCTGGGAGCTCTTTGCTTGTAGTGTTCACTCCCAAACAGACTTAACTGACATTCAGAAATTTACGTATCTAAAGGGACAACTTAGTGGTGAGGCTCTACAAATTGTTAGTGGGTTTAGTTTGGTCGCTGCAAGTTATGAACCAGCGGTCACTATACTAAAAAACAGTTATGGTCAAAAGGATCGCATCAAAGCAGCTCACATAGCGAAACTGTGTAATCTCCCGCATCCTAGCCAGGAGGTCAGTGCTCTGAAAGATTTTTCCGCGTCATTTGAGTGTGCGTTAGTCATTACGCTCCATGGATGTAACAGTAAGTGAAATGTGTGCAGTACTGTTGCATAATAAACTTCCTAGTGCACTCTCTGAAGTGATTAAGTGTGAATTAAAAGACAACTGGCTGGATGTGGATGAATATGTTCGTGTGTTTAAGACTGCAGTGTGCAATCTAGAAAGTAGACATAATCCACTAGAACAGTTTGGGGCGACCGCCACAGCAGCATATGCGGTGTATCAGAAACCCGATACCAAGCAGAAGTATGGATGTAAGTTGTGTTTAAAGACAGGACATTTTTGGGCAAAGTGTGCAAAATACAAGAACAGTCCCACCAAGGCCAATATAGCAAGGCAGTTGAAATTGTGCATCGGGTGCCTGTCGTCAGAACATGGCAGCCAGGGGTGTACTAACCCTAAAATTAGGCCGTGCCGATTCTGCCAACAGAAACATTTTAATTATTTGTGTCCGACGCCACACCTTGAACAAACTGGACAACCAGCAGTCCCTGAACCAACAGTGACCATGGCTGTGGCTTCGGGCCGTAATGCAGTGTTGTTGCCTACCATTCAGATTACCTTGACCGACAGAAACGGTCATACCAGTAAAGTAAGAGCTTTGTTGGACCAATGTTCGCAACGTACCTTCATCTGGCGCTCTGCTTTATCGCAGCTTGATTACGTTAGGGTCAGTAAGGAACAGCTAAGGCTCCAGGGATTTACTGGCTCACTTGGTAGTACTGAGTATGAAATAGTAGAGTTAACCTATCATCACAGAAGAAGGGTGCGTAAATTGAGAGCCATTGTGGTGGAGGAGTTACCAGTATACAAACCAGGGAGAGGATTAGAGATGGAGGTAAATGCTATTAAGGCTCGGGGTTAAAAATTAGCCGATCCAGGTATCACTGATGGAGATATGATAGGGTTACTGATTGGGTCAGACTTTTATTACCACTTTGTACATTCAGGCTATGTCAGGGAAGGAAGTATATATTTTATGTTACCCACAATTTATGGTTGTGCACTGAATGGCACTTATCAGTCAGATATAGAAGAGACCCATGTAGAGTTAGTCACTGTTCTTAAGTTAGCAGTAGACCCTTTAGTGGAGATACAGGAAGATATTGGCAGTAAATCTTCAGAATTAAAGGATATGACAGCTCTATGGGACTTGGACCATATTGGTATAAGTCCTAATGAGGCTGGTAAGGGTGGGGAGAGAGTCTTAAATAGATTTTCTGAAACGGTACAATATTCCGAAGCACATGGACAGTATATAGTGGAACTGCCGTGGAGAGATAACATAAATAAATTACCTGATAACTTTAAGTTAGCCCTGGGCAGAATGAGAGGCTTGCAGCGTAAATTTATGAAAGATCCCAACTACTGTCAACAGTATACAAAGGTTCTGGATGATCAGATAGAAAGGGGGTTTATTGAAAGGGTAGAGAACAGGAATCAAGCTGGTTATCCCATTCACTACTTAGCTCACCATGGTATTACTAAGAATAGTGTTACTACGCCTGTACGGATAGTGTTTGACTGTTCGGCTAGGATGGACGAGAAGGCGTTCAGTCTGAATGACTGTCTCCATACAGGTCCATCGCTAGTGGCTGACCTCACCCAGGTACTTCTACACTTTAGATGCCATCAATTTGCCTGGGTGAGTGATATTGAGAAAGCATTTCTCATGGTGGGGTTGAGTGAGAAGGATTAGGGATGCTACTAGGTTTCTGTGGCCCGTTGATCCCTTGGATGTTGCAAGTCCTTACATTGTCTACCGGTTCCGTGCAGTTCTGTTCGGGGCCACCTGTTCCCAGTTCCTCCTTAATGCTACCATTCAAAAACACCTTTCTATGATACACGAGAACAGTGAAGTAGTTAATAAGCTAAAAAGGGGGTTGTATATTGATAACTTGCAGGGGACTGGTGATGATGTAAGTGATTTGCAGCAACAATGTTGGGATGCCCGTAGAATATTTTCCAGCGCTAACCTGTCTTTACATGAATGGGTCACAAATAATGAGAGTTTGCGGGACTGGTTGCACCTGAAGGGTATAGCTTCCGCCAAACAAGACAGGGTTAAGGTACTTGGCGTTGAGTGGCTAACTGATAAGGATATGTTACAGGTTAATTGCCGCGGAAGTAGCCCTGCATTGGTTACAAAACGCGAG
The DNA here is from genome assembly GCA_032716605.1 of Paralithodes platypus. Classification (NCBI taxonomy): domain Eukaryota; kingdom Metazoa; phylum Arthropoda; class Malacostraca; order Decapoda; family Lithodidae; genus Paralithodes; species Paralithodes platypus. The sequence goes on along the minus strand of CM064542.1, from coordinate 25,180,710 downwards.
GCTCTAAGTCTAACCGCGAGTGTGTTCGATCCTCTAGGAGTGTTGCTACCGGTAACCATCCGGGCGCGGAGGTTCGTATAGGACTTGTGGAGATTAGAGTTTGGGTGGGATGTACCCATTCCAGATGACATGAGAGCTAACTGGCAGGGTATTTATGATGATATGATAGATAGTACAGGTATCATGTGTCCCCATCAGGTCACTAATTTTAAAAGGGTTACGCTGCACATATTTAGTGACGCTAGCTCAGTAGCATATGGTCTAGCGGCCTATGCGGTTGGTGATGAGGTAAGTAGGTTCGTAATGGCCAAAGCTAAGGTGGCGCCTATTAACCCTCGCACGACCATATGACGCAGAGGTTGCCAGATAAGCAATAGAAAATAGAGTTATCTCACTCTTATAATTACCTCTCCAAAATTAGTTTTCTGCCCACAGCTAACTCAAAGACAACTGCAGAGTTTAAAGTAACTAAACTAAAGGTTTCTAAATACCCCTGATGGTAATAAAGGCTTTAAAGTATCCCTAATAGGCTCAAAATTGCATCAAGAACGTGAGAGGGTTAAGTCCCTCACCATACCTAAGATGGAGTTGACTGCTGTTCTTCTCGCAGCTCGTCTCGCATGTTATATATGTGGGGCCTACGCGGACGAGCTGATTATCGAGAATGTATACCTCTGGTCGGACAGCCAGATAACCCTATGCTGGTTGTCTAGTAAAAAGATTTTGCCTATATATGTTCAAAATAGAGTTGATGAGATAAAGTCAATAGTCCTTATGTGTCCACAGAGGACAACCCCAGTGATCTAGTCACCAGAGGGATTTCATATGTGTCCTTAGTTGCTTCTTCGCTTTGGTGGGGAGGGCCCATATGGCTACCTCACCAAATGCTATGGCCTGATCATGGCCCAATAGGGGGCTCAATAGGAGGGGACACCACTGTGGGTTGTAACACGAGTCAAGAAGGAACCCTGTCATTGCCGGTACCGGTTGCCCCTACTGCCATATTGAATTGGGACCGGTATGGCTCATATATGAAGTCATGGCATGTAATGGCATGGGTCCTTAGGTTTATTAGGACTCTTAGAGAGAAGACACAAGGGAACTATCAGGCAAAACCGGCATACTTAACGGTGCCGGAATTAAGAGCAGCAGAGTCAGCCATGATTAAGGTAGCTCAGAGAGAAGCTTACTCTGAGGAACACCACTATTTGTCAAAAGGACAGGGCACACCAAGCAATATAGTGAAGCAGTTAGGCCTCTAAATGGAGGGAGGCATGATACGCTGTAGAGGTAGGCTACACTTGTCAGCTTTACATGATAGCGCCAAGTACCCTATCCTTATCCCTAATAAACATCGTATAGCCACTCTCCTTAGTAATTACTGCCACAAAGTGTGTAACCATAGTGGTGTTAGTTATGTTGTAAATTACATAAGGCAAAGATGGTGGATCCCCAAGATTAGACAGGTAGTAAAGAAAGCCTTAAGGGGATGTATCATCTGCAAGAGATTGCAAGGTACATCATACTGTGCTGTACAGGCCCCTCCATTGCCGGAGTTTAGGGTTCAGCAAGTGAGTCCTTTCCAGGTAACGGGGGTTGACTACACAGGTGCCTTGCCAGCAAAAGAGAAGGGGGGTACTGTAAGTAAATTATATGTAGTCTTATTCACCTGTGCAGTTACTAGAGCGGTCCATGTAGAGACGGTGTCTAACCTCTCCTGCGAATCATTTTTGCATGCGTTCCATAGGTTTAGTAGCAGGAGGGGTTACCCTGAGATTATGATGAGTGATAATGCAACCACATTTGTTAGCGGAGCCAGTACAGTACGGGAGTTGATAGATGATGCAAGGTTCAAAGGTACTCTAGCGGAATTTAAGTGCGAGTTGCGGTTTATACCGGCCAGGGCGCCATGGTTCGGTGGCATATGGGAACGGGTCATTGGCATCCTAAAGGCTGGCTTGAAGAAGGTACTGGGTCGAGCATTGGTTACCACAGAGGAACTGAATACGGTATTACTGGAGCTCGAGGCCACAGTCAATGATCGCCCGCTTGGCTACACCTACAGTGATCTTGAAGACCCTCTACCCATCACTCCTTCACAACTGGTTCATGGGAGGCGGATCAGAAGCTTTCCAAGGCAAGAAGTCACGGATGAAGATCTCAAGGACACGACGTGGCGTAACAACGATTCCGTCAACCAACGCTTCCAATATGTAACAAAACTCTCACATGACCTGTGGAAAAGGTGGAGCACTGATTATTTAATATCACTCAGGGAGCAACATCGTCACTTAATAGTAAAAAGAGGGATAGCATTGCCACAAGTTGGGGACGTCGTTCTAGTACATGATGACGGCCCCCGACTTTTTTGGCGTATAGGTCGGATAATGAAACTTCTTCGTGGTCCTGACCACGAATGTAGGGTAGTTCAGGTAAAAACAGGTGCCGGTTTGACCACCAGACCGGTGGTTAAGCTATACCCACTAGAGATAGATTTAGAGGTAGTGGATGGCGACAGCAAGCCGAACTCTGATAATATCCTTCCTGCTACTGGAGCGGACCGAGGTGATACCCCTCAGAGGCCGTCACGTCGGGCTGCTTCGGGTTCCTCCCAGTTGTGGCGATCCATGATCGGGACGGGACAATTGTAAATACTTTGTATGTAACTGGTGGCGGAGTATGTCGTGAATCCTAGCTGGTATATATACCGTAGTTTGAATTTCCCGGGTTCACGACAGCTGGTTCCTTTTTATTTATACACATTACTTTATTTATCTTTGTGGATAAATATTACTGTGGTTGCACCAATTATATCTTAGTTTATTTTCCCTTATTATTTAATCACGGGGGACGATATAGAACCCTTAAATATATTTTATATTGTCACGATAAAAGGGAATCTCAGACACACTTCAGACAGACTTCACCCGGCCAAGACATACCGCCAGTTGCTGCCACCTAACAACAAAACATCCCCGATATTTGCCTACCGACATGTCCATCATCTAATCTACACTCTTTGCATCACAGCTAAGTTCCTTTAATACTAGAAGTACTTCATAGATATTACTGGGACTACCACAGATAGCCTACATATACAATTTAATACGTAAATCAACCGCCGACCGGTATAATTTGTATAGCCTAGGCCAATTCATCTTTCCAGGTTTAATTATTTAATTTATATCCGTTTCTCCTCTACCCCCTAGGAATAATAAACAGGATATTTCTAACTTTCTGTCACTCCTGTAGAAGGGGCCCTGAGATGGAGCACCATGGCCGATATGTTGGATCTAAATATTAATTGAAAGTATATATATGTACATTATATATGTGGTTCATTAATCACATAGAAATATCCGATCTCATTTTAGGTCACTCCCGTAGAAGGGAGACTGTAGCGAGGAGCCCTAGCTGGGCTAAAGTTGGTAATTGGGCTCCGTTATGGTCAAGGAATAGATAAGAATACAGTATATAGTATGCATGTTTATGAAATTGGCAAAGCAAAAACCCCAAAAGACAGCCGATTTAATGTCCTATCAACTCCTGTAGAAGGAGCCCTATAGTTAACCACCAAGAGTGAAGTATTATTAAAGTGCCCTCTTGCAGCCTGAACAAAAAGCAAGAGTGTGTCCATATGGAGTTCTAAATATGCCTTAGCTATTTCCAAACAGAAGGCCATTTTACTTTTCACCACTACTGCAGAAGGCCCAGGTTAACAGGGCGCCCATACTGAAATTTAAGAAAAGGGCCCTGTTACATAAGAACATAAGAAAATGGGAGTCTGCAGAAAGCCGATTGGCCCAAGCAAGGCAGATCCCTGTCCCACACAGCCCCAATTCAATTACAAAGCCCAATTATAGGCTCAACACTCTAATACCCTGAGGATCATCTTACCAAAACGGTTAGAGATTACAGCCTACAGTAGAAGATATATTTGAGTATATGCGTGTGTAAGCTTATTAAATTTTGTTCCGTAGTAACCGAGAAATAGCATTTTTTTATAAACATCGCACTAGTGAAGAAGGTGGCAATTTGAGGGGCGCCCAGGCCAAAATGTATAAAAAAGGCTCGGAAAAATGTTATTTTAATACCACAAATTTTCAGAGTGTTTTTTATAAACAAAATTGGTCATTTGCATCAATATATAGTGTTTGTAATTAATTAGAAATCTCGGGAAAACCTATTTTCCCCAGTAGGCCTATCGATCGATGTTGAGACACACTCGCTCCCCGATAGTGATTTGAAAAGGCATTAGCCTAACCTAACAACCTTACCTAACCTAACCTAGTATTATGGGTGGGGGCTGCCGCCCCCACACCCCCGCTGGTTGAGTACTTAATAAACAAAATAAAAAATTGGCTGTCGATTATACGAAGGTGAAAGAAAAGTCGATGATGTCTATGATGTTTACTCTGCAATCTTCAGCTTGATTGTACATTGATAACGGGAAAGTACCGTATTGACAACCTTGTTACGAAAATTAAATTTTAGTACCATACTTTTATATTAGGTTTTTCCAAGGGTTTAACACATTTTCATATGATCTTTAGAGCTGTCGATAACTGGAAGTACCGTATCAACAACCTTGGGAAAATATTAAGGAAACCACCCACCAATTATTTTCATTATTTTGTTTTTAGTTTTAGTTTATTTGCATCAATATATAGTGATTGGCATTAGTTTCAACCTCCGCATAAATCGTTTTCCCCTTTATCCAACGATCTTAAGACACGGCGCCCGATAGTGGGGAGGGCTATGCAGATCAGGGAAAATGTGGGGTTAAAGACAAAAAGGCGATATAAGGGTTTTTATGATGAAAGTTGGCTCGAGTTTTGTTGTTTTTCAACTTGAGAAAACTCCAAAATGAAAAAAACCCGAGCCAAGTTTTGGCAAAAGTTGGCTCGGATTTTAAGACTTTTCAGCTGCATAAAAGACAGTAAGTGCAAAAAAGAAGTTGGCTCGGGTTTTCTTGTTTTTCAACTTAAGAAAACTTCAAAATGAAAAAAAAACAGTCATGTTTTGGCAAAAGTTGGCTCGGATTGGACAATTGTTAGGCTTCATAAAAGCTGAAAATGTAGAAAATGCCAGCCAACTCTTCGCCATTGGATACAGGATGGGGTGTGGGAGAGCTCTGCCCCCCCCACACCCACGTGATTAATTGAAATCATCATCTATGTTGCCCGATAGTGGGGAGGGCTATGAAGATCAGGGAAATTGTGGGGTAAAAGATGAAAAAAAAAAAAAATATTGAAGAACTTATTCCAAAAACCCAGTAAGCTAATTATCCATTATCCAACAATTAAGCGAGATTAAAGATATTAGCCTAACCTGCCAACCTTACCTAACCTAACCTAGTATTATGAGTGGGGGCTGCTGCCCCCACACCCCCGCTGGTTGGATGGTACATGGGATAGAAAATGAACTTCCCCAGTAAGCTCATTATCCATTATCCAACAATTAAGCAACATTAAAGATTTTAGCCTAACCTACCAACCTTACCTAACCTAACCTAGTATTATGGGTGGGGGCTGCCGCCCCCACACCCCCGCTGGTTGGATAGTACATTGGATATAAAATTAGGTCAATTCCTAGTGTTAATTAGACTGAAATGCAGGGAGAAAGAGGTCCGCCGAGTCGTGTTGTGTGCCGTCTATGTGTTTTACAGTAGCTATAATTGCTTTAATGCATTTCCGCCGCTACTGACATATATAGGAATGAAGTCATAGTAATTGATGGGTGCGCTGTGTAAGTAACGCTAGAATAATACCGAAAAAACACTATACCTGTAGGTGCAAATAAACTTTATATAAATTTGTACATCTATAATAATAAAAATAACCAACCTTATGTAACAAAGGGACAGTGACGGCGTGTTCTGGACTTATCCTCGTAATAATGGTGTGTACACCGCCAGTGATCTTTATCTGGCCGGTAATGGCAAGGATGTCCACACCTAGGACACTCAACACTTGTAGGCAATATACCGTGGTCTGTAAGTATCTTAAGGGCTGCCTGGTTGTTTTGAGAAATTTGTATAATTATTGTTCAGGGGTAAGTGCACAACCACTACAGACACTGGCCATCCTGCAACTGACATGTAAAACCATGCTGCCTGTTGGTGGGCTGGAGTTCAATGCACTCATTGGCTGACTAAAATGACGTAATTGTCCATATATTAATCCACGATTGGGTGACTCCTTCAATACCGTGACGTATGGTGACGTATACAAACAAATAACCAATAATATGGCAGAAACATAGTGACGTGTTGATCATTAGTTCACATAGAGAAAGGCAGAGGGCGTTATATTCGAATATTTACGATAAAAGCGCTCCTCAATTATAGTATCAACATGGCTGACCTAGCGGGGTGGCGTCTGTGGGAAACACTGGACAAATATCGTTACAGGTTACAGGTTCTAGGTTCTGTATCTCCCTTAATAGAATTGTTCGAGGGTTAACACTTATTTTAACATGGAGTATAGGTTATATTACATCCTAAATGAAATTTAAAAAATGTGTGAAAATTCTTGGGTTGTTTATATAATAGAAGTTACTGTGGGACACGTAATATGTTGAAGGGGGAGCTCTGCCCCCTCTAAACACCCGTCACTTATGTCATCATAATCTGTTGTACTTCATAGGGGGTCCAATTAAGGAGAACGTTAATTAACAGACGAAATTAGGCCGCAAATTACAATAACATAGCGGGCCGCCGTTTATAGGAGACTTTTTACACATCATTTTCAATGTTAATTTTCTCCCTTAATCGATTTCTCCAAATTATCAAACTTACATACAAATGAAGTACAGTTTATAGGGATTCCAACATGCATTTCAAAATTGTCATGAAAATTGGTGGGTGGTTTGCTTAATATATACCCAACCTTGTTACGAAAAATAAATGTTAGTACCATACTTTTTTATTAGGTTTTGCCGAGGGTTAAAACAAATGTTCTTATGATCTTTAGAGCATATAGATTCAATATTTATCTTGAAATATATCAATAAAATTCGTAGTATTAAAATAACATTGAACCAAAGGCTCTTTCTTGTACGGTCTAGAGGATAGACCAGTGTATATGCATGTCAAAAATAATTTAATTTGGTTCAATAATAACCAAGAAATAGCACTTTTTAATAAGCGTCAACCTAACAACAACGACATAAGTAAGCCCTAGAGGTCCTCGCTTGCACCATGACCTAACAACAAGAACAAGAACATGGGTAATCCCTAAAGGTCCCTCTCTTCGCTCGCGGACGTAACAAGAACAAAAATATGAACAAGATGAAGAAGAACAACAACGACATCAGTAAACCCTAGAGATACTCGCTTTCACACGAACCTAATAAGACATAAGGGGAGGAAGTGAGGGAAAGGAGGAAGAGGAGGGAGGAAGCGAGGCATAGGAGGGAGGGAGGAAGCGATGGAGAGGAGGGAGAAGCAGAGGGAGTGGAGGGGGGGAGGAGGGAAGGGAGTGGAGGAATGGGGAGCAGAGGGAGTGGAGGGTTGGGAAGGGAGTGGAGGGCTGGGGAGTTGAAAGGGGAGTGGAACAGTAGGGAGGAGAAAAAGGAGTGGAGGGATGAGGAAGATAAGAGGGAGTGGAGGGGTGGGGGAGAAGAGGGTTTGGGAGAACAGGAGGGGGGAGGGAAGAAAATGAGAGTGGAGAGAGAAGAAACGGAAGAAGAAGGGAGGAAAAGTGGAAATTGTGGAGAAGAAAGGGGAGGGGTCTATGAGAGAGAAAAAGAGAAACGCGAGGGAAGAGGGTGGGGGGGGGGGGGATGTATACGTAATGGAATTTAGGTGGAAGACCCGAGGCCCTTGCCTAAAATAGAACTCCTCACAAGTATAAATACAAACATAATATTATACTCCCACGCCCAATACAAATTACCACCACCTACCTATCTGCTCCTCTCCCGCCTTCCATATCGAATACGCACTCACAGCTACACAGGGAACTATAATACCACAAAGAATAATCGGGAAACCGCGCAAGCACCTCACAGTCGCCATGTTTACTCGAAATGTGAGGGTTGCCTTTCGCTCTCCGGGCCACGTAACATGTGGGTTGCCGGCGAGGGATTTTTGGCACCCATTTTTCTCATTTATTAAAGACTATCTTAATGTTTTATAATGTTATGTGTAGATTATGGCTTGGTTACTGAATGTTCTGTGGGTATAGAGAATATGATAAGATCACTTGCTTAGTACATAATTAAACAAACCGAATAATCGAGCTCTGGCATATTCACATGCCATAGAATTAGATGATTGGCTGAAATCGGATACCAGTGTTGCCCCCTAGTGAGAGCAAAAGATACCCTAACTGCAGAATCATAAGAAACGGGATTATCACCTTCATAAAAAACTGTATGCATCGCCAACACAGGTACAGTCGTGCTCAAAAGTCGTGATTTTCCTCCATTAGACCAACTTCGGTTATCTTTATAGTACAAAGAAATTGACGAGTAATTTAGGGGAGATGTTTATGTATGTGTTTATTTATTAACTATTGTTTTTAGTTTCCTCCCTAGACCTTAATCAATCTATAAATGTACCCCCATAAGCCTCCTTCGAGATACATTTGTATATTTTTCGGCTTAGATATCCTCCGGCCGAAGGTAGTTTCCTCTTAATGTACAGACTCGCTTTCACTAGCCAGAAAACATGGACACCTAAATGCTAGGGAAGGTATTAAAATCGCCAAACTAATGGAGCGAATGTTAAACTTCAAAACTAATGGGGCTAAGCATGAGGGAAATGAGGTTTCCGTACACAAAAATCCCTCTAAGCTCCATCTTAATAATTTGTTCAGATTTGTTGAACATTTTGTATATACATGTTTTTGTTTATGAATATATAGTTGAAGTTGGACGCAACCTTTGAGCCTTATCGAACCCAAACAGGACCGTACACTCTATGTCATAAATCTTGGTCTTTGAGTGTTCGAAACTATCCCGAACTGAATCGAATATCTCATTAAGGGGGTAGTGCTCGTTGTTTTAGTATAGATGTGTATAATAAATTATAATCCTTTATATTTTGGTTTCCTTGCTAGACCTCCATCAAACTTTAAAAAACACACCCCCTTGTCCCCCTTTCAACATAAATTTGTAAATTTTTAGGCAAAAAAAAATTCCGGCCGAAGGCCGGTTCCTTCTAAAATTAGAGGCTCGCTATCGATCGCCAGGAAAAAATCGACACATAAAGGGCACAAAAGGTTTAAACATTGACAAAACAAATGAGGCGAAAGGTCTCAAAATCGCCAAACTAACGGAACGAAGGTCTTAATACCTCAAAACTAATATGCTAAACATGAAGGAGAACGGGGTCCAGTAAAAGCGAGTAGTACCCCCTTAACCCTTTCAGCACCATGACGCCTTTATACCTTTGCTGCTGGTTAAAATTAAACGATTTTATGCAATTTAAGAAGGACCTATGTTATGATGAGGCTTTATTGAGATCGGACTGACCCCTCTGAGTCGTTGAGGTAGACTATAAACTAACTAAAAATCGTCTAATGGTAACCAGAATACGATGACAATTACGTAATGGTGGTGAAGGGGTTAAATCTTTGCCTAATATATACTTTTCGAAGGTTCGTTTTGCTGTTCGATGGTTCATAGTCGGCCAGGATTTATGTCTTACAGTGTACAGTCACTCATACAAATTCGTGGACCTTCCCTTTTTCTTTTTATAGAAGTATATATCTGGAAACGATTTCATGAGGATGTTTTCCAATACATCAACTACTAAACTATATACTATTGATTGACAAGCAAGTTCTATCAAAAAATCAATTCACATGGGTATAATTGCATAAAGATAAACATTAGGGGTCCACGAATCTATATAAGTGACTGTACAGTGGCCACAATAATTTGTATCCAATCCATGATGTTCTGTATGAAAGCCAAAATAGAATGCTGGAGTTAGGAGTGCATTTTATCATGCAATAGTTAATTCATATGAACAATTAATGGTTTTATCAAAAATGTATCTTATTAAGGGGGAATGGGCGTATTAATTTGCTCATTTAAGAATCTTTTTATTTGGTTTAAGTTTCCTCCCTAGGCCTCCATCAAGCTTAAACAAATCATCCGCCCAAGACCTTCCTTCAAGATATATTTGTAAACATTTTGATAGAAAAATGGCCCGGCCGAAGGCCGATGCCTCTTAAATTACAGGCTCGCTAATGCTCGCCAGGAAAAAAATCAACACCTAAATTACACGAATGGACAGAAAGGTTTACAGTGTAAGTAGAAAGATTAGAGGTTAGAAATAAGTCAAGGATGTTGGGCCGATCTCCAACTCGGTGTAGATCATGCTTTATGTCATTTAGCATATCAAATATGTAGGCTTGTTCACCAGATTGGTCAGTGAAATGAGAGACAGCCATTGGTGGTGCTGAACATTGAAATCACCTAAGATGGAGATTTCAGAGAAAGTTGAGGTTGATAGGATGCCTTCAACTTTAGAGTTTATATAGTCAGAGAATTTAGGAATATCCATAGAGTTAGGGGATAGACAGACCGCACAGATATATTTAGGTTGAGAGTGACAGGAAAGTTTGGATCAGAGAGTTGAGAATTCAGGGGAATCAAAGTCGGGAACAAGTGAGTTTGCTGTGCACATAATTATACACATCTGCCTTTGGCTTTTAATAGAGAGAGTGGGAGGCAACATACAAGGGATATATGAACATTGTTTCATAGTCTCCATGAGAAGAAGATCAGGTTTGTTGGAGGAGAGGTGGTGTTCCACAGAGTACAAAGTACAAAGGAGTAAAAAGGAGTACAAATGAAATCAAGCAACAACAGATCTAGTGACCCTTCTAGGTTGCTTGTCCTCCAAAACACTGAGGATCAAGTGTCCAAACAGTGGTTTAGAGAGGGTAAGGGAACATTGGAAAGGGAATTACTGCCCTGGAACTAATGTCCGTGGCAGGATTAGGAAGTTAGTAGAGGACAGATGAGTTAGTAACTGAGAGGGGGGAAAAAATAAAGTTATTAATTTACAAACGCAGTCAGTCGCAGGATTGATGCGAGATATTTGTCTAGGCGAAGTTTAAATGAATCAACGGTGATGCAGTCTATAACGTTTCGGGGAAGCCCATTCCACAAGTTGACAACTCGATTGAAGAAGAAATTCTTAGATTCGTGCGAGTTAAAAGATTTACCAATAATTTTGCAACCGTTTCCCCGCGTGTAATTAGATTGGTCGATAGTGAAGTACTTACTACAGTTCATATTATCGATGCCTTTGATGATTTTGAACACTTGAATTAAGTCACCTCTTAATCTGCGCTGGGTTAAAGGAAATAGATTTAATTCTCTAAGACGCTCTTCGTATGGTTTGTTCTTTAGGCTAGGTATCATTTTGGTAACTCTACGTTGAACTCGTTCTAGCTTGTTTATATCTTTTTGGTAATAAGGGCACCAGGATTGAACGCAGTATTCCAGAAGAGGGCGGACTAAGGAATTGTAAAAGGTTGGGATAAATTATTTGGATTAATGCTCAAATGACCTGCCTATAAAGCCAATTATTTTGTTTGCCTTCTTAACAACTTCTGAACATTGTTGACTCGGTTTTAGGTTACTCTATATTGTTACTCCCAGATCAGTTTCTCTGTTTACATTCTTAAGCTGAGTGCCATTCATCGAATAGTTTGCTTTTTCATTTAGGTATCCGATAATTATGTAGTACTTTACATTTATCCGCATTGAAACTCATTTGCCAAATTTGGGCCCAACATGACAATTTATCTAGATTGTGTTGCATATCGTCAACTTGTTCTTTTGAGAGTACGCTATTTGCAATTTTTGTATCGTCAGCAAATTTTGAGATCGTACAGGTGAGACCCTCATCTATGTCGTTGATGTAAATTAGAAAGAGAATTGGTCCTAGTACCGATCCCTGGGGTACCCCGCTACTTACATTGGTCCATTTAGATGCCTTACCATTTATGACTACTCTTTGCTTTCTGTTGCTGAGCCAATTTTCTATCCATTTCAACACACCGTCTTGTATTCCATGCGCTTTTAGTTTTAGCAGTAAACGTTTGTGGGGAACTTTGTCAAAGGCCTTTTGAAAATCAAGGTATATAATATCTACAGCTTTACTCTCATCGTAGAGGTTGAGGATATCGTGGAAGAAGTCTAAGAGGTTTGTTAAACAGGAACGTTTTTTACGAAAGCCGTGTTTAGTATCTTTAAGTATGTTATTTTCCTTTAAGTGATTTACGAGTCTGTCTCGTATGACCGTTTCTAGCATTTTACATACAACTGAGGTTAAGCTAATTGGACGATAGTTACTGGGTAGGGATTTGCTGCATTTTTTGAATATCGGTGTTACGTTGGCTAGCTTCCACTGATCAGGCATAGTTCCAGACTGCAAGGATTTATTGAATAGTAATGTCAGTGGTTTGGAGAGCTCATCCTTAGCTTCCTTTAGAACTCTAGGCGAGATTGTATCAGGTCCAGGCGTTTTATTTACCTTGAGTTTATCTAAACAATTCAATACTTCTCTCTCTGTAACGGTAATATTGCTTAGAACATCTGAATTATCAATCTGAATCGGCGATGGTGTAGGGATATCACTGAGGTCTTCTGTTGTAAAAACTGATGCAAAGAAGGTATTGAGGGCATTACTCATTTTTTGTACTTCGTCTTTGGTGTATTCTCCATTTTCATCGACTAACGGTCCAACAGTTGAAGTAACTAATTTTTTCTTTCTGATATAACTATAGAATTCTTTCGGTTTGTTTTACTTTGATTCGCAATATGTAACTCTAAGGTCGTTTTACTTTGCTTAATTAACTTTTTGGCTTTGCGTCGTAGCTCTACAAATTTCACCCGTTCTTCGTCATTTTGTGAGGATTTTAATCTATCATTAGCAAATATTTTAGCAAGCAGACAGTTTGAAATATCTTTATTCCACCATTTGGGCTTATTATTATGGCCTGGACGCCGTATTTTCGATGGTATGCAGTCTTGCACTGCTTTTAGGTAAGTGGTTTCGAATAACTTCCAAGATGTATTTATGTCGTTATTGTTCATTAAAAAGCTCCAGTCAGTTTCTTTAAACATAGCTCTAAGTTTATGGAAGTTTGCTTTCTTGAAATTAGGGACTTTTCGATGCTACTATTTGGTTCGTTACTAGTAAACTTTAAAGTGAAAGTTATCGTACGATGGTCGCTGTTACTGAATTCATCACCAACATTCAAATTCTCTATCAATTCTTCTTTTGTTGGAAGTACAATGTCAAGAACGTTATTACCACGGGTCGGCGTTCGAACAAATTGATAAAGCGAAATCTCTTGCAAGTTCGTATACAAGTCATGTCCGGAGTGTGAAGTAAGAGTATCGCCCCACTTGGTCACAGGTAAATTAAAGTCGCCAAAAATTACGGTATCTTGTGAGTTACTTACATCTGCAATTTGTTCGTAAATTTCTCGGTCAGTTTGCACTGATTGAGCTGGAGGTCTGTATATTAATGCAAGTATTATTTTTGTACCTTTATTATTCTTTATTAGCACAAAAGATGTGTCGACGTTCACAATTTGAGGTTTTGACAAGAGGGTAGGGTTAAGACTTTCTTTGATATAAAGTAAAACGCCACCTCCATTTCGATTAATTCGGCTTTTCTCAAACATTACATAACCGGGAAGTGAATGCTCTGCTAAAAAGTCTCTATCTTCTGTGAACATTAAGAACATTAAGTGAACATTAAGAGGAAAGGCCGCAAATGTTACATAAGTTGACTGTTAGCAGTCTAGTACATTTTAAGGCATTGTCACCAGGAGTCAAGTTACTGAGGAGCAATTATGCCCCCCCCCTCCCCCCCTCCCCCCATTTTCCCTTAGCCCCGATCCAATTACGCAATTCTTTTCTGTTTTCAGGCTATTATTAGACGATTTTGTTCAGATTAGGAAGGCTGTGTGGAAGTCAGAGGATTTTGATTACCACATAGTCTTCCTAAACTGTACAAAATCGTCAAATGATAGCCAGAATGGAATGTCAAAATGTGTCATAATCTTCAAAGGTTTAAGCATGACAAAACAAAAAACTATTGAGATAATGAAGGTGAAAATACAACGAAAGGGTTAATTTAATAGATACTAAATATATCTGACGAGGAGACCCAACGTGAAAGAGAAAGACTACCCTAAGAACGTAATCAATAAAGTCTGGGCAGGTTAAAGGAGGGCAGGGCGAGTATTAATGAGGAGAGACAAGGTGATGGGGGAGAGGCAGCAGAGAGAGAGAGAGAGAGAGAGAGAGGGAGAGAAAATCCAGGATGATGAAATTATAAGGATGATATAAACTAATTAATATTACTTGTAATATATGTGACAAATTAACTTGAAAATGTGTGTGGTGAATGAAAGGATAACAAAATGTATAGTTGACTGTGTGTGTGTGTATGTTCAAATTGCGAGCATTTATGTGTTTGTGTATGTAAGAAAAGATTGCTAGTGTATGTGTGTGTGTGTGTGCAAACCAAATTTCAAAGAAGTGAAGTTTAAAATGGTAGAGGTTGAAATTGGGACACGTTAAAAAGAGAAAGTATAAAGGTACACATAGTACAAAGATGGAAAAATTAATAAAACAGCAAAATCACATATGTAGTCAATGGTTCGGGGAAATTGGGCTGTGTGTGAATTAAATAATAAGGAGTTATAATAGTAATAGCGCTCGCTCTTGCCCTCTCTTATCTCTGAATACCAAACACCGGTAATGCATAGGATACATATTGTAAGTGAACATTGAACATAAGTTAGGTCTTGTTAACTCTTATTCTTTTTATTACAAAATATAGAAATCTAAATATTATTTGAAACAATATTCTTGAATGGGGAAATGGAACCACGAAGAGGATTGCAGACAAACTATGTCGACAGAAAAACAAAATACAAAACAAAAGAACTGTAAATAACAAATAACAATGCATAATACACAAATTACTTCCAAAAACTATCCAACACGTCTTGTCTGTGACTGTACATTTCACAATGTGCAGCTGACCGCACACACAACGAGCACAAAAATGAGACAGAAAAACTGATTGCAGAAAACCTTTCAGAATACACCCGCCCCAACCCTCCCTTGCATTCTAACTCAATCAAAAAGACTCACTGTTTCGTTTCAAGTGTACACAAAAAAGTCACCCTGCAGTCACCAGCAAATACTGTATGCAATATATTGGCTACCATACTAATTGTCCATAATAGTTAACACTTTCACTGCTGATGACATACTTATATGTCCTTTGTAAAAAAACAAAAACCCACACTGCAGGCGACATACCCATATGTTTTGGTCTTACCGGCTGAGTTGGTAGCACCGAGCCGCTCTGCTTGTTGTCATATATACTCTTCCATAATCTTCTTAGCTCCCCTCCCATATTGATATAAATCTGCTCCAAGCATTGGTTGTAAGAGGATCTGTGACCAAGCAAAAGGTGTTTTAGAAGCTAACATTCAATGAAACCAGGGCCACTTTTACATGTAATTGTGACAACTACAGTAGGCTATATACCCAGTATGAATGTGACATTCATTTCATGTTACAGGCCATTACCCATACTATCTTATAAACACAAATCTTATAAGTTAACGGTTTGTTTTATCAAGTTATCGTAAGGACAAAATGCAAAAGTGACAGGAAGATATAATAGGCTTAGTGAGTGGTTCATGAGCGGGCGGAAACAAGAAAAGTCACGCTCAATATTTCCAAGGCCACGAGATTGTAAATGGGTGACTGAAGAGTTTAATGGAGAGAACTTGAGCCAATCTTTCCATTGGCACTCATTATGATTCAGTCAGGGCTACACATATGGCGATATGGGTGATGTATATTGACCGGAAATAGCGAGAAATTCCCCACCTGAGCATATTTTCCCTACAGAACTCCCTGCAAGGAAAGAGTTAATGTTGATATCGATTTGGGTACAATTTGTTAAATTCGATATAGTATGTAGATATATTAAACTCGTTCGAATGAACCAGTGTCCTAAATATAACAACCAATCTCAAAGTGGTGTATACAAAAAATTATAAAATAGAAAATGTCAACTAGCATAAATATCTACCTCTGTATGGTGATGTATTGACTTATTAGCCACACAAAGACCACAATATATATATATATATATATATATATATATATATATATATATATATATATATATATATATATATATACAGAGAGAGAGAGAGAGAAGGAGTCTTGGTTCGTATTCGAAATAGCGAGTACTTTGAGTAATGAGTATGGTGGTGGGTGGGAGGGGTTTTGTATGTGAGCTTTTAGAGATTTAGACAGTTGTCCGTGATTATTTTCTCTCCGGCTTTTACGAGTTATGTGTGGTCGTCCGTAATATTATGTATGTAATACAGAACACATAGATTGTTACATATATAAATAATTCAGGTAATCATTCATTCTGTTTCACCGGAAACAAAAACCTAAAATGCCATACAAAATGGCTGTTGCACACGGATTATGTCTACATGGTGTGTTACAGTCTGTGTTCTATAATGCATACACAAATACTACAGTGTGTGAATACAAAATGACGAATGTATATTTGTGTAATACACTGTACCTTAAGGTGAAGTTACTGGTGTTCATTATTCATTGATCATGTAGTTGTATAAGAACATTTATAATTATGCTATGTATTTACACAAATTATGTAAAATTTAGTTGTGCTATTATGATAGGCATTCTTAACTTTTAACCCAAGATAGTATTATCATCTACACACTTTCAATGTTATTACACTCGAAGGTGTTAGAAATAGTTATGGTTATACTGAACACATTTATTTACATTTCAAGCTGTATTAAACTAATTAGCTCTTACGCCATACACACCTACAAGAGCATAATCTACTTTTATATTTAATTACTTAGGATAGCTTATTTAATTATTGTTACACCCATATTCTCTTTTTAGGAAGACTGCTGGACCCTACATTGCCTTCTGCCTCCTTTACGCCACACCCTACAACTGTGCAATCGACATGAGTCAATGCCATAGGCTAATTATCCACCAAATAGGGCATATGAACATAGTTGTCGATGTGATTGCAGCAACCTCCGCCCTACGTTAGTGAATCTTATATTATCTAGTATAAGGTCTCCTAAGAACATTTTAGCAATAACCACTGAACACGAACTCTTCCAAAATGTAAATCACAATGACATCACGAAACGTTGCACTGGAAAATTATTGTATGTATGTATGTAAATACTCGGCACATACCCTATTGCTGGTGGTGGCCAACACGAGTCAGAGCCCGAACAGAAACAATATTTATAGTTCCTATTCTCAGGGTCTGTGACCACTTTCACGTTCCCTGGCCCCTTTCTCTGTCTCCCCCAAAATATCTACAAACCACTAAACAGCATCACACTTTCCAATAGCAACACAACCCAATCACATGCTTCAATCACAACGATTGACTCTACTCCTTCATATAAACAAACAACACTCATTAATCACTTCTCTCATGTCAGCCACCTAAACACCCATAAAGACGATCGATCAACTCAACGTGTCATCCGACGTAAGATACAATTTTCCACAGACCCTGACTATGCACCCTTCCCCAACAACCAGACAAAGCACATCAACAATCTCAAGCACTCACCCACCTGTGGTCCAGATAACATTAGCAGCATACACCTCACACACACCTAGGACCACAAGGCATACAAGCGCTCACCAACATATCAAACTACAGTTATTCACACAACCCAGACATCTGGAAGCATGGCATAATTATTACATTCCCCAAACCCAACAAAAAACCCACGCTACGATCCTCACACCGCATTATCACTCCTTTGCACCCCCTCCCCCCCTCCCCCCCCCATTCTTAGAACGACTTGTACTACAACAGACCACACACGCTCTACCCTTAGCTCCAACACAGAATGGCTTCAGGCCACTGCACTCCACAGGCCTTACACAAACAGCTTTTGATGGCATCAACTCAGCCAGAACACCACACTGATCACTACTTACTGCCATGGCAGTCTGTCCTTACTTAACCCTTAACCAATGGCGCACGACATCTGTCGAGTTAAATAAATTTGGACTATGTGGCGGTGCACGACATCTGTTGAGTGCCATTTTCAGCACGTAATGTTGCCGAGAGAGAGAGCTGAGCGGTGGGACGAGCGTAGTAACCTTATGACCGCTCCCCACGACCACCGCGGGTGTACTGAACTGTATTCTACCTTCCTCCCCCTCTTCTAACTCGCAACACAGGGAATTATGTACGGAAATTACCTTATTTTAGGATTTTTGAACTCGGGTTGCACGATCATTGCAAGAGAACCAGTGGTCATACAAGGATGGTTCAGATGTCATTGGAAAGCTCTGTTTACGCCCTTTCAGGGATAGATACTTGTTTTACGCTCTGGGTCTTGTTTATGCATGAAAATGAGCACGGAAACAACCCTATTTAGGGTTAAAAAAAAACGCTGGGCGGCACAGTGTAAAATACCCTACCACCCGCTCTCTGTGCGTTAATAAGGGGAGGCTGAACCTTACACCCCCAAGTCAGCCTGTATAAGGGATTGTGTTTCTGGCATTATACCATCTTATTACCAATGGAAATACTAACACTCGCTGAAAAAAATCAGCTCTCTATGTGCAGAATTTTATTCCACTTTTGTAAAATCAACTAGTCACTCAAAATTTTTCAAATTTCCCGCAATTTTTGCATGGCATATCCTACAAGCATCCCCTACAACGTAGCGTTTAAATTTACCCCTATTGAATAATAGAAGGTGCTGAAAAAAATATATTATATAATTATTTTTGGGTTACAGCTGATTTGACTCCAAAATGGTCAAAACTCGGATATTTTCGGCTAAACAGCAATTATCTAAACGTACAGGCATTCCTATATACCCCTATGTACTCTATTTAGAAGGGGAATGCATTTGAGCAATACATAAAAATATAGATACACTCGTAAATGACAAAAAATGATAGCAAACCACTGAAATTCATAGATTTTCATCAGTCAAAAATATTTTTGGGGCAGATAAAATAGTTAGTCCTCCTTAGCTTCCGTTTTCTACCATAGCGCGCACATAGAAGATCGAGTTTAATGACCAACTAAACAAGATTTTCGTCAGGGGCAGGCTTCACAGATTTTATGAGACTTTTTTACCAAAATCCATGATATTGGGGGCCCCCAAGGGGGCCCTAGGGATGTCATATGGGTGTTTATGCCCTCATATGATCATTTCTATTGCTTACAGAAGTGCTTTAGACTACAGACACAAAAACAAATTTGGGTGGCTGAAAGATTTTTTGTTTTTGTTTTGGGGGTCAAGGTCGAACCCCTGGCACGGGGGGTTATGGATGCGATATGTTTTTTTGTTCCTTCCTATGCTATTCTCCTATGTTGAAAGAAGCATTATAGAACAAGAACACAAAAATTCGAAATTTTAATTTCTGGGCTCAGCGGAGGGTTCAGCCTCCCCTACTGAATACATTATCTGATTTTAAAGTTTTTCACATGTATAAATTTTAAATTGATTTGAGGGTCGTATTTAAATAATTTTATCTCTAAAACCTTGTCTATTTTTTTTTTAGATATTATACCAAGGTAAGGTAATTTAACATTGATGTCCTCTTTACTCACATATGGGATATATAATTTAGGCTGATACACTCCCTTTAAGAATTGTTTCACAATATTATCAACAAATGCATAACTGTAACTGCTATTTGAAAAGAAGTTACTTAACAACTATATTTCCTGGTGAAAGAATTCATACAAAGAAGTCAGGTGATAGGCTCTATGTACCAGAGCTCTGATCGGATTTACTTTAAAAATAGAGGCTTATAACTACAAAAAAGCTGTTCCCCAAACCAGAAAATGGGGGTTTACGAAAAATAGAGAGACTCAGTTTACCATGAAACTTATCAAGAAGCAAATCTAAAAAAGGAAGATTGTTGTTACATTCAGACTCCATAGTTAATTTTATGTTACTAAGTCGACTGTTTAGGTAGTTTAAGAACAAAGCAGCATGAATCATATCTTTAAAAATGACCAGGGTATCATCAGTATACCTCCTATATAAATTGTTTTTAAATTATTTGGGATAATTATTCAGCCAAATAGTTTTGGGATTGAACCACAGACAGACAGGACAGAGTCCATTATTTAACCCAGTCCACCATGGCGTGATAAAGTATAGTTAACCATTTCCTAAATATAAATAGGGAATGGTTAACTATTCTGTGTCACGCCATTGTGGAGTGGGTTAAAGCATGGATTCTCGTCCTGACTGTCCGTGGTTCGATCCCGGCTAAGGGTAAAATCATTATTCATGTAAATCACGTGTATTTGGGAGATGTACTTCATATACAGGGTGTATTGTAAACAAAATACTTGCATAATTCAAGTGCTAATTACCGTTAAAAAAATCACATTATTCTATAATTACATAGCCTACAGAATAATTAAACATTAATGATTTAACACCTTATTAGCGGGCTAGGCGGTCTATTTATATGTACCGCCCAGCGGGGTGTTTTTAGCCAAAATAGGGCTGTTTACGTGATCATTTTCATGCCTAAATAAGACCCAGAGCGTAAAACAAGTATCTATCCCTGTATCCCTGAAAGGGCATAAACAGAGCTTTCCAATGACACCACAACGATCCTTTTATGACGGCTAGTTTTCTTGCAACATCCGCGCAACACGAGTGCAAAAAGCATGTAATTCGGTAATTTCCCCATACAATTCAGTATGTAGCGAGTGAGAGAGGGAGGGAGGAGGTGGGATTCGTGTCAGTAGGTTCGCCGCGGTGGTCTGGAGCAGTCATACGCTCGCTACTCTCCTGCCACCACTTGTCTCTCTCTCTCAGCAACATTACGTGCAGAAATTGCCACACGACCTATGTCGCGCGCCGCCAGATAGTCCAAATTTATTATACTCGACTTATGTTGCGCGCCGCTAGTTAAGGGTTAAAGGACATAAAGTAAAATATTCAGTGTCGTCCAAGATTATACTATAAGCCGGACACTAGCTAGCATTGGTCTCCGTGGTCTCATTAATTAATAACACATTTATGGACAAATTTGTATATAATTTCTGCATGTGACTGTCAAGCAGGGTAGCGTATTTACATGAATAATAGGACGGTAAAAAACGACAGTAAATCATATATCTTCCTATAGTTTCATAATATTTCGGACCGTATCGTCCATCAACAAGTTTTTAAACGAGATCTTAAAAATACAGATATTATGTTATATTTTAATTTTATAATACTAATTGAATCTTTTGAATACAACAATTATAACGAAAACCGTACCGCACTTAACACCTTACGAGCGGCCTATGTGGTTTATTTATGTGTACCGCCCAGCGGGGTGTTTTTAGCCAAAATAGGGCTGTTTACGTGATAATTTTCATGCCTAAATAAGACCCAGAACGTAAAACTAGTATCTATCCCTGAAAGGGCATAAACAGAGCTTTCGAATGACACCATAACGATCCTTGTATGATGGATAGTTTTCTTGCAATAACCGTGCAACGCGAGTGCAAAAAGCAGGTAATTCGGTACTTTCGGTACATAATTGAGTATGTAGCGAGTGAGAGAGGGAGGAGGGAGCTGAGATTTGTGTCAGTAGGTTCGCCGCGGTGGTCTGGAGCAGTCATACGCTCGCTAGTCTCCTGCCACCACTTGTCTCTCTCTCTCTCTATATATATATATATATATATATATATATATATATATATATATACATATATATATATATATATATATATATATATATATATATATATAGTTCACTCTCTCTCTCTCTCTCTCTATATATATTATATATATATATATATATAGATATATATAATTATATATATATATATATATATATATATATGTATATATATATATATATATATATACAGTATGCTGTATATATACCGTAATAGTTAATTTTCAAGTACGTTGAATAATATTTCAATTCAATATGAAATAGCTGCATACAAAAAACTATCATAAAAATGTTTATATATTTAGTTGTAAAATAGAAAACTAAAGTTAACGAATAAAGTACATAGAAGTCTAAAACAATGGTACAATATATATTTAAATTTACAAGATACTTCAAACATATTTTATGCTGCTCCTTTGTTATTAAAAAATAAATAAAAATAAAATGTGAGTCACACGCTTGACTGAACTTATGAAATTAATTTAAAAAGACTCTTTATGAAATCCCTCTCTGACAAAAAATGTATTATATATTATAGCAAAACAATTATCTGAACAATTATTAATTAATGTTATTATATAAACTCACTCCATAATTGTATTATCAATGTAAAAAGGCTTCAATTAAGTAGTACAGCAATTACACCTTTTTTTCGGACAAGGTTTATATATATATATATATATATATATATATATATATATATATATATATATATATATATATAAACCTGTACCTGCTAAAATATAAGTATAAACAACTAAGTAATCCAACTCACGGATGCGATCACATATTCCTCAGCTGCTGTCACCAGATATAGCACAAACATGCAGCCGAGCGATGCAGAAGAAATATAGAGCCTAATAATTGAATACGAGAATAAAAACGAGTAAGTGGAGCAGACAAGACAGGCAGAGTGTGAATTACCAATGGGGGGTGCCGGAACTGCTGAGAATATTGCCATTAGGTATTTAGACAAAAATGATGGATGTACAAGACTAATAGAAATAACTCACGTAGGATATACTTAGCCCCTTTATACAGGCGACGTCTTTTTAATTATATTCTAGCTATGTTTAGACGATTTCGTTCAGTTTAAGAACCTCCTTTGATTAAAAGGCTTCAAACTATCTTAATTACACCTCTTGAATCCTTCTTAAGCTGCACACAATCGTCTAAATATAGATAGAATAAAATATAACGAGAAATTTCCGGTACAGAAGAGGTTACAGATAAAATATACAGTTGGTGCAGATAAGTGAATGTAAAGTTAAATATATTATAAATAAGGGAACAAACTGCATGTTGAATGGATGGAAATTAATTTTATACATGAAACTAGTGAATTAATATACCGCAAACTGATAAGATTATTGATTGCCGATAACTAGAGGATTGTTATGTCAAGTGAATGTTACATAAACTCTATAACTAAAACACGAAAATCTGCCATTCGAATATTTACAAATTCGCCATATAAAGCACCTACGGAGCCACTTATTTAAGGATTATTAATAATAGTTAAAGTAGATAAGCCCTCCGCCAATCACTGCGCTCCCTTTTACTTGCTTGCACAGCCAGCTGAGTTTGACAGCTCACGGCTGCAACGTGCCACACCCTGCCCACCAGCCAATCAGCGGTCTCCATTATCGGAGCGCAAAGCTGGACTTCTTACTCCACCTCAAAAGTAACTCTCTTTCTCTTCCCGAGGAGTTCCTTCTGATTATCCACTAACAAATACCTCGGTGCCAGCCCTGTACTCCCGTAAGCCGCCAAAAGAGGTTTATAATCAGCTTCCTGGGACTTATTTTGAAGAGAAGAAAGAGGAGGTGAAGAAAGCAAGAATTCAGAGCGAGCGTGTCACGGCGCTTGCCAGCCAGCCAATCATAGCGCGGGAGAGCGGGATGGTTGACTATAAAGGCTGCCGCGCACGGGTGCCACTGACAGACTTCCCCAGCAGTACCCCTTTTGACTCAATGCCACCCAAAATTACCTCCCCCTATACCCTTTTCGAATACTACCACCCAAAAATACAACCCCAAAACATGCAAGCACTTTCGATTTTATACCACCCAAAAATTAACTTGCTCCCCATCCCTTGCCCCCTTCTTGGCAAGCCATCCTGAATCTCATTAAAGTAACTTCTCCAACTAAATCAACTCAACCCCAGCTCAATTATTCAACTCACGCACGTTGGGTCAAGCCCCGACACCCTATTTCTCCCACTATTATCACTGTCTCTCCTACTTAACCAATAAAAACTTCCCTTCTTTCACCCTCACCCACCTTTTCTATATTCATTCATTCATTCGTTGCTGGGGGGTGGGAACCCTGGCCTATGGGGTTGGCAACGCTGGTTTAAATCAGCGAGGTTAAGCAACGTGGGGTCTGGTCAGTAGTTGGATGGGTGACCGCCTGGTACCAGCACACAGCTGCTGGGTGGGTTGGGTGGCCCTGCACCAGCGCGGTGTAGCTGGATGGGTGATTGCACCCGGGACCGACACTGATCAAATGGTTGTCACACATGCATGGGATGGGTGAAATTTCCTTGGTTTGCCACCAGGGTCCAAGTAGCCCAGGAGTGTTGAACAAACTCCAATTCCTGTGTAGTTCCGTCTCACTCAGACGAAAATGAGTACCTGGAATCGTTGTGGCTCAAATGAAGCCAGGGACCTGATTGGTGGCTTCCTGCAACCAATCAAACACACGAGAATGAGAACTTGGCTAGCCACCAGGATTGCTCAGTGGTCATTGGGCTGGCCTTCTCTCGTGTTCGCCTCGTCCCACCCATACGTAAAACTGGGTACCTGGAGTGTAAAAACGGCCTTGGCAAGGTCGTATCCTAGGGTAAATTTGATTACTTGTCTCATCTTTCCTATATTCCCTCAATTGTGTCTGTCTGTCCTGCCTGTCCCCCATCCTTTCCCAAAAGAAACACAACTCCGCAGGTTGGGCCAAGCCCCGACGCCTTCATCTCCTACTACAATTCACTTCCTCACCTCCTACTACTTCCTCTGTCCCAACTCTAGTATTCGAGGCATTGGGTGATCAAAATTATTACTTGTCTCATCTTTCCTATATTCCCTCAGTTGTTGCTGGGGTCATTCACCTCTCGGAGGTCACCGGGTTACCACACTGCAACCTACTTGCTCTCTCTTGCCCGGGCATAAAGGAGAACCAGGAACCCACCTTTCCAGTTACCCTGCCCTCACCTAAAGTCACAACCCCGACCACCCTTGACCTCTCCTCACTTTCGCCCACTCGGAAGATGCACCATCAGTATCCTGCCGCCTGTGTCATGTCGCTAGTCTGCATACATACAGTCAAGCGCTTCAAGAGGGACGACAGAAGGTGGACGGAAGTGAGGACTTCCAGAAGAGCTACTGGCCAGCTCTGAGGTGGTAAAGCACAGTTCCAGACACACACACACCTGATTCAGCATACCAGAATATATTTGTTTAAGGACCCATATTGGGCCCGCATACGATAAAGAAAAAAAAGAGAGATGTGGTTGACTAACCTGGTGGTTTCTATCAAAATTGATGTGTCGTCCTAGGACAAGACTAAAGAAAAAAGAATTTAGACTCACCTGAATACATAAAGATGATGATGTGTTATTAATTAGTTATATTTGTTAGCAACGGCGCCATGCCGAAAGTGTTATTATATAGGATCTGATAGGAGAGATTAAAGATTAAAAGAGTAAAAATAAAGAGGGGAGGGAAAGAATACTGTTGTTCATAAATGAGGCAACCAGTAAGTTAAAGAGGGAAACAGTTGTTTAGTTGCCTAATAGATTAGCTATAGCTAGGGAAGCACACTAGTCCATATGAATCATTCATTAAATTAAGTTGTGAAAAAGGAAACTGTGAAGAAGGACACTAGTCCAATGTGAATTACGTAATTATTAAGTCTAAAAGAGCTATTCCGTGTATGCGTTTGAGACACGGTTCATCTTTTGTTAGAACGATTATTGATTAAGGTGAAAGGTAGCATAGTGTGTTTGTAATAGGGTTACTTGAGGGTAAATTCAGGTGTCATTGAGATAAAGATTGTAAACCCATATGGTGAAGTAACTGGGTGACGGAACCCAATAGTGTCATTGAGATAAAGATTGTAAACCTAGATTGTGAAGTAACTGGGTGACGGAACCCAATAGTGTTATTGAGGTAAAGATTGTAAACCTAGATTGTGAAGTAACTGGGTGACGGAACCCAATAGTGTCATTGAGATAAAGATTGTAAACCTAGATTGTGAAGTAACTGGATGACGGAACCCAATAGTGTTATTGAGGTAAAGATTGTAAACCTAGATTGTGAGGTAGCTGGGTGGCGGAACCCATATTATATGTTAGAGAAACCTTGTAATCTCATTCTGTAATTTGTACGATTTTATGTCATTGTGGAGGTACTTGTGTAGTAACGACGGTTGTGTCAAAGGAGTAAATAGATTCTATGTATTGAGGAGATAGATTACATGTGTTATAGCCTTGGTATTGAGAAAGGATACAGAAGGCTCAGTAAACGTGGGAAAATCTAAAGAGTAGAGGAAAGAATATAACTTTTGTTTTAGTTAAGCAAAGAGCAAATGGTTCATTAGGCCCTGGTCTCAATAAAAGACACAGCAGGGTTTTGATTTAATGATTTAGGATTAATCACTAATAACGGGTCGTAGGATCGAAGCCGACTTGAGTCAATACCTGAATAGTGGGGATTCAGTTAGGGAGTAATGGGAACTTTAGGGGTCCAAAGTGCAACCTAGCATGAATCGACGTAATATTCAATCTGAGTCTTGAACTCATCTCGGCCCGAGCCAAGAACCTATTATTAGAGTAGTTAGGAAGTCTGTTAAATAAAATATACGAACTTCTAAATGACTGTCGAATTATCCCCCGTAGTAGTAGTAGTAGTAGTAGCATAACAAAATTAAAATTAAATACTACAATAGTAATAATAATAATAATAACAATAATAATAATAATGATAATAATAAAAATAATAGAAATAATAAAATTAATATTATGAATACTAATAAAAATAATAATAATAATAATAATTTAATTGCTTCCTGTTGATTATATTTACAAATACAGTACTGTGGTTTAGTGCAGATGTACACATTCATTAATAATCTAATGCTACCAGTTTGCGTTAATTGAGGACTTTCGTAATTATCCAACAGTCCAAGCCAACCTGTTACGAGATAGTAAAGGGAAAACATCACAAACTCAAAGATATTATAGATAATTATAAAGGAGTGTTATTGTGGAATTAATTTTCACAAAGTTTTCAAAGGTGAGCTCAATTTCAGAATTTAAGAGAACATGAAAAGTCTACATGTTTGAAAAATAAAGTGCTGGATGAAATGTGAGGGATATCATAATTCTACGTGCATTCTTTTTCTCGGGAATTGTGTGAGTTGAGATAAAGGTGATATAAAGGCATTCTGGTAAAATATTATATGAAACATATATTAAACAGATATACTGTATATATCGACCGTCTCCGAGGGTTCTTTCACCAGCACATAATGTCAATGCTCAGAGCACAGTGCGCCCATGTATCATGTATTGTTCACATGTGTGAGGAGGCCCAATCCATACTGCATTTTTCGAGCAAGGGTAGAGTCAAAAGCATTATGTCTCATCAATTCACCTCCTCTTACTAATGTCATACAATCGCACTCTACACGCTGCAATGTTGTATCTCTCTCACTCTTTTACCATCAGTACCATAATCAGTGTTCTTCAGAGTCTTTTCTGTGTATACCCCCGCCAACCGCCAACCGACTTTCAACGCAATCTCACCCCTTTTCTGTCCAGTTTTATCACACAACAGTGAACCGATTTTCCCAGTCTTTCTTCTGCTCAACAAGTATTTTCTGGAATTGTCTTCCTCAGTCAAACTTCTTCAAGCTGCATGTGTTCAGACATGTTGACTCTAACGTACCTTGAATATGGCTCTCTACCACTCTTTCAACTGTGTGTGTGTGTGTGTGGGGGGGGGGGGGGTTAAGACTCGTTACAGGCAGCATTATTTTTGTCTCTTTTACTCACTAAATCACTATATATATACCCACACACAGGACTATAGTGCTCTTCCACTGTACCATCAAGACATTAAAAGGTATAGCACACACTCTTCGTACATATTTCTTGTCGATATATAGGACCATGCACTGAGTGTTACACTAAATCCAACCTCACTATGATAGTCAAATGGAAGTACTGAAACACGTAGATATAGTGGTGACCGGTCAACTCAACCAGTAGACCATTTCAACCAGTAGCTCCCAACCAGTACCAAATCAACCAATACGGTTAGGTTAGGTTAGGTTAGGTTAGGTTAGGTTAGGTTAGGTTAGTACTATATTTTGGCACTGGTTTGGTTGGTCTGGGTTAATTTGGCACTGGTTGAGAGCTACTGGTTGAAATGGTCTACTGGTTGAGATGACATGGAACCAGATATAGTATTATGAAAGAAATACCAAGCGTAAACTGTGAGGTGAGAGGCCCTATTCCATAATGAGGAGAGGGAATAATGACAAACTAAATGCCGGGAAACAATACGTATAGAGGACAGTATAACAAAACAATAGCTCAAGAAATAAAGAGCAATAATTACGATTGGAATTGGGTACATGCAAGAGAATAGACATATTGATGCGATGCACAATATATTTGAGTTTTGAAAATCATAATAGTATAAGAGAGGGAAGTACAGCAAAAACATTGAGAGTAATAATTAAATAAATGTAATTATATATGCAGTGCAATTAGATAAACAGTGGACACATGTATATATAAAACCCCACACACAGAAAACTATATAAATAGATAACAACCGTGCTCAGTAGAGCATAATTATATTATCACCACCATACGTGCAGACCGGAACCAATATCATCTATATTAATATAATATTTAAGATACGCCGTTTTGATCAGTTGTCCATGTGATTC
Source organism: Paralithodes platypus (assembly GCA_032716605.1). Taxonomy (NCBI): domain Eukaryota; kingdom Metazoa; phylum Arthropoda; class Malacostraca; order Decapoda; family Lithodidae; genus Paralithodes; species Paralithodes platypus. The sequence goes on along the minus strand of CM064542.1, from coordinate 25,151,991 downwards.
AAAGTGTGTATTATTATTTTATTATTATTTTTTTTATTTTTGTTTATTTTTTTTTTTTTGGGGGGGGGGGTTGCAACTGATATGGGCACAGCGAATAGTAAGAATAAATCCAATCAGTATTGGCGACTGAACGCTTTCGGCCACGACCGTTTTAGTTTGTGGTCGTTTTGTGCGGGGCTGATACAGGCATAGGATTCATATATGATTGATATGGTCTATTTTATCTGTAATCAGTTATATTCGCTGCCGTTCTAGTCCCTGGCAGTTTTGGTCCGTGACTGATTGGAACCGGTCATAAATTGGATATTGCCAAACACTGAAATAAGACTAATCGGTATTGACAGTGATTTATTTTAGTTCAAGGCCATTTTCGTCCTTGGCTGTTGTTATCTGAGGACGATGTGGGCTGAGTGGTCTGTGGTCATTTATATCTTCATTTTTGTTTATTTATTTTCTTCCTTTATTTTTACTTTTGTTTCCGTTAATTGTTATACATTCAGCTGATGCAGGGCGAGCGGTCAGAGCAGCCGATTAAGACATTGTGATCCAGTGAACTCCATTATTATTAGACTAAATAACATGTACATTTGCAAATTTGTACAAGTGCTCAAATAACCAAAACCTCTCGTCATAAAGGTGTTCAGATATGGAATTATGTTTAGATTCGATTAATAGTAAATGTACTATTTGCTGGAGAGGTTAACTTTAAATATTGTGTTCTAGTATATATCTTGCGTGTGTATGCATTCTTGGTGTTTGTGTATCGTAGATATTCTATGTCTGATTATGCAATTAGATCCCATTTTCTCGATTGTGTGCACAACTGCATATTCTCTATTTCCTATAATAGATTAATTATCAGAGGGCATAATATATGCCGCATGGCAACAAATCCTCTGTTATATATAAGCTAGTATTTGTACATATAAATGTTGTATGCAATACAAGTATTTATTTATATCACTAAAACTGTTTTAATTGAATTGAGTATAATCAATAATTCCAGTCATGCATGTTAGAGAAAAGGAAATTTTATTTATTCAGGAGTTAAACCCTTAAGTCCCCAGTTGGGGTCATCCAATCAAAACCAGTGTTTGCGTGTGTTCTTATTTATACGGTATGTCTCACAGTAGCTATTGTAAAGAACACCAAAACCAGTGTTTGCGTGTGTTCTTATTTATACGGTATGTCTCACAGTAGCTATTTTAAAGAACACCAAAACCAGTGTTTGCGTGTGTTCTTATTTATACGGTATGTCTCACAGTAGCTATTGTAAAGAACACCAAAACCAGTGTTTGCGTGTGTTCTCATTTATACGGTATGTCTCACAGTAGCTATTGTAAAGAACGACCAAAACCAGTGTTTGCGTGTGTTCTTATTTATACGGTATGTCTCACAGTAGCTATTGTAAAGAACACCAAAACCAGTGTTTGCGTGTGTTCTTATTTATACGGTATGTCTCACAGTAGCTATTGTAAAGAACGACCAAAACCAGTGTTTGCGTGTGTTCTTATTTATACGGTATGTCTCACAGTAGCTATTGTAAAGAACACCAAAACCAGTGTTTGCGTGTGTTCTCATTTATACGGTATGTCTCACAGTAGCTATTGTAAAGAACGACCAAAACCAGTGTTTGCGTGTGTTCTTATTTACGGTATGTCTCACAGTAGCTATTGTAAAGAACACCAAAACCAGTGTTTGCGTGTGTTCTTATTTATACGGTATGTCTCACAGTAGCTATTGTAAAGAACACCAAAACCAGTGTTTGCGTGTGTTCTCATTTATACGGTATGTCTCACAGTAGCTATTGTAAAGAACGACCAAAACCAGTGTTTGCGTGTGTTCTTATTTATACGGTATGTCTCACAGTAGCTATTGTAAAGAACACCAAAACCAGTGTTTGCGTGTGTTCTTATTTATACGGTATGTCTCACAGTAGCTAGTGTAAAGAACGACCAAAACCAGTGTTTGCGTGTGTTCTTATTTATACGGTATGTCTCACAGTAGCTATTGTAAAGAACGACCAAAACCAGTGTTTGCGTGTGTTCTTATTTATACGGTATGTCTCACAGTAGCTATTGTAAAGAACGACCAAAATCATTGGAGGGAAACATTTATATCGAAGGAGTCGAGTGGCGGGGAGATTACAGGATGTTGGTCAAAAATATGAACCGATTATATTATGGTTCCAAACAAAGATACTGACGAAGTTTCCGTTAAATCTGTCCATTAGGTTTAAACAAAAGTCCTGCTGTCTAACACACCTACAGATAAATGGACAGTCACACAGATAGTCTTAGAGCGACGATCGCATAATCTTAGCACATTTCCTTTGGCAGATATATAAAAAGTAAATATAGCACCGGAGATCGAGAATGAAAGGCAAGAACAGGTAGGGCAGACAGTGAGTGTAAATTAATAATTATGGAGGTGAGGAGCCATGTCCCACAGTGAGGGAGGGAGGCGGAGAGGAGGAAGAAGGAAATATACTGCAGAGAGAAAAAAGGAGGAAAGATAGTTGAAGCTAAGAAGGGCAAAAGTGAAAATTATAAAATAGAAAGAACAGATAAATAAATAGGACGATAGGAGGACAGTTAGTATACATTGTGCAGGTGATTAAACGTAATCCACAGTGAGGGGAAAATACGGAAAGAGGGAATAGGGGAACTGGGCAAAACAGGTGCAGAAATGATCACAAAAAAGTGACAGATATAAAAGAAAAGAAGACAAAAAAGCCCAGAAGACTTAGGGCGACAGCACAAGATTAGAAAATTAAATATAAGGGGGAGGGTGGGGGGGAGTATTTAAAGAAGACTAGAAAAGACCTGGGTGGATATTCTATTACGGTGATATTTGTGTTCCATGGTGAGCGAAGAAAACGGAGATAGGGAGGAAAAGAACTAAGCAAGTGGAGCAACACATTGAAGAAGAGAATATGTGGAGGAGAGTAAAAGAAGAATGACAGTGAGAAAGATGTACAGCAAATATAATACAATAACATACAAGGTACAGAGTAAAGGCAAGAATATCTAGGATGGAAAGTGAGTGTAAAATTTAATTATGGATGTAGGAAGCCGTATTCTACAGTGAGAGAAGGAAAACTTGGAGAGGGAAATGGAGGGGGGGGGGGGGGAATAGAAGGTATGTAGAGGAGAAACGTAGAAGAAACTAAATTAAATAGCTAAAATAGACGATCCAATAAACCATGAAGAAGTATATAAATGGAACGCATGCAAAGGTGAAGTAGGGAAGAAATAGAAGGATTTTAGGACATTTAAACGATTGTAACGAATGAAGGCAAGCAAAGATGAGGCCAAATATATAATATGTAGAAATGGAAAAGAAGGCAAAGTGTTGGCGGGAATTAAATTATGGAGGAAAACTGAGAGAGGAAAATGAAAAACTGGGAAAATGAAGGCAGATGTGGACGAACGGAATATGTGGCAGAAAGAAAAGTAAGAAGGGAATATATATAACAAGAGAGGAATGGTGAAAAGAAGGATTAACCCCTTCAGACTCATATGACGCAGAGGTTGCCAGATTAGCAATAAGAAATAGAGTTCTCTCACTTTTATAATTACCTCTCCAAAATTAGTTTTCTGCCCACAGCTAACTCAAAGACAACTGCAGAGGTTGAAGAAACTAAACTAAAGGTTTCTAAATATCCCTGATGGTAATAAAGGCTTTAAAACCTTAAGAGCGGACTAGGTGGTAATTTCTATGTACCGCCCAGCGTTTTTTTTTTACCATAAATGTTGTTGTTTCCGTGCTCTTTTTCATGCATAAACAAGACCCAGAGCGTAATACAAGTATGTATCCCTGAAAGGGCGTAAATTGAGCTTTCCAATGACACCCGAACCATCCTTCTACGATCACTGGTTGTCTTGCAATGATTGTGCAACCGAAGGGCAAAATCGCTAAAATACGGTCATTTTCTTACATTATTACGTGTGAAACGAGTGAGAGAGGGTGGAAGAGGGTGCAGTAAATCTCAGTAGGTCCACGGCGGCCGTGGCGAGCGGTCAGGAGGTAATCTATGCTTCTCCCACCGCTCCGCTCTCTCTCAGAGCACATTACGTGCTCAAAATTGCACTCGACAATTGCCGTGACCCGCATATGGGCACGTTTTCTTTAACTCGACATAGGCCGTGTGCCGCCAGTTAAGGGTTAAAGTATCCCTAATCGGCTCAAAATCGCGTCATATGTCGGAGAGGGTTAAGAAATAGGATACCTGTTCAAGGGAGAGGCAGTAGCTTTTTCTGGACCACCTTGTCCCTCATGTTTACCCTCATTAGTTTTGAGATGCTAATACGTTCGTTCCATTAGTTTAGCGATTTTAAGAGATTTTGCCTAATTTCTTTGTCAATATTAAGACTTTTCGTGCCATTTAGGTGTCGATATTTTCATAGCGAGCCTGTAATTTTAGAAGAAACTGGCCTTTGTCCAGGACAGTTTTCTACCGAAAAATTTACAAATTTATCTTGTACGGGCGTATTGGTGGTCGTCTTATATTTTGATTTTGTTTAAGTTTGATGGAGGTCTAACAGGGAAACTAAGGAAACAACATATATACCTACTCCCCTTAACCCCCTCGCTATCCTGTGGACTCGGGGGTTGCCGTTTAGCATTCAGAGATAGAGTTATCTCGATTTCATAATTACCTCTCCAAAAATTAGTTTCTGCCCACAGATCACTCAAATACAACTGCAGAGGTCGAAGTAACTAGACTAAAGTTTCTAAACACCCGTGATGGTCATAAACCATTTTGAGTACCGTATCCCAGAAAGGGCGCAAATCGCATCATGTGCGTGAAAGGGTTAAAGAGTAAAGGCAGGCACCAGGAGAACAAAGAGGGAGAGCGTGTATAAGTTATGGAGTTGAGAAGCCGTGAGTGTAGTAGACAGACAGAGATATACGGAAGATAGTTAACACCTTCTGTACTGGTGAGGTCTTTTTAATATTATTCTAGCTATATATAGGCGATGTTGTGCAGTTTAAAAAGGATCGGTGGTAGTAAAATAGGTTAAGTGAGACAATTCGAAGCCTGTTAGTTGCTGGAGGCCCTTTACATATCTATATAATAGTATCCTCTGGTACTGAAAGGGTTAATGCGAAAAAGGAAAACAAAAAATAGATCGATTGGGCACCCGTTACTCCAAAATATTTCACTAGCTCTCTAAATACATTATATATAAGTGAAATGCTGGGCAAAAAGGGAATTCACACCTCCCAAAAATCTCGAGGACTGGTGCGGTTTCGAACCTTGGTCATAAGGCTTACCAAACTCTAGCGCTAACCACTGTACCACCATGGGCGTACAGTAGAATAGCAACCTTAGTTTTCCTTGAAAGAACCTGGTGATAGTCTCGTGGTAGCTGATTTATTAGACTTAACCACAAACGACTATTTTACGCTATCCCAGACGTCAAGTCTGGTAGTTTTGTGGTTGCAGGATTTTTGCGGGTACAGGGTATTACGATAGGAGTATTCTATTTATTCCAGTTGTCATATCATCAATGTCCACTAACTACAAGATCCTATTTAGTAAATGAAAATGTAAAACTTGCAAACTAAACAAACCAAAATTGGGACAAGGACAATATAAGGCAAATACAATATAAGACAAAAAAGGCAAGAGGTTCAAGGAGTGTGGCCTATCTTCACCTTCTGCTCGGAAATCGAACCAGGGTTCTCTAAGTTGTGAACCAAATGCACTAACCGATGCGCTTTATTATCAACATCATTGTTACAGTTTTAGGAATCTTAAGGACTAACATCTTAATCCCTTCTGTACCGGTGCCGTCCTTTTAACTTTATTCTGAGTACTATTAGACGATTGTATTCAGTTTCAAAAGGGTGTCCAGCATTTAACAGACTTCGAATTATCTCAATTAATCCATTTTACTACCACAAATCCTTCCTAAAGTGCATACAATCGTCTAATTATAGCTACAATAAAACTAAAAAGACGTCACTGGTACAGAAGGGCTTAATTATCATTACATAACGACCAACAGCTTCACCATCGTAACTTCTCCCGTCTCAACTCCTACATCATTCCAGAGAATAGCAGTATACTAAAGACAGTGTAACACTAGCGCATTTTTCGAAAATTTTCGATGAACAAGTTTTTTTCTCGTACTCTTTTGAGGCTCTTTCGCATTGGCATCGGAAACTAGGTCGAAAGTAGATTATGATAGCTAGTTATTTTGTTTACGGAACTCGAATATTGAAACTGCCAGACTACAATTGACCGAAAAATCGCTTGTGTGACACCACCTTAAGTGAAGACCATCGACTATATTGATAAAATATACCAACTAATTTGGTGAAAATCCCTCAGATTGTCTATTAGTAGTTTGTCGAACAGAACATTTGATCTGGAAATTGAATTTTGCTTCGTAGGGTAAAATAAAATGGGAGAGAAGTGGAAACGTGGGGATAGAGAAAATCAAAATTTATATACAAGCATAGAACAAAAGGGAACGAGAAACTAAACAATTGCAAGGAGTAAATAAGAAAACAGAAAAATAGAAAATATATGTATAGCCAAAGGTATGCAAAAGGTTGAACATCAGAGAGGAAGTAATGAGAAATGACGCGTAAGTGAAATGATAGGGGAACACAACACAAGAAGATACCAGATAAGTGGGAACAAAAGCGAAATACAGGATAGTAGAAGATCGGCACAAAATATAATAGGCAATATTGACAAAGTGTACCTGACACCAACAAATAAGAGCAAAGCTGGAAATGTGTATTGATCGAATAGGAGAAAAACATCTAGAAGAAGAGGAAGATAAAAGGAAAGTCAAGCAGAAAACTGAATAGAGAAATGCATGTAAGGAACATGAGAAGAATATGTGGAAGAATGGAAAGGAAAATGTAAAAAATATATCGGAAAAAGAAAGGATGTAGAAGGTTGAAGCGAAGACTAAGAATACCTGAAAGGAGTATGAGGCCAAGAAGCCAATTGAATAATAGAGAAGAGGATACGCTGCCATGGCCCAGGCCTCTTAAATTATGCATGCGTTATGCTCTGTTTGACGGCGCAGGTGAGAGAGAGGAGTGTGTGGGAGGAGGTGAGCCAGAGAAAAGGGATGGTACTAAGGACAAATAGAGATACAATACAAGAAGCAATATGGGGATAATGTAAGTATGGTGAATAGGGAGGTTAGGCGTTAGGCAATGAGGAAAGAGGGGTAAGAAGGTAAAGATGATACGAAGATACCTTAGTTCAGGACAACAAGGAGGTATGGTAACCATGGCAGACAGGAAGAAAACAAAGGCGTGTAGCATACAAACAGTAGGAAGTGAGAATATGGACGAAGAAAAGGGGGTACTTGACTTAGACCGATTAAAACTGTGTGTGTCCAGGCATTTTGACCCCAACGTCCCTTGGATTTGGCTCTCTGTCACTCTATTGGATTTTGGGGAGACACTTGTTACAGGCAGCCTGCCTTTTGTCTCCTTCATACACATATAAAAATAAAAGCAAAGAGGATATGTGGATCTGCTAAGCATTGTAGATACGTAGTGAGGTTATCGGCATGATAAGAAAGGGAGATTGGAATAATATGAAGGGAGGAAAGGGAAGTTAACCCAGCAAAGGCTAGACTATGGTATTTGAAACATCCCGCCAGGCAAAGATATTTGATACATTCCCTACGAAAATAGTTGTTTTACCATAAATATCGCTATTACTTATTCATATGTGCCTATTTTACGTTTAATATGAAGATATTAACATGTAGCTGCAATAAAACAAGTGAGAGTAGTATTTGAGGGGTGAAAAAGACGTATTATTGCCGACCGATCATATCAAGAGGGGAGAGCCGGAGCGACCTTTATCCTCTCCCTCTCGCTTCCCGATCGATACTGAAGCCTTGCAAGTGAAGTATCTCTGTTGCTAGGATTTTTAACTGCCTTCCCAGTGACCCTGAAACCGTGGGCGGGATATTCGCGCCAAAAATTACCCGATAAAAGGGGGAATAAGACGAAAATTAGGTGATAATTGAGGGGGGGGGGGGGAAGGGGGGAGTTTGGACACATGTGGAGGAGTGATAGTTGGTATGGAGGGGAATTATCTCACTTAATCACATTGCTTTGTTTTAAGTGCCAGTGGGAGGTTTTGAAAAGCTTTTTTCAGGCCTTGGTTCATATGACGAAGCTCGCCTTCGCTCACTACAGACTCATATGAGGATGCTCGTCATTCTTGGGTAAAGTAAGCATTTTAGGTCTTGCAACACAATCCCACTCCTACTCTGTGCAACTCTCCAACCCATGAGTGAAACAGTATTCTCAATCTTTCATCTATTCAACAGCTGAGCTCTGGAACTCTCTCCTAGAAACACTCTTTCCCACTTCCTATGACTTAAATTGCTTCAAATTCCGTGTGTTCAGGCATTTTGGCTCCAACGTCCCTTGATTTTGGCCCTGTCACTCTTTCAACTCTGGGGGAGGCACTAGTCACAGGCAGTTATGCCTTTTGTCTCCCTCACTCACATAGAAAACAAAAGTAGGGAAGGTTAAGCAATGAAACAGGAATACTGTAAGTGTGATAATTAAGGGGGGTCACCGTTTTTTTGTTTATCTTTCTCTCCTTTTCTCTCTTTCTCTGGCTTGTATCCATTCGGCCCCATTCAGCCAACTGCTTTATGACGTTTATCCCCATCCAGGTATCGATTTTTTCCAGGCGAGCGATAGCGAGCCAGCACTGTATGGAAAAATCCGGCTTTGCCGGAGAAATTTTTTCTATCAAAAAATGTACAAATTTAGCTTTCTGTTAAAACAAAAATATATATATGCTAGCTCTCTACTGCTCGCCAGGAAAACATTGACATCTGGATGGGGGTAAACATCTTAAAACAGTAGGCTGAATGGGGCCGAATGGATAAAAGCCAAAGAGAGAGGGAGAGAAAGAGAAAAAAAGCGAGGTTAGCTCCCTTACGGATAACACTGATAAGGTAACCATTCAACCAGGGCTCGTACACACGGTTTCAAAATATTATCTAACCTAAAATTTAACCAAGCTTAACCCTTTCAGTACCGGTGCCGCTCTTATGACTTTATACTGGCTACTATTGGATAATGTTAAGCAGCTTAAAAAGGACCTCCAGCAATTAACAGTCTTCGAACTATCTCACTTAACATCTTAAGCTTCACAAACTCGTCTAACTATTGCAAAACTAAAATTAAAAAGACGTCGCCGGTACAGAAGGAGTTACTACTACTGGTTGAGATCTACTGGCCTGTTACTTAAGGGGGAGGTATAGTGGCTTTTTCGGGATTTCTTCTCCCTCGTGTTTAACCCCATTGGTTTTCAGATTTTAAGACGTTCGGACCTTTAGTTTGATGATTGTAACACCTTTTGTCCCATTTTGTTGTCAATTTTAAGACCTTTCCTGCCATTTAGGTTTCGATTTTTTCCTGGCGAGCGATAGCAAGCCTGTAATTTCAAGAGGAACCGGCCTTCGGCCAGTACATTTTCCTGTCGAAATATGTACACATTTATCTTGAAAGGGGTTCTAAGGGGTGTTTTTCTAAGCTTCATGGAGGTCTAGCGATGGAAGTATTAAAATAAATGAATAGATGAATTAATAGACCAAAACAAAAAACAGCCACTAGCCCCTTCAGTTGTCCGGTCACCGAAGACAGCCAGTGGAATTAGCTACACGTGTATAAGAGGCAGGGTAGGCAAACAAGAACGGTAGGTAAGATACTGGGAAGGAAGATCGAATCAAAAAAGGAAACGTGAGGTATAAAAAGCAGATGAAAAAGGCATAGGGCAGACAGACATAGAGAAAAGTAAAGGTGAAAGGGGAAAAGTTTATAAGCGAAAAGGAGATGAAGAAATGATGATGGGGTAATCACAGAAAAAGTAGGTTAAGTAATTAGATAAAGACGGAAGAACAAGCAAGGAAAAAAGGAAGGGTAAATAAGTAGAAATGGACAAAACGAAGGGAATTTTCACTGAAGTTCGTACTGTCTTCATGGACCATGATAATATATATCTTCACAAGCATTTAACAGTTGACCAATCGAATTACACAAAGGGAAATTGTTTCAAGATTGATGGACAGCGATTCGGTAAATCAGATCAATGAATAACACCGCGTCGTAAGCATTCAGAAAAAGCGGGCAGGTGACGTTATTAATGGGGGTCAACGTTTTGTTTTTTATATTTTTCTTCTTTTTTCTCTTTCCCTGGTTTGTATCCATTCAGCCAACTGTTTTAAGACGTTTATCCTCATCCAGGTGTCGATTTCTTCCTGGCGAGCGATAGCAAGCCAGCATTGTATGGAGAAATCCGGCTGTGCCGGAGACAGTTTTCTATCGAAAAATTTACAAATTTAGCTTGCTGTCAAAACCAATATATATATATGCTGGCTCGCTCCCGCTCGCAAGGAAAATATTGACACCTGGATGTGGGTAAACATCTTAAAACAGTAGGCTGAACGGAGCCGAATGGATACAAGTCAGAGAGAGGGAGAGAAAGAGAAAAAAAACGCGAGATGGGCTCCCTTAAGTCTTTCTTAGGAAATACTACCGATAAAGAGAGAAGGCAAGTGTAAGACATTCGGCCATAACACAGTAATGAAGTAGAAAAGTTGTCAACAGGTCCAGCATGAGAGCAGGGTGACAGGAAGTGCGAAAAGAGACAATCACGTACAAGTTTGGAGGCTCTTACAGTCCAGACCACTCTAGGTAGCGCCAGCGAACTTGACAATTATGTTGACCCTTTAACTTCTTATAACTCGAAATTAATTAAAATAATCGAGATAACGTTTTTTATTATTTGGGAATAGTCCACTTGGAAATAGGCGTACATTTTTACAGCCAGTTTGATCTAGGCCCTTTTGAGTTACAGAGAGGTCAGGGATAAAGATTATTGCCAAGTTCGTTGGCGCTACCTATGTAAAGCTGACGTCACTTTGCATTATTAAACCTTTAAATAAAGGTTTTGTAGCATTAAGGGGACAGTGGTTATTTTTTTAGGTCCATGTATTTTTATATTAACTTTTTTGTCTTGCCTCCTTCGACCTCCATCAAACTTCCAAAAAAACATCCATTAGATCCCCCTTGCGAGATTAATTTGTACATTTTTCGGTAGAACTCCACAATTACAAGCTCGGTAAGAATAATATCGACACCTAAATGGTACGAAAGGTCTTAATATTGACAAAGACATTGGGAAAAAGGTCTTAAAATCGACAAACGTATGACACAAACGTCTTAAAATTCAAAACTAATGGGGATAAGTATGAGAAATATAGGGGACCAGAAAAATGGCCCATCTCCCCTTAAAGGCATATATCATATTGCAATGTCTTGTTTGTGCTCGATACTGATTCAACTAATGAATACCAATTAGTTTTAAATATACAATGGCTACGAGGAGACTCATATTTTGGTATGTCTTTGAATACGAGAAGGTTTCCTAAAGTTGAGCCCAATAAATTATCATGACCATGTTTAATGAAGAATTGTAACAGTTTAGTAGCCTATAAGAGTGAAAATATCATATCTTTGAAACCTTTGTGTTAACCATACTGCTACGCTACCCCCCTGGCCTACCCACCCCTGGTGCGAATTGATGTCTGAAGAATTAGGTTTATCAGAATAGAACGAAAATCATATCAATGTGTTGGAAATAAAAATCTGCACCCGCCAATATATACTTGTCCGCCAAAAAGTATGTGGTTGTGGATGTTAGTTGAATCATATGGCGCGCATAGGCGTGACAGCCGGGGTTGCAGGAGTGAGTGAGAGTGAGGAATTATGATATAAAGCCATACTACTGCACACGTGACATTACAAGGTAGTAAATGTGAAGTGTATAGGGGAAAAATACCACACATAAATATATAGTATATAATTTCTCCTCCCTCCCTCCCCATGTTCTCGATCGGCACTTTGTAAAAAAAACACCCACCCACCAACCCTGTTCCATGGCCTTGTTAGTCACTCCCTCGTTCACTTATAGTGTATGTGATACGTCTGGGGTTAAGGGATGGTCATAGAGCCATACCATTGCCTCCATGATAAAGGTGTGTGGAAGTGTGTGTGAGATGTAAGAGAATTATGATATTCAGTATCGACAGTTGCCATGTAGGCCTTTTCGGTATAATCCTGTGTAGCTATGTAGCGGGTTACCTGTATTTATATTTCATTTTTGTTTTTTTTGTTTTTTTCTATATTCCAACTACTCCCTCTCAGGCATAGGCTGAGAGCCTGTACATTCCACCCCTCAACACCGTGAAGCCCGTGAGGTCTTGTTCCAGTCTGGGGAGTGAGACATGTGAAGCATCCATTCATGGCTCGAAGCAGCTCCATCTCTGAAGCAGCTGGTTGCTTCGTTCAAGTGCTTCACTGTCTCACCCTCCAGACTCAGACCCTCACTCTCAGAACGCCACCTATTGAGCAGTGAACTCACTAGGCATTGTCCCCCTGTAACATATTTTGAATATGGGAATATTCATACAGTGTTATTTAATCAGGGATTATTTTGGTAATGTTACAATATATTTTTACATTTTACATTTATAAATAGTCCACTAATATACTAGGTAAGGTTAGATTAGGTTTTGGTTAGGTTAGGTTAAATATATTGTTCAATGTTTCTTAGTAAATATGCATCTAAAAATAAGTTCCACCCGCTACACAGTGTTACGATCCAGGTTCTCAAAGACACAGGGCTCTTCAACATTGGACTAGATAATGGCAAAATGCAACAACGGTAACACTAGATCCAACACCTGCCTTAAACACTGGAAAACAAAACACCATTACCGCCCTGAGTCGTGCCTGGACAACGAGGTATCCTATGACTCGGTAACTGGTGCACACACACTAGGCTGACGCTCGATGAAACTGCCTATTCTCAAACAGCAAAAGATTACTCGATTATGTTACACAAAGAAAATATAGTTAACGTGATTAATTAACGTTACGGTAGATACTCAAATAACGGGCACTCCTGTATTAAACAAAGTGCAATGCTAGTCCTGCAACATCAACTGGAAACTTCTGAAATAAGTCTGATGCTGGGAAGATGTTTGTAAAGAATCTTGAACAATTATAATGCAGAATACGGGTCACAATAAATGCTAGGACATATAGTAATAATAGGCAGGCGAATAATAAAGACTGCGCAAAGGTAGTAATGCTCGACAACTAAAGAAATGCTTCGTGACACAACGCAACAGCCTACTCGGGTTGTGCAACCTAACACCAACCTCGGCTCAAAAGTGCAGTGAATAATAATGTTGCATACATATAATAATGGGGCTTATCTCTAACCAGTGTCTGCTCAGTTAATAAAGTCTAGCTGGGGTATCAAGGCAAGGCAACAATGGGCGAGCATGCGGCTCGTAGCCTAACGTTGTCCGAAGGTGGTATAATGAAGATTACGTTATATGACGGGGATGCTCTCTTGATAAATCTAGGTCTCTAGTACCTAGCTCTATCCTGGCGATCCCTCAGAAGTCAACACAAAGAGGCAGCACTATGTTGTGAGGGATAGGCTATGGCCCTCTCACACCACAGCGCTGTGCTCGCAAAGTAAACCCACCCGAAGACAACTTAGGCTCCCACAGTACCGGTCGATGTCGTGCAGGGCTTAGCTAACACTGCACACATCGGAGACAACGACACAGTAACCTTACCCCTAGTCTAGCTTTAGATAACCAAGCAGAATCACTCAACACCTTGCCAGGGAGACATATACCGGTCTACAACCTTCCCGAGAGAGGACACATACGGAAAAGTCCGTCTCTCTAACCCTCAATACAGCATAATACCTCCTTAACCTAATACATGGAAATATCTGAGAGCTTCGCGTACAATACGACTTGTCGACGGTGAACGTCTATGCTGAAACCAGAAGGGATGTTGAGTTTAATAATGATTAGAGAATGAGAAAGGAGAAGTCGAGAGAGAGAAATAGTATGCAAAGTGGCGAGTATGGGGGACAGAATTGCAAAGGATGTAGGCGATACGCGTGTCAGGCAAGCTCTGAGCTGGTAAAGAACATGAGGCAGCGACGGGAAGGGACTAGTTGACCACCCGGCCGCCAACGCCGTCAGCGCCCAAGCGAGCCGCGTCATAGCTCACCTCGCTACCGGGTGTACCCCCTCACCCTCTCTCGCTCGCCTCCCACACAAGCAACATTTATATTATAGCGAATATAAAATATAAGGCACGGTCAGAGACCAAAACAAAGACCATTTCTAGACTGTCTGTGGCAACACGACACTAATTAAATAAAGCAGATCATTCTAGGACAACTGTAGCCCATCTCCCCATCCTGGTGAGCGCTAGCGAGCTGCAATGCCCCACGCAACCATTCTGCTAACGCCGGGAGGCGTCACAACAGGATCTTACCGCCTTTTCCTGATCCAATTTGCAGCCGTCTAAGCTTGTTGGTGCAATTTGTGTATGTGTTTAAATATCTCTCTTTCAGAGGGTTTAAAGCCGTCGCCTAGGAGAACCTTCTGGAAGGCCTATTGTGCTTCTCGGGTTAAATATTCCAGTATTTAATTTAACTGTTCAAGAATATGAGCGGTATTATACGAGAATCAGTCGTACATGAGGCGAGAATCATCAAATGTATTAACCTATGCAGTACAGAATGCTTCTATTTCATCTTTTCCAGCAAATAAAATGATAATGCTTAGAAAGAATCTGGGTGAGCCAGAGGGTCTATTGATGTAATAGTGACTTGTTTTTGTTCGATCCTATAGCCCTTCTTAATGTGCACAAAATTGTGTAATTGAAATTGAATTACATTAAATTGAATGTTAACGAAAACAAATGTAAGAATGCGCCTTGGTACTTCTCTTCAGTTAATTGAATACTGTATTTCGGGTAGATTTGTTCCTGTAAGTCTTTGGTTAGCCAGGGTATACCATAAACCACAATTACGTCAATAGATAGAAACAGAAAACAGAAATAGGCATGTGCAAATACATAATTTAGAACAGCATTTTATACATTATATACAGAATATTGATAATGATGAAGTCTGTTCATATTACTATCACTTGCCCTTCATTTGCCAGCAATAATGTAGTATGTGTCTATCTAATAAACATATCGCTCTATTTCTGCATTTGTCTGTCCATCCATATTTTGTCTTTCCTTCACAATTGTTCTATTTTCCCCTCCTTATAGTTCCTTCCCTTCACATTCACCTTCTCTCTCTCTCCCAGTCTATTTCTAGTTCTCTTTCTCTTGGTCTTACTCTCTCACCCTTGCTTCCAACCAACCTTTCCTGACTATTTTTCTTTCACTCCTCTCCATCCCCTTTGCACCACCCCCTCCATCTCTCCTCTCCTCTTTTTTCTCTCTCCTCCACCCCCATCCCACCCCCCACTCTCACCTGCCCTCACCAGACAGGTTCCACATTATTAACTCTGCACACCTGGCTAGAGTGCTGCTGCTTAATTAAAGACTAAATTTCACACCTGATTTCACCTGAGGCATGCCTGGGAGTGGGAGGGGAACGAGAGGGAGGAGAAGGAAAACGAGAGAAAGAAGGAAAATAGGAGGAGGAGGAGTAGTACGAGAAGGAGAAAGGGAAGGCGAGATATAGGGGGAGAAAGAGGAGGAGGAGGTATGCGAATAGAAAGGGGCGTAGGTGAACGCGAAGAGAGGAGGAGAAGAAAAGGAGGCAAAATAATTGAAAGTGGAAGAAAAGGTGGATTGAGGAGAAAGGGCGTAGCGATATGTGAAGGATACACCAGGATGATGCGGTAAATGAAGCTGATGAGAAAGAAGAAGAAGAGGAAGGATAACACAACGCACGGAGATGGTGGACAATTAACCCCTTCTGTACCGGCGATGGCTTTTTAATTTTATTCTAGCTATATTTAGACTATTTTGTGCAGTTTAAGAAGGATCTGTGGTAGTGAAAATGGTTAAGTGAGATAGTTCGAAGCCTGTTAATTTTTGGATGCCTTTTTTAAACTGAATAACATCGTCTAATAGTTGCCAGAATAAAGTTTAAGAGACGTCGCCGGTACAGAAGGGGTTAATTATCCACATTCTATGTGCGTTGTTATTTCCTTCATCTTCCTCGTTTTCTTTCTCATCCGCTTCGTTTACAAACACAAACGAAACCGCATGCCTACGACCTATGTAAACATGACGACCGTACGCCCGGATAACTACCAAAGGTCCTTCCTGATTATGTGTTAGTGATTTAGGGAGTATATTATTATGAATTATCGACGGTGTGGACATAATATATACCAATGACGTAAATTATATAATTAATATATAAACCTAAATATTAGATCATAAGTTCGACCATAAATATAAATATACCATATATATATATATATATATATATATATATATATATATATATATATACTGTGTATATACTGTATATATATTGTTACGTATCTTGATCCTCAAGTGGTTAACTTGATGAATCTAGATAGCACAGAGATATATATTAAGGTATCAGTCAGCTGAAGGCAAAACAAAAGTAAAATCTAATAAAATAATTTTCTGTTGTTGCTTCCTTTCCTTTTGGATCTTAGGACTTGGTATCCTTTATTGACTGATACTCTTTACTTATGAAAAATACTGAAACTAATTAAAGTCATGTAGTATTTATAAAGAATTATTATTTAACCGAAGCTTAGTAGGCTATGGTTATGAACCGAAGAAGTTATAGCTAAAGAAGGACTATTAATTTTATAAAAAGTCTTGAAAGATAAATATTAAAGTAAGAATATTTCTGTCTCTTACCCTTTTTGAAATGAATAGATAGTTTTCTTCTATGTCCTTTTATTTATATTTAATGTAATTATTCTTGGTTCTTGTCTTACGTTAATAGTATTATATTATTATTATCATCAGGAGTAATATCAAAGTCACATAAAAAGTTAGATATATATTTAATAATTAGTTAAATT
Source organism: Paralithodes platypus (assembly GCA_032716605.1). Lineage (NCBI taxonomy): Eukaryota > Metazoa > Arthropoda > Malacostraca > Decapoda > Lithodidae > Paralithodes > Paralithodes platypus. Next base: position 25,135,063 of record CM064542.1, on the reverse strand, counting down.
TATTTCTTAACCACGTAACATTGAGGTTTGATTATGAGTAAATAAAGTTACAGGATCGTTTCATAGATTCGATTCAGGTCTCACTCAAATAATATGAAAAGCAAAATATAATATTTTGAAGCAAAAGAATTTTCTTCAGCTTAGGAAATCACTAGAAGTAATATTAACACAGCCATGTTAGTCTAAGGCGATATTACTAATACGAGACAATAGCATCACCATACTAAGCACCATTAAGCAATGTAAGCTTAATTCAAAGAAAATGAAAGAACTCGTAAGTATTAATATAAAACAATAGTATTACTTTCATCATAACCCAATTACTTAAAGAGTTGCTTTAGTCCACAAGTTAGTCAACTAAAATAGTTAAGTACATAATAATAGCGTTAACGTTAATTCGCAATTAAATAGTTAAGCACGTAATAGTAGCGTTCACGTTAATTCCCAATTAAATAGTTAAACACATTACACACATTAAACACATCACGTTAATTCCCAATCACATATCTCACTAACCAACATAACATAAGTGTTTACACCGAACACACTTAACACACATTTATATAATCTGACTGACAGTCACAATCCCATTATAATACTTCACCCCGTCTTCCTCCAGCTGCAAGTTCACCTTCCCCAACTCCAAATGAGACTCATTTGAATGCCCACAACTCGGGTCTTATATACCAAACAATGATGGTGTAGGAACGAATCAGGAGGCGGGAGGTGGTGCCTACTCCAATCATAGCTCCTCGAATCACATAACAGGTGTGTCGTCCACTCACAGCTCCTGGCGTCGATCATACGTCATAGCATCGGTCATCGAGGTATGGGGCGAGCTGGTATGGGGCGAGATGGTTTGCCCACTCGCTCGTTCGCTCGCTAGTCTGCTTCACCACTTGGGTAGTTTGGCTCCTTGAACTCTAATTCTAACTCTTAAATTAACATACAGGGCTCCGTATGTCAGACCTCCCCCCTAGAAAAGAGTTTAAGGAGTATAGTACATAATAGTAAACATAATACATAAATAGATTCACCACCAGATTGGCAACAGCAAGATTATAATGAGGATATAATAAGGATAACACCCAAAGTAGGCAACGTCTCCAGGTACCACATCAGAACATAGCCGGAACGTAGCTGGAGCGTTATTCGAACTGCAAGGCATCTCACAGCTGAAGGCTTAAAAGCGCACTACAAAAGCATGATATTTACCTCGCTACAAGGGAGAGCTAATTGCCAAAATCCTCTCCTTAAATTAAACTTACTGCTGTATGAGGCCAACCCGGTAAATGCAATCTTTGATCCGTGGCAGTGGGTAGGTATCGTTCTTTGTGACAGCATTGACTTGCCTATAGACCCTACAAAACCTATGGCTCCCGTCTGGCTTTGGCACAAGTATGACCGGACTACTCCACTGGCTTAAGGCCCTTGTGATCAGCTGGTTTGAAAAAATTAAGTCAAGCTCGACCTGCAGTATACTCCTGCGTTGTGGCGAGACACGGTAGGGGGATAGTTTAATGGGAGTTGCATCCCCTACGTCGATGTCGTGCACGGCCAAAGAAGTGAGCCCTGGAGTATCACGGAACACATTGGGAGACTGAGATAAAACAGAGATTAGTTGGTTCGCTTGATCAGAGGGAAGATGACATAGTTTAGATGGTAATTCCCTCAAAGCCACTGAATTATACTGAAAGTTGGATAGGCTACATGACAAGTCAAAGTCTGCATGGATACCTTCAGGCTCTGGAACAGTCGGTTGCGGGTCAGTAAGAGAACTGAAGACTTTGTCCGCACCAGGCTGCTCACAGGTCCTGACATTCACTGCCACAGTGGGAGAATCTGGAGGAGAGGAATCAGGGGACCTATGGTAGGGCTTCAACATATTTATATGGAATACTTGCGTGGGCTTTCTCCTGTCTGGGGTAGTTACTAGATAATCGGTAATGCTCACCCTCCGAATGATCTTATATGGGCCCCCTGAACTTGGCAGATAAAGGTTGGCCAAAAAGGGGGAGCAGGACCAAAACCTCATCACCGGGCTTAAACTCCCTCTCACGGGCTTTTCTGTCATACCATTTCTTCATGGAGCTTTTAGCCACGGTCAAGTTTTGAGCGGCAAACTCACATGAGGATCTCAGCCGGGTTTTGAAATCTGAAACATACTTGAGGAGGTTTTGGTTCCCCTCCTGGCCAACTAGGCTATCCTGCAATAGTTGCAAAGGACCTCTTACCTGGTGACCGAAAACTAGCTCATTAGGGGAAAAACCCAGGGATTCAGTTGGAACCTCACGAGTAGCAAATAAAAGAAAAGGTACCCCCTTATCCCACTCAACTCCGGTCTCTGTACAATACTTACGTAACATTCCCTTTAATGTCTGATGATATCGTTCGAGAACCCCTTGACTCTCTGGGTGGTAGGTGCTAGACTTTACATGCTCGATACCCAACTCCTTCAGGGACTGCTGGAAAATGTTAGAGGTAAAATTAGTTCCTTGATCACTTTGCACCTCATGGGGGAAACCCATTCTGGTGAAAAATTTGAGCAGTTCCTTGATAACAGTTGGAGCAGAGGTAGTCCTTAAGGGTATAGCCTCTGGGTAGCGAGTTGCCATGTCCATGATAGTTAATAAATAAATGTTACCTTGGGAAGTCTTAGGCAATGGGCCTACAATGTCCACTACCACCTGAGTAAAAGGATTCTCGAAAACGGGCAAGGGCACCAGAGGATGTACAGGCACCTTCTGATTGAGTTTTCCCGTCATCTGGCAAGTGTGACACACTCTACAACACTCCACTACATCTGCACGCATTCCTGGCCAGTAAAAGTGGGATCTGATTCTGTCTAGAGTTTTTCTCACACCTAGGTGTCCTGCCAATGGTATACAATGTGCCATTTCCATGATATCTTTACGACAAGGTTTGGGGACTACTACTTGATGGACGTCCCAAGCCCCATCATCGATTGGTCTGTGTGGCGGTCTCCATCTTTGCCACAATACTCCTCCTTTGAGGTAGAAACATTCACCACCCTCCTTCTCACATTCCTCTTCACTCACGGACCTGGCAGCTAACTCCTTGCATTCACGATCATCTCTCTGTAGCTCTACCAGGCCGCTAGGACAATTTGGAGGGGTTTCATGGTCATCGTTAGGGTCAAGATGAGCCATAAAGGTGTCAGATAAATCCACCTCAGTCACATCATCAGGCACAGTTGGAGCATCATTCACACTCTCATCATCCCTTTCATCAACTCTTACATTCGGTACATTTCTGTCTGAGGGAACTGCTACTTAAGACATTGAAAGTTTGTCAGCACACACAGGGAAAACAGTTGGCAACTCCTTGTCGAGCTCACCGGTTAGTGGCTCGTTAACAGGGGAAAGTGACAAAATGGGGTCGGGTTGGACCTTCTCACCTGCTACATCATTCCCCAAAAGGAGTGTTACCCCAGGCACAGGGATATCTTGGGACCTACACAAAGCTATGGTGGCCTCACCCTGTAGTAACTCGCATTCAATTTCGCCTTTTACCAAGTATGCATAAAACTGGCCTCCAGCACCTCTCATTACAACTGGTTCGCCAGGTGGGCACTCAGTGTAAGGATTCACCATGAGGGTGCTAGTAGAACCTGTGTCTCTCAGAATGTTTACCTCATGCATGCAACCATTTAATCTCACGTTGCCAGATGAAATAAAGGGACGGTAACTGTCCTGCACTGATGGTGAAATTATTATTGGTTTAACCCTTGTGGGTTGCACCACACATGCTACTACACCCCTGTCTAGATGGTTTACGTTAGCTGCTAGGTACTCCTTCTGTCGAGAGTCCTGCATTAAAGGAACTTTTGGTGCTAGGTACTCCTTCTGTCGGGAGTCCTGCATTAAAGGCACACATGGAATTTGAGATACGGCAGCAACTGTCTGCCCCGATCTCTCCGTTTTTTCCTTGGCCCAGCACTGATAAGCTAGGTGGCCTCTCATGCCACAAAAAGTACATACTTTAGGGGATACGGGAAAGTTCCCTCTTTGAGCATTACTATTTATTTGGGGCCCACCTCTGTTACCATTGCCCTGAGTCGCATTTTTAGTTGGGGGAACATTTCTATTTTGGCTAGCTGGGGAAGACGTTATAGGCTTGTGACTGGGTCTGTCAGATTTGTGATTGGGATACTTAAAATTAGAACTAGAATTATCGTAGGGCTTCTTTCCACGAAATTTGTTGTTGAGCACGTATGTGTCAGCCATGTCAGCGGCGTCGGCAAGACAATCTACCTTTTTCCCCTTTAAATGATAGGATACAGAAGAATCAATTTTCCATAGGAAATTTTCTAACAGGACCAACTCCTTCAGATCGTTGTAGCTTGTGACTTTCTTACTCTTGACCCAATGATTGAAAGTTTTAGTCATGGTCCTGGCAAATACCTTATGGGTTTCTTCTACTTTCTTCTGGTTTTTACGGAAAGATTGCCTGTAAGCCTCAGGCTGCAATTGATAGGTTTTTAAGATAGCTTCTTTGAGATTGTCATAATCCTGCCTAACTTCTGCTACTTCTGACAAATACGTGGCTCGAGCCTGCCCTGTCAAAACAGTTTGTAACATAAAAGGCCATTGATCTCTTGTCCACTTCATACCTCCAGCAACTTCCTCAAACAAAACAAAGAAATCCTGCACATTATCCTCAGTGAAAGGTGGAATGACACTAGTCATAGTCAATCCCAGAGGGGGAGCAATTTTGGGAGCATTTGTATGGACATTTAGTTGAGCCGTACGATATTGATATTCACATTGTTCGGTCGTTGCACTGGCATTTAGTCGGACTTGTTCGGTCTTTGCTTCGGCATTTATTCTGGCTTCTTCGGTATTTATTCTGGCTAGTTCTATTTTTAGTCTGGCTTGTTCGGTCTTTGCTCTGCTTTGTTCTAGTTCGAATAATTGATCAATGGTAAAACCAGGTGGCAATTGTTCATCAAGTTGGCTAGGTTTACTAGGGATCCCACCAACTGCTCCGTCTCCCTCCCCGCCTTCTACAGGGAACAGGTGGGTTTTTATGGTCTGAGCCACCTCTACTTTAGACATGTTTGTGACAGTTAATTGGAGATATGAGGCAAGCACTTTCAGTTCCGATTTTGACAGACAGTCAATATCAGGGGATGTGGGTTCTGATTCTATGAAAACTCGAGCATCTTCTTCATTAATTAGTTGAGGCATGATTTAATATTTGATTTTTAAGTAGTGAAACTGTATGAAACGGATCCTGGCAAGGTCGCCACTCTTCTGTTACGTATCTTGATCCTCAAGTGGTTAACTTGATGAATCTAGATAGCACAGAGATATATATTAAGGTATCAGTCAGCTGAAGGCAAAACAAAAGTAAAATCTAATAAAATAATTTTCTGTTGTTGCTTCCTTTCCTTTTGGATCTTAGGACTTGGTATCCTTTATTGACTGATACTCTTTACTTATGAAAAATACTGAAACTAATTAAAGTCATGTAGTATTTATAAAGAATTATTATTTAACCGAAGCTTAGTAGGCTATGGTTATGAACCGAATAAGTTATAGCTAAAGAAGGACTATTAATTTTATAAAAAGTCTTGAAAGATAAATATTAAAGTAAGAATATTTCTGTCTCTTACCCTTTTTGAAATGAATAGATAGTTTTCTTCTATGTCCTTTTATTTATATTTAATGTAATTATTCTTGGTTCTTGTCTTACGTTAATAGTATTATATTATTATTATCATCAGGAGTAATATCAAAGTCACATAAAAAGTTAGATATATATTTAATAATTAGTTAAATTTATTTCTTAACCACGTAACATTGAGGTTTGATTATGAGTAAATAAAGTTACAGGATCGTTTCATAGATTCGATTCAGGTCTCACTCAAATAATATGAAAAGCAAAATATAATATTTTGAAGCAAAAGAATTTTCTTCAGCTTAGGAAATCACTAGAAGTAATATTAACACAGCCATGTTAGTCTAAGGCGATATTACTAATACGAGACAATAGCATCACCATACTAAGCACCATTAAGCAATGTAAGCTTAATTCAAAGAAAATGAAAGAACTCGTAAGTATTAATATAAAACAATAGTATTACTTTCATCATAACCCAATTACTTAAAGAGTTGCTTTAGTCCACAAGTTAGTCAACTAAAATAGTTAAGTACATAATAATAGCGTTAACGTTAATTCGCAATTAAATAGTTAAGCACGTAATAGTAGCGTTCACGTTAATTCCCAATTAAATAGTTAAACACATTACACACATTAAACACATCACGTTAATTCCCAATCACATATCTCACTAACCAACATAACATAAGTGTTTACACCGAACACACTTAACACACATTTATATAATCTGACTGACAGTCACAATCCCATTATAATACTTCACCCCGTCTTCCTCCAGCTGCAAGTTCACCTTCCCCAACTCCAAATGAGACTCATTTGAATGCCCACAACTCGGGTCTTATATACCAAACAATGATGGTGTAGGAACGAATCAGCTAGCGGCGCGTGGTGCCTACTCCAATCATAGCTCCTCGAAGCACATAACAGGTGTGTCGTCCACTCACAGCTCCTGGCGTCGATCATACGTCATAGCATCGGTCATCGAGGTATGGGGCGAGCTGGTATGGGGCGAGATGGTTTGCCCACTCGCTCGTTCGCTCGCTAGTCTGCTTCACCACTTGGGTAGTTTGGCTCCTTGAACTCTAATTCTAACTCTTAAATTAACATACAGGGCTCCGTATGTCAGAATATATATATATATATATATATATATATGTATATATATATATATATATATATATATATATATATACAGTATATATATACTGTATACATAATGGTCAATATGTATTTTAGTTCACGTATATGTTTTTTGTTATTATAATCCTTTTTTTCATCAGTTCTAGTGTGTTTTAAGGTGTTTTTCCTTCTGCAAATGCATTTTACCATTATTTAGTCACATTTAAACATGCCCCCCCCCCAACCATATTCTGTCATTACCCTAACCTAACAACCTACCCTAACGCGAGGAAACCCCACTAGTGTTATAGCATTTATATATAGAGGATGACAAAATACTAAATATATGGTGGAAAATTGAAGAACATTAGTTCTCCACTGATCCAAGATGGCTGCCAATTTTCTTTCCACCTTTATTTAACGCACAAAGTCTAATGAAAAATAATATAATGTGTAGGAGTAACGACATATAATGCTGTGAATAATACTGTCAGACAAAGCTATAGAAAAAACATCGGGAATTATATCTCTTACGTGACCTATGATACATATTGTCCCCCATACATGACCTATAATACATATTGTCCAATTACGTTTTTGGCGAAAATATAGAGGCGATAAATCGGCACCAACAGTTCTAGACTAGTACGTTATGAAGAAATTACAAACGAATTCATCAATCAATAATAAAGATATAAAGAAATACAAAACTAATGAACTGCAACGGTGATAAATATGTATAATAAATATTTAAATATATACAACATCAAATTAAAACAAACTAAATTAAAATATAACTATAAAACTCACAATATCTCCCAGTTGAAGAAGTCGGAAGCAGGAACGGATATGATTTCGCCAGGATGTCTAAGAGAACACTGATTATAATAGCTATGATAGTTAGTTAGTTAAAATAATACTTCAGAGGCTATCAACCCTTCTGGATTATTTAATCAGCATATCGTAAGTCAAGAATAACGTCAGGACTGGAGCCCCTTTTCGAAAACTCCGGGCCCTTGCTATATGGTAGATCAAGTTTACAGAAAAGAAACTCCTTTACCCTGGTGAGCAGGAACAGGGTTAACCTATAACTTAAATATTTACAAATACTGAAGCTTCGACACACTGCTCCGCTAAAAGAAAATTACATTATAAACAAGCAAAAGGTTCAGAGTATCGGCGACGTCTCTGGCGTCCCCAGTGATCGAAGTGAAGCCTCTGCAGCTCGGTCGACGAATTGCGGGGAAGTTGCTGATTAGGATGGCGAACTGTGACGTGCTTTGCACAGTCGAGTCTATATAATCCTTAAAGACAGTAGGGTCCGGAGGGGAAAATCGGGCGAAAAAATATTAAAAAAATAACATTAGGTTCTGTAATGACGTCTTAATAAGATGAAAAAAAGTATTTTAAATTCGGAATAATTTATGAAAAAACCGATAAGGGTAGAAATGTTACTATTTCAGGGGAAAAAAAAACAGAGGAAAAAAACGGCCTTAGGGGGTAGTATGATCGCCTGGAAATACAAACTAAACACCTTTTACTTTCATTAATAAGCCAAAAAACAATAAAAAATATAAAATTTACAATTAAGCTCATAATTTCCCCACAGATTAAAAAAAAAATCCAAGCGATACAGGTTGAGGAGGATCATTAAAAATATAGAAAAGGGAAGGAACTCGGAGGGGGGGAACAGGCACGGACCGGACCAACCTGAGTGATAACTGAGGAAGTGAGGGCAAATGGGCGCTGTCCATACCCCATGCAAGTTATGGAAAAAAACACGGTCAGGGATCGTAAAATAGAGGGGGCCAAAAAGGAATAAAATTATGAGGAAGAAAACCGACAGGAGGAGTACTGTAGATAAAAATATTGAAAAATTTGGTGGTTAGGACTCACGAAAAGGCCCAGGGGTTCTTTACGAAGGCCCGAAAGGGGAATGGTTCTGTAAGGGATGAACCCAAGAAATTAGTAAGATTAGCCAAAACTGGGAGGGGAATCCCAAAAGTAAGGAAGTGGACCCATTGAAAAAATCTAACATGTAAAAAATGTAACAAATATAAAAAAGATCGTAGCGTTAACTTCGTAATATTAAAAACATTAGTTTAAATACGCTTTATCCGTGTAAGCATTTGTTTGGGCCACCTTTTACGGTATCTCTCAAGGTGTTTTATTTCCTCTTTGCATATTTCTTTCCTCGGTACAGTTTTCGGTTCCCTTGTAACACGGATTTTTTAGAGGATTTGTCGTAACGGAAGTTACCACTCAGTTGACTTTTCCCGGATTGCTTTTACTCATAGAAGTTTCAAAATTTTTCGATGTTCCCAATTAATTGATGGAGTTTCAAGTAATTTAGAATTACTTACACGTATATTATGATGAGGGGCACGTTTAGGCTTTAAAATAATTCATGATTTTTTTTTTTTAACGCTGAACGGGGATAGCTTACATATTGAGCCTGAATAAAACGCTATCCCAAATAGTGAGTGGAATTTATGGAATTTCCCAAAGCGCTGGTTGCTTTTGTTGGTATTTAAATTCCATAGTTACCCACTGTATTACAAGGTATAAAATGTAAGATAATGTAAATAGAAAAAACAGGTAACCACTATAATCACCATACCAGGTTTCAATAGAGATATATATAGTACAGGGTGGACTCCATAAGAAAATAACAAAAACGGCAGTGATTACCTGTCCTTTCAAAATTAGGACGGTGGCCCAAAAAATAAATGTTGAATAATTAGACCCTGGGAAAAACAATCTATATCATTTTTATTGCCCACAAAAAAACACGGTAAACAGAAAAAAACTTAAAGAGGAGTTAGAACAAAAAGTTATTTTGGGAAGTTAACAAAAAAGAACACTCACCATTGCGCTCAATCTGGGGGGGTATACAAGATTTACATTAGGGCCATGAATGCCTTAGGGACAATAGGGATTACATTAGCATAGGATTGGCCTTAGGGAACGATACCAAAAACAAAAAAACTGAAAAAAGTAAATAATTAAGTTAACAACAAATAAACAAATCTTACCATGTGTTGTGGTGTCACCCATCCCCTTTAGTGCTCGCAGGCTTTTACGTTCATTGTATTTTTTTGTTTTTTAATTAAAGTCTACGGAAGAACTGGTTGTCATGGCTGAGGGACAAATGTGTTGTTTCAATTATTTTATTTAATAGATGGGCCCTTTTAAATTCGCTCGTAATTAAAAAAGGGGGGGCGGGGGTGGTAAGAAAATAATATTGAGGTTTGGAAGGGGGAGGAGTGAAGTTCAAAAATAAAAACTGGTGTGCCTATTCGGTTGGTTTCAGTGACCCCCCCTTTTTTTGTCCCCCCCCCCCCCTGTGTGGTGTGGTAAGTGTTATAGGGAAGAGAAGAGCTCACGCCAGGACAACGGAACCCCCCAGGAAATAAAGGGAATAAATTAGAATTAATTATAAATATTTTTTTTTTATAAAACCACCCAGAATTATTTCTAAAATAATAGAATTGAATCATTAATATTAAAAAAACCCCACAAAGACACTTTAATAATATAGAAATTAGAAATTAATAAAAAATCCAGTACCGCAGGGGGGATAAATATTTACTGGGAAATTAACAAAAAAATAAATATGAATTAAAAATTTTTTTTAAAAACATATGCACAGGCTATACTTTTTATTTTAAGAGGGATTTTTTTTTTATTTTAAAGGCCAGGGCCAACTATTTCAACATAATAACACAAAAATGTTCAGGTGTCTCTTTTTATTTAGGCATTAATATACGGCTCCATTCAAGTTTGCTGTCTATTTCCTTTAGGAACCACAAAAAAGTACTTGCGTTGCAGAAAGGTGTTTATTGTAAACTTAATATATAGTACCAAATTCTACAGTAGCTAGGAGGAAGTGGTTGTTTTTGCATCGTAACTAAATTATGTGAATAGGATAAGAGCGAGGGCCAGCGAGCAATAGGTTGTTTTCGTCCTTCGCGAGTTATTCTATTCAATCAATATAATGTTGTTATTTTTTAGTCATCCTAAAATTTTTTTTGGTTGTACCAAAAAATTTCAAAGCAAACGCATAGTATGTGGGCGTATTTTAGAGGGTATCATTTACGTCCTTAGGGAAGCGAAGGAAGGAGGAGAGATGGGGGCGAAGGAGAGAGGTGAAAAAAGAGAAAAAAGAGAAACATAAATAAAAATAGTATGCAAAAAACCAAGACGATCGGCCCACACAAGGCAGATCCCTGTCACACCCAACCCAACATAAAAACACATAAGGTCATAAGATCGCGGGAAACTGCATATGGCCCCCATATGGAAGCAGCTCCCATTCACACCCAGCCCATATCACCCATATGGGAATCCAATTATGCTTAAAGCTTTCAACTGTTTCTGAGCTAATTACACTGTTCTGGGCAGTGCATACCACATGTTAACAACTCTATTACCAAACCAGTGTTTTCCTATATTTTTCCTAAATCTAAACTTATCTAACTTGAAACCATTTGAGCGGGTTATGTCGCCGTTCTTTATCGTTAATACCTCATCTATGTCGCCCTTATTTAAACCTTTTATCCATTTAAATACCTCTATCATGTCTCCCCTACTTCGTCTCTCTAGTGAATGCAAGCCTAAGACTTTCAACCTCTTTTCATACGATAAAATGTCTAATATGTATCTTTTTAGTCATTCTTCTTTGGACTGCCTCTAAAGGGTCGATATCCATTCTATAATAAGGGCACCAAAATTGAACAGCATAGTCAAAATGGGGTCTTACTAGAGCTAAGTATAGTTTAAAGAAAACTTCAGCAGTCCTGTGCTAACACTCCTAGATATGACTCCTAGAATTCTATTTGCCCTATTCCTAACACTTATACACTGTTTTCTGGGTTTCAGATCATTACTAACGAGCACCCCCAGATCCTTCTCACACTCTGAGTTATCCAATTCTACATTGTCAAGTTTGTATTTAGCATCTAAATTACGATTTCCAATCCTTAATACCTTACAGAGAGAGAGAGAGAAGGAAGGAGAGAGAGAGAGAGAGGGAAGGAGAGAGAGAGGAGTGGGAAGGGGGAGGGGAGAGAAAGCGAGTGAAGAGAAGGTTGGGTGAAAGGGAGAGGGGGAGGAGGGAATGGGAAGTGCGAAGGATATAAACTTGATTGTCTGTATATTAAAATTCCAAATAATGGCAACACCTGATGTGACTTTTGTGATCCAGCATGAGTAATCTCATAATATAGCCTGTGTGTATGTGAAAATAAACTTATTCTGCGTTGCTGTCTAGAACACCACACAACCCACATACCACGTTTGACACCTCCTTAACCTCTATATTAACCCCGCCCCATTAGAAGCGATTAAAGGGACCATCTATTAAAAGATAAAAAAAAAAAAAACTACTTACATTGCCTCAGCCATGACACCAGTTCTGTCGTTATTTTCTAACATGTATCTGAAACAATAGTAATCCAATTGTTTAGGTTTCTAAGGGATGTGGGTGACATTTGGTTGTTTGTTTTTTTTCATTGGTTTGTTTGGTGTGAATATTCTGGCTCTGTCTTGAGTCGAACCCCCCCTTCAAAAAAAAAAGAAAAGAAAATAACAAAATAACAAAATAAAACAAAATAGGAAAAGTGGGGGAGGGGACGAGGAATTATAGAAGTAGATAGAGGACGGTTAAATTAGATTGACACATTGATAAATAAGACTATATACGGCAGATATATAACTGAAGGGAATATCATGTAAACAAATTAAGAGAAACTCAGAGGGAGGCGTATATTGGATCGGCTAGGGAGAGAAATTCGAGAGTAAATGATTATTGCTGGATGAATATGAGGTAGAATGGGGTATTAAGGGGAGGCAGACCGTTTTTCTGGACCATCTTCTCCCTATGTTTAACCCCACTAGTGTTGAGATTATAAGACGTTCGGCCCATTAGTTTGGCGATTATAACACCTTTCGCCCCATTTCGTTGCCAATGTTAAGACCTTTCGTGCCATTTAGGTGTCGATTATTTCCAGGCGAGCGATAGCGAGCCTGCAAATTTAGAGGAACCGGCCTTCGGCCGGGACATTTTTCTACCGAAAAATGTACAAATTTATCTTGAAGGAGGGTCTAGGGGTGTTTTTCTAAGCTTGATGGAGGTCTAGGGAGGAAACTAAAAAAATATATGAATAAATGAAATAATTGACCAAACAAACAGCCAGTCTCCCTTTAATGCTTGATCATGGCTATGGTTGTATAGATGCTTTTATATAGTCAATGATAATTATGTTTCGACAATAGTTAGTGAATAGTGAAAGAGGTGTATTAGACAGGCGTTCATGTATGTTCAGATACAAATAAAGATAATAATTAATTAGTGTATATAATTGTAGATATAACAAATTAGAGCTGATTTGATACTGCATGAATGGAAAGTGCTAGGACTGAATAGCTATGAAAATACAGTGGTTAGAGAAAGTTGATGACTGCCATACTGTAATATATTACAGTGAATTACAACAGTTCATATGACAGCTTAGATTCACACGCTCTTGAATCTGATATAATGACATGAACGAGGGCGGTGCTGGTTGGGGGGAGGGGCGTCGACTGACTGGGGACAGAGGTGCATGGGGGCGGTTCGTTCGTGGATCACGGCGTCAGGCAATAGATAGATAGATATATTGAATCTGATATACAGTACAGTAGTAGATATAGTAATGTATTTTGTCAGATGCAATACTAATATGTAACTGATTATTATAGTCATTCCTCTACTCTACCAGTAAGCTTTGGAACTCCCTCCCTCAATCTGTCTTTCCCTCATTTTATGATTTAAGCTGTTTCAATCTCCTTGTCCAGACAATTTGACTCTATCATAACTCTATTTTGGCTCTCTATCACTGTTTCAAGTTGGGTGGAAGCATTCGTTACAGGCAGCTTTGCCTTTTGCCTCCTTCATACACATAAAACAAAAATTGTCAGCAATCTTGATGACAAAATCCTAGTATTAGATTATGTCTCTCCTCTGAACAGGTACCCCATATATATATACTAGGAGGGGTACCCGGCGTTGCCCGGGTTTAAATTCTACTACCATAATCACCATCATCAATCACTACTACCACAATGATCATAATACTACTACTACCATAATCACCGGCCTCGACCTCCCTGTGCCTCATTAAACGGCGACCTCGATTTCGGCCGCTAAATGACCTCCGATTTTGGATCTGACCTCATCCGTACCCCCATTTTGGGGAGCTGCGAACAACTTTCGTTCCATACACCTTTTCGATCGGAGGCCTCCTTCTGCCCCAAACGGCCATTTTTTTTCGCATTTTTTTCGCTCCCGTATACTACATAAGTTCTGCCGAAAATTTTATTAAACAAAAGTGTCTCTGATTTCCACTAAACTCGCCTAAAACCATCTCCAAAGCCTGGGCTTTCCAACGGTGCCCCACACTCCCACCTGGCACCAAAACTGTGTGAAGAGTTTAGTAACAAAGGTCAGGTAACTGACAAACAGACAGACAAACATTGACCTTTATTTACAGTGTATAATAAAGACTATTAAGGAGAATACTAGGAAGAGAAGAAGAGTGACAGGCTAACACAAAAGCGCCTGTCGGGGTCTTCACAAGAAGAGATAAATCAAGGTTAGTACGATGTGCCAGTTGGGAACATATGTCCCAACAAAAAGATTATTTATGGGGACTGGTTTTTGTTTCAGTGAAGAAGAGTGTACAAAGAAGGGGAAGCGAAGATGGTGAATCTGGAGTGTAAATGGAGAGAATTTTAAGAAATACAGAGTATTTTAGTAGTTAGTGGTAGAATATATGCTGGAAGAAGACAGAAACAAAGAAGTATATATTAGGTGTGGGTAGGATATATCGATTGTGGGACATCAACCTAGAATGTTCTAATTATATAAACTTTACTGCTCCACCATTAGCTTAGGGGACGCCTACTCACTACAAACACGAGAGTGAGACTATCGGGTACATAAGGCTCTTGTTTAACGGTCCCGACAGCAAGGCAAACGAAGAAGAAAAGAACTGAGGAAGAATAGAAGGAGTAGGAGCGCGTGCCCATGCCAGTGGAATAAAACTGATCCGAGTAAAAAAGAAGCGAAAAAAGAGAGTGAAGAAGGTGAGGGAGTACGGGTAGGGTCTGTGAGAAAGAGGGAATACGTGCCTAGGATATTGAATTATAGGTAGCAGCGGCCAAAACAGCGAACTTGACAATAATCTTGCCCCGACCTTAACATTCTTATATTATACTCAGAAAATTGAATGCAAGCAATCGGAAGAAGCTCAACGGTTTTAAATCCATTGTGGGAAGATCCTCACCCAGGAAATAGGTGTGGAATATTTACAGCCAATTTGCTCTAGGTTCTTTGACAGGTACAGAGATGGGTCAGGGGGGGGTCGGAAGTCAAGATTAACTGTCAAGGTGAAGAAGCTAAAAGGAGGGAGGGGGTGAGGGGGGGGAGAAAAAAAAAAAAAAAAAAAAAAAAAAATCAGCGGGAAAGGCAGGAGGATAAGAATCGTTGGCGCTATAAAAAACCTGTTACTTATTATGATCCCCGATATATGAATAGTTTTGGAAATGAAATAACGAAAAATAAATGTATTTTAAGTTATTCTTTATTGTTGGGAAAGTTGAGTGTATTATAATTTTATATATATATATATATATATATATATATATATATATTAATCGAGATACAAGTGGGTGTCAAAGCATAAAAGCTGGGTTTTTAGGTCCGGACCTATAAGACACCCCCACTTGAGAACTTGGCGTATGATCCCGTAAGCGCGACGGAAGCGGCGAGCGCCGCCGAAGGCGCGAGCTTTAGGGGGGGTCCCGGTGGCATCCCTCCCCCCCACCCCCCCCCCCGTAATTTTTCTGAGAATTTAGGTCTAAAACAACATTTCCTGCAATCTAAAAGCAATCCAGATGGAAAATATGGAGACCAAAATTGTGTCAATTTAGCCTATTATTTTTTTTTTGGGGGGGGGGGGTAAAACTTGAAGAGGGGGTAACCCCGGACAGCCTTTTTACTAGTTACTTTTTTTATTTTTTTTTTTTTTTTTTTTTTTTTTTATATACAGGTAAGTTGTTTAATACCGACGGACGCAGGTCGGGTGCATGTTTGAGTATTTATCAACATTAGCCTAACCTAACTTAAAACTTAACCTAAGAGACCTAACCGAAAACATAACCGAGCGGTCTAAACCCCAGTCTCACGTTCCTTTCCCTGTTTATTGGGTGCGCGACTGGTCTAGACCCAGCTCACGATAAATTTTCCCCTGTATTATGGAGTACGCGAAACGGTCAAAACCCAGCTCACGTTCCCGAAGTTTAGTTGATTCGGTGTTTAGGTGGGTGGTATAAGTTGCAGTTAGGGGTATTCAAAAAGGTTAGTCTAATGTTGAAAATACTACAAATGCGCATGGTCCTCTGTAGATTACACAACACTGTATAGTGGCCCTATCAAAGAAAACGTTAACAAGTGAGAAACGGAAGTAAAAGTTATAGGGGAAACAGGTGCTTCGAATAAAAGGCGCGTGTGCCGTGGGGGTGCTCTAAACTCAATTGTTTCAAAAACTTTTTGTTTTTTAATTAGACTGGTGAAGTTTCTGTTATCATTATACAAAAAGTGTCATTGCGTAATCAGAGCTCAAAAAAAAACAGCGTCGTTTGACACCCGGCTGTTAAAATTAGGCTACCAAATTGTTTTCACTACTCACTTCAAAACCCTGCATTCATTCCCAAATTCCCATCTTCCGTTACTAAGCTATTGTTGGGATATCAGATAATCAGAATTACAATTGCAGGCTAGGGCCTAATAATGAGAAACTAATTGCAAAAGTTGTGGCGAAAGTCCTCAACAATCAAACCATTCCAGCAGAACACCTAAAACTCTAATAGCCTATTCCTTGAAGAAGAAACCAACAAACATGGTAAATAAGGCCGATTTGATAGGTACCGGTATCTTATAACCGAAACTGATGAGAATGGCATTAAAAACTACTCTCCTCACGTGTTCGGGGTAACGGAAGATGAAATATCCTATACCATAATATAACCTATAGCCGTCTAGGCTTGAAGAATAAGAAACAAATATTAAATAATATAAACCTAGGAGTAGCGTAGCCTAGGGCATATGGTATAGGTTCTTCAGAATAGTAGAACAGAGTTAGTACAAAGACCCGCGGGCGCGGCACCGATACAGAAACAATAGAAAAAGAATTATAAGAATAGAGACCACTAGTAACAGCTAAAAAACCATCCAACCAAAGGGTCCCTGATTTGTGATGGTGATTAGGCCTAGGCGCTAGTGAACTAATGGAGACTCTGTGTGGGGTGCCTAAAGGGCCTGATGGTGAGAATTTAGAGCCAAGTAAAAGGGTGAAGTTAGAGAGCTAACAATCTCAGTTACCGGGTAATTGGGAGGAAGGGAGGGGGGGGGGGGGGGGGGGCGCCTACCTAGTGAGGTTGTGTTCGCCACACGTGGGTCTCCGGTTCATCGGCACCGAAAAGGAGCGGACGCGGCGCCCCTGCGTGGGTATCTGTAGGTGGTGATATTGGTGCCGGGGCACGGAGCTGTCCGAATGGGTAGCAGCGCGTCAAAAAAACCTTGATGTAGGGGTACTGGAATTTTCATATGTTTCACTATAGCCCTAGCCCAGCGGCTAGCTGTACAAAACCGACGATTCTTGAGAAAAAGGGGTCCTTTTTCAACCAGTTATCATCCCCCTTCCATTTGCCTTCAAACGCTCATGCTTGCATGGTATATCGCTAAAAAAAGGTTAATTGTTCCTACTGTTCTTTGGGAACAGACGATTCCCATTCACAATTAGGCTAAGGCCTGACTTTCTTCTTTCTTGGGTTCGTTTTTGTTTGTTGGTACTAAAAGAAAAGGTTGCTTACCAACCAGTATGTCACAACTACGTTCAGAAGGGGGTCGTTTCATTCAGAATAAACTGCGAGTGTATCCAAATCCTGAGGGTGTTTTATGGATGAAGAACTTTGGCCAGCGGAAGCATCGGATTTACGGTGGTGGAGGAGAAGCGTAAGGCACAGGAGGTACCGGTAATCAAACAAAAATGAGGAAGGACTCTATAACTACTGTAACCCACCCTCCCAACAACTCTTAATCATGGAGGTATGAAAGTCTCACTGTCAGCTGTACTCCCAAGCAATTGGTGACGTATTGCTACGTTATAACTGTAAGGGGAAGGGCTCCCTAAAACCAACGAGGGGCTTGCTCCTAGCACCCTGAGTGTAGAGGGAGTAGACGTATTTAATAACCGAGTGATATTGTGTGCCTTGCAGGAGACTTGGTATTTTAAACAGGATTTGGGTAACCTCAAGTACATCTGCTGTTATAATTTTCATGGGTTTTTGGGGTCTCGACAACCGATGCTATGGATGGTCTAGTAAGCAGGTCACCCACCGGGAGGAGTAGCTATTTTGGTGGAGGGACTCTTTAGACAGCCGGGTTAAACCACTTGTTACAATTTACCATGGTGTACAGGTCATAGAAATAGAAGATGTCCAACGGAAAGTATGTTTATTCTTAGTGTGTACTTGCCCTACCAATGTAAATGAAAATGAAGAACAATACCTGGAATGCCTTGGAGAGTCGAAGTGCTCCTTTTACAAAAACTAAATCACCACCTGCTACTGTCTGTAATAGGGGACTGGAATAACTGCTAATCTGAAGGACATTGAGTAACTTCTCGCTGTTTGCTAGTCATATGACTAACTTCTGTGGTGAAGCATGATCTAGATTATCTCTTCTCAGCTCAATGCTCCCTCATAGTAAGATTACACAATGTGTCAGTGCAGGCATTGGGCTCAACGTCTTGGCTAGATGCATACCGTAGCTAGTGCTGATGTTTGCCATGATAACATAGCCAAATCTTTGGAATAACACATTATTCCAAACTTTGTTTTTAACTCTGTTGGGCACCAAGGAAATACCATTTGCTGAAAGGTCTGACAACAGAGTGGTAACAAAGAAGAAAAATATGACACAATTAAGTGGTACAAGTGAAAAAATCAAGGCGCTGGCTGTGGAAAGGTGCGAATAAGTAGGCCTAATGGCTAACAAATCCTGTGGTTTTGATGGTATATATGCTGACATTTGAAGGTACTCCTCCACTCTCCGTCTTGGAGAAACTCAGCAGTTGCTTTGAAATCCAGCTTTCCTAATCCTGGTTCCTACCATAATCTATGATGTCCGTTTACCTTGATACCAGTAATTAAAGTACAAAGGCTGGCAAAATTACATCAAAAGACAACTATAGACCTAAGTGCCGCTTGCCAGTATTTGTAAGTAAGATAACTAGAGTTAAATCATTTTAGACAGAATGCTCAGTGTATATCTCAACTAATAGTAATCAATTTGGTTTTAAGAAAAAATCATGGTGTAAGGACCAGTGCCTCATCTACCCCTCTGAATGAGCTAGTGGATGGGTACATCAACATGAACAGCTCTATTTTTTAGCAATGCTTTCTTGATGCTAATTAAGGCATTTGACAGAGTCCTGCCCACAATATCCTGTTTGAGATAAATTAGCAACAAGGTGAGTTGCCGATCCTATATACTGAGAATCTTGAAGTCTTTACTCGGTTAGCTCCAATCAAACATTGGTAATGTAAGAGTGTGGGGTAACATTATTTCGGATTCCTTTACAGTAACCAATGGAGTGAGAACAGGGTAATGTATTCTCTCACCATTACTTATTTATTATTCCAATGTATATATTAGGAATTAAGTTGATAAAAAATTGAATAAAGAGGTCAGATTGGGAGTTTTATGGTGGGAATAAAATCATTCAACCAGCTCATGTCTGCGGATGCTCTGGTCATTATTGCAAATGCACCGTCTTCCTGCGGGTCTGAGCAAACTTCTTGATATATGTGAATCTTTTGGTAGTAAACAGTGTGTTTAGACGAAATTCAAAATACCCACTGAACAAAAGGTGCTGTGTCTTATATTTAGAACTCACAATTACTGTATAAAAGGTAAATCTGCCAAATTTCCTCACCTCAATAATCAAATTATTTCAAGAAGTAAACAAAAATAAAATACCTGGGACACATTATCGCAAACGATTGCCTCAGATGATGGCAGATATCGGCCCGTCAGGCGCAGACAGCTATATGTCCGGTGGTAAACACCATCTTGAGAAAAATTCCACATGTGTCATTGGGAACTAAAGGCAATTTGTTCGGACATCTTTGTTTCCTCTAAAATGTCCACACGAGGACTGCCCGATATTGTGGTGAAGTATAAGAGAGCCACCACTAAATGGTCTGTGTACGATCCTAAATCCATATAATATACTCAAGATGTTCATTGGTCTCTCCTAAAATATGAAAAGAGCACTAGTATGGTGTTGCACACGGTTGGATTTGCCTTGCCTGTCGCTGGCTGTCATGGCATAGACTGGTGTAACAGCTTTTTCTTTCTTTTTTCGTTTCGCATGCGACTGCAATCCCCTCCAGTACACACGCTGATTTGTAGCTCTTTGGTCTAGGGGTGGATCATATCTATGACTCCTCCGTAATTATATCTCCACTGGCAGAAGCTGCTGCACTCACGATATATGTACGTGTAATGTAATATATAGGTCTAATTGAACTAATGAGCAATGATCTGTGCAATAGGTGTTTAACCAAATACATGAACTTAGTTAGGAACAATAGCCTTAGATTAGCCCATCGTATCTCTGTGGTTATAATTGTGACAAAATGTGATATGGTTCTCTATTTTTTTTTTTCTGTTTTTTTTTTTTGTGGTGTTGTTGTTTTTGTTTTTGTTTTTTCTGTAAATAGCCTACTGTATCTTTTTATTTGATTGTGGTCTTTATTAATATATCTTTGTGTATAATTATTATCTGTGCTCTGACGAGAAGATGTAACTGTGACATATGGACCATTTAGGTCGTACTGTATTTATACTGGTATCGTATCTTCTGTGTCTGGAATAAAGAATTATTATTCATTATTTATTATTATTATTATTAGATTATTATTATCACTTCTTGTGAAGCTCATGAGAGGCGTAGCCACGGGTCAAAATGGGTTTGGGGCAGGTAGAGAACGGTTGAAGGAGTTCGAAAGTTATTCCAGAGATACCGGTAGGTCTATGCATAATGGCGAACCCGTCGTAACCTTACACCTTACACGCAAGTCTCTCTCCCCGCGAGCAGCGGGGAATCTGCGAGATGTAGCCTATGTTGGATATAAACGGCCAAAATAAGCACAAATGTCCCATCCATCCATCCACAACCTTCATATAGGTTCCTGTGTTGTCTGCTAAATAATGGTATCATTAATGGGCTACAACTGTTTGCTTCCATTAAGCCTATAGATAATACCCGAAAAACAACTCCCAAGTGGGTCCGAATTTATGCCAGATGCAAGACCCACACAAAATCCCTCGAAACTCATCCATTCTTTGACTGATTTTTCAGGGAGATAACCTTTTTCAACAAAAAACAAAAACGGCCCCCTTATTGGGCATTGACTATATTTTGTTATTTGAGCCTCAATTGCTTTTTCCTTTCCTTGTCTCAGTTTTTTTTTTTCTCCTCGTTTTTTGTATCCACACATTCGATCTAATGTGTTATTTCGTTTAACCTCTATATATATTTTCGTTATCTCTGAAGTAATATACGATATGGAGAACAGAACACAAAATGCGAAGAAATAATTTATACAGAGAAACACTTAAACTATCTCAGCTATCTGGGTAAAACTGTAACATTTATATAAAGTTTAGATGTAAGCACACGGCAGTACCTAAGGCAGAAATTGGTCACAAGCGACGCTCTCTTGGCAACAATAAATATGCACGGTGGTTGTGCTGAGGTGGATCACGGATTAGGAACATTAAGTACACCGCGGGTTAGATGAAGGATTTGCGATTAGGAAGATTCATAATCCCATTTAGTTCCTTTTTTTTTTTGTATAATGATTCAGAAAGGTTTCTGGAAGAATGCTTATAGATATATTTCATTCATCTATTCAGCTCTGCGAACTCGAGACTTTCCCAACATGTTTATATACAATAAACCCCCCCCCTACCCCCCTGTTTAAAAAGAGAACTGTAAAACACTAGCAGGTCCTTGTGACAAGACCTTCAATCCCCAAAATGTCACCATATGCTATCTAAATCAATCTATTGAATCCGTCTAAACAGTAAGTTCGGGAGAGGGGCCATGTCCCTATCCCCCTTCAAAATCCCCCTTCCCTTCTTGTAGTCTCTGTCCTTACTCTTTTTTTTTCATTTTCCAAACCCAACCTATACTTTAACCCCTACTCTTCCTATCCCCAAAGGCACCATTTCCCACCCCACTTACCCCTCCCCCATCACTCCTTCTGACCCTCATCATGATAATAGCCTATGCCCAAAGCCTCAAGCACATGACACAGCAATACTGTTATGATTAAATTTAAATTTCCAAAAACTCGATTGAAATGGAATTCCATACTGGTTCGAGAAAGTATGAGCACTTTATTGACGATGTTTCCACAACGGATAGCTCACACAGTTGATATGAATTGGAAGTCCTCAGAGTAGCTCAAGAGGCCAAAAAGTAATTGGTTTCACAGATAAAAACAAACACGGCACAAATGCCATTAAATAGAACGCCCAAAAGGTTATCTAAGAGTTCTGTTCTGAAGTAGCTTAGAGAATAGAGGCCAGGAGCCTCAAAATATAACGAGCTGCATCAAATGTTTGTTAATATAGAAGTAAAGCTGGTAGCCAAAGCTGTTCAGTGTTCATTGTATTATTATTGCTTTAGTAATATGATGACGCAAATGTATTAAATTGTAATTTTAGACTAGAAGGATGCACACTTGAGTGACTTGATTAAGTTGATATTTGCCTTACAAATTGTGAGAGAAGCAAGTACGGATACTGCAAAGTCAGTGCAATGTGCATGTAAAACCCATGTCAAGAGATATAACTTTCAATCATCTACGGAATATTAAATTATTAATGCGCGCTTCATTATAGGTATATATTGAATGATAGTATTATAATATGCCCTTATTAAAAAAAGATATCTGTTATTCACTACTTATCTTGAAATTATCTTTTTTTTTGGGGGCCCATTCCCTCAGATTGAAACTGTAGCTTAGACCATTACTTTGAGCTTATATAGACCTACTATACCGCTATATATAATAAGTTTTGGCAAGGTATAATAATCAACCCTGTCCATTTGTTCCAAGTAATTCCAATATCTGCCTTGAAAGAACAATAAACCCTACCCCATCTCCCATTTAATCATCATGAATACGATTGTTGAAAACACTCATTTGCCCAGTAGGTTAGCTCTCCACTCTGACTGGAAGAAAGAACTTTCAGTACACAACAGCATTGGTTATGCTTATATTGAGAATAGAGGAAAGCATCTACATATTACTTCAAATCATTTCTTAAGACACTAATACTCACTTGTATGTAGAGTTTGATAAGAATATTCACTTACCACAACGATTATCTGGTTTTTTGTATAAACGTTATCTTGAACGCATGTTTAGGTAGGCCCAGTCCCTCAGAAGCATATACTGGAGTAGATGAAGGCAAAGTTGAGCTTATATATCTCCACCTAATATTGAGTTTTCATAGTATTACAAGCTTTCAACGTGTTCCTTCAAAACACGCAAAGTCTCTTTTGAAATGTAAGTAGGCATGCCTACTCCCATCAAGTACTCTGAACATGCAGATATATATAAATAAGTTGTGTGAAAACTAACTTTTCGGTGGAGTCGAAGATTCATTGAAGGCCGCGTCATACAGAAACTCTAATCCACACCAGAACCCACTGGAATCGAACTTTTTACACCCATTCAAACACGCGAAGTTGAACGAGAATTAACGCGGCCTTAATACGAGTGTAAGGCTTCCAGAGTAGACTGCGACTCCCCGTCAATGAACCCGGAATGTAAATTCGAACGTAATTCGATGGACTTCGAAATGTAACCCAAATATGATCGATGTTAACCAGTAAGTGCCTCGAAGGAAACCGGATGTGGAAAGAAGACTATTCGATCCCAAGTCGAATGCAACTCGAATTGACCAGAATGAGACCTGGAATGGTCAGTATAACATGACCAGAATTACATGAAGTTAAGTCGAAACGTAAGTTGAACCTAAGTTGAACGTAACTCGAAAACGTTAAGTGGAACGTGACTCGAATAGGCAGGGTGACGTCGATGAGGAACCTGTTGAGTATATAAAGGGGAGGATTTGTTCACAAGGCAAGGCACCAGTCTGTAACAGGTGCACTCAGCCTTATCACCGGACGGCAACATAAGGGGGGCACGGGGTGTTTCAAAGTCACATACCACCACATACACGTACAGGCTAGGGGGAGGGGGTGGAGAATAGGATTTTTTCTGGACCCTCTGGACCCTCCCCACGCCCTTCTCCCCTCAGTTTTTAGGGGGAGGGGCCGCCGATTAGGGTTTTTTTGAGATGTTATGGACCGTTCATGGGGGGGGGTGGGGGGGTCCCATTAGTTTGGCGGGTTGTATAAAAAAAAAAATCCTATTTCTTTGTTAATATTAAGACCTTTCAATGGCCATTTGTAGGCATAGGTTTATGTCCTGGCGAGCGGGATAGCGAGCCTGTAAACTGTTAGGAGGAACTGGCCCTTGGCTGGGACACTTTTCTAAACCGAAAAATTTAGTTACTTCATATCTGCAGTTTCTTTGAGTTTAGCTGTGTTGAGCCTATTGGGGATACTTTAAAGCCTTTGTTACCATCAGGGGTATTTATAAACCTTTAGTTTATTTACTTCAACCTCTGCAGTTGTCTTTGAGTTAGCTGTGGGCAGAAAACTAATTTTGGAGAGGTAATTATAAGAGTGAGAGTAATCTATTTCTTATTGCTAATCTGGCAACCTCTGCGTCATAAGGATGTGAGAGGGTTAAAACAATAGGCTGAATGGGGCCGAATGAATACAAGCCAAATAAAGAGAGACCAGGAGAGAAAAAAAGGCAGGTCACCCCCGTTAACCCTTTGTGTACCAGCGACGTGTGTTATATTATATTCTAGCTATATTAAGATGATATTATGCAGCTTAGGAAGGATCTGTGGTAGGTAAAAGGGTTGATTGAGAAAAATTGCAGCCTTAATATTGCTAAAGGTCTTTCTTAAGCTAAATTAAATCGTCTAATAGTTGCCAGAATATGATGAAAAGGACGTCCCTGGTACTGAAGGGATTAATAACCAAATACAGCTCCCAAAATCCCTAAAAATATGAGACAAAGAATAAAATATACATTAAATGTGTGTGTGTGTGTGTGTGTGTGTGTGCGTCTCATAAAAAACAGTCGAATACTTGTTGAGTAACCCTGCATACAAATAGACAAGACCACAACGATCGCATAACCTCCATAAAGTTCGTTCGGCGGCAATAACAAGATAATAATGGAGCTAGGCTAATTAATCCATCCCTATTCTTGATTTCTCTTAACTCCCCCCCCCCCCCCTTTTACCTCATTAGCATTATCCTCCTCTTTTACTGTATCATCAAGACCTACTGTATATATATGCCTAGACGTCACAGTACGGTAAGGGTTAAGGACGGATGGTTGTTGTTGTTGTTGTTGTTGTTCCCCAGGCTGTCTGGCCGAACAGCCCCAAGGTCTCGAGCAAGGCCAAGGCCATAAATGAGCGCCCCCACAAAATCCTCCCTGCTTACCACTAACAAAGCCCGGGTGACCGAAGCCACTTCAAGGTAGGGAGCTAAGGAGGGTGCGGAAACGCCCGGGAAACCAAAGCCCCACCCAACGCCCTGTGCCCCTCAGCAATTATGAAGGGAAAGTTGAGAGGTAAGGGAAAAATGTGACGCTTTGGCTCCCAATCTGCCAACTTCTAGGTTGGCAGTAGGGAGGTCAATCCACGGAAAAGACGCCGCCACTTGAGATCTATAAGATATATAAGTAAAAGGAACAGTCAGAGTAAGCTATGGGTATGGCAGAGATTGCTCAGTTCTCACTCTGATAGACCAGCCCATCACCACATGACTAAAACCCAATCCTCTCAGCATCAGCTAGGAAAGGCCCTAGAAAGCAACGGATGGTTGCTTTTCCTGCCTCCCCCCCCCCCCCC
>CM064542.1:25049595-25109069 GCA_032716605.1 Paralithodes platypus | reverse complement strand
ATTCGCAGGGATGTATTCCTCCGTGCAGCTCAAGAACACCCCCCCACTCTGTCCCCCCTACTTTGGCAGGCTTATTCCAAACCTTCATCCCTTATTTTCAGCGGAGACGGTAATCCCATCAGCGAGCCGTGGTTTACAGCAGGGGAGATCCCGGTGTTCCTGCTCTTTTCTCAATAGGGGTGGACGCATCAGCTAACAAAGTAAGGTCAGAACGGAATGTATGGTAACCTGGACGATGTAACCTTGGGTGGGTCTGTAGATAACTTTCTAACCGATCTAAAAAACATGGTAACTGACCCTCAGCCAGGCTGGGCTAGGGATAAAATGACACCAAATGTGAACTTGGCTCCTCCACCACACACGTGAAGAAAGAGAAGAGACTCAGGTCCCCTGTTTCGAGGCGTATTGCCAGATGCAAAGATCCTTCAGGAGCACCAAGCACACCCTATTAGGTTCCCCACTAACTCTGGCAGCAATCCCACCAGCACTTCAAGTTAACAAAGGGGGAAGGAGCTTCAACGTCTTGTGATTTCCCGCCTGATACACATCGATGCCCCGCCCGCTCTGGCCCTGCTCAAGAATTTGTTTCTCCATCCCAAAACTCGCAATACCATCTGTGCTCACATCGATGACTTACACGAACAATGGTGGCCGTCCAAGAATTAGACAGCATAATCCTAGAAGCAGTGACCAGGCATCACCAACGTGGACTTTCAAAATCGGACCTGGACACATCCACTCTTCCTGTCCGCCTCGGGGGCTTGGGCATACGGGCAGAGCCTAGAGGGTATTATTGCCTCCCCAGCCTTTATCTCTTCCCTTATCGCGACAACCGACCCTTGTAGTGATCCATCCTTTCTTCTCAACCCATAATTACACTTAATCAGGGACGTAGCAGAAGCGATTACCACCTGGAAGGAAAGTACAGGACGTCAGAGGATAGCCTCATGGTACCTCCAGGAGCAAGCAGACAGCGTGGGATACCAGCTCGGCGAAGAAAACGTAAAAAAAAAACTCCAAACCAATGCAAGACCAGGTTGCAAAAGCACGTCCTCCGATGCAGCCGCCCGGTTGGAGAGTGGCTTGTTGGTTACATGCCATCCCCATGCCCAACGTCTTGGAACTCACTTGGATGCTGATTGCTCCTGGTTTGCCGGTCGCGCTCAGCGTGTGGTGCGGGCAGTTTGTTACGGCCACACACCTGCAATTGTTGTGGGGGGATGGATGCTGGACGGTCACCATGCCTTGTCATGGTAATTACAACGCAGGCCGCCTGCCAAGACACTCTGCAACTAGATGATGTGCATAAAACGGGGCCCCTGCAGAGTGCTAACGCGTGCATCAATCCTCGAACCACATGGACGTCACAGAGAAGACGGCAAACGGCCAGATGGGATGACCACTTTCCGCCATACCCGAATGGCCGGTGGGGGGGGGGGGGCCTCGTGTGGGATGCCACATGTGTGTGACACTTATCTCCACAACCAACATCAGCCAGAAACGCCGACGAAGCAGGGTGAATGCCACCCGGATAGCAGAAAATAAAAAGCGAGGAAAATATCAAGCCATGCGCCAAGAAGTCCGTCAGTTCGAGCCCCACTGGGCATTCGAAACTTCACGGAGTCTGTCTTGGCCCTACCACCCTTACGATGGTTAATGCTATGGGCCGTAAAAATCCGAGAAGTGTTCAGGAGAACCCTGGGAATCCCTCTGGCTCAATCGAAAGCCCGTCAAAGACTAGGGAGGGCTATCCTCCGGGGCATGGCCAGCCATCGTCATGAGCTCAGTACGAACTGGACTGGGGCATGCCACTGATTGAGGGCCCGGGCAGGAGTGGTGTTTCCGTAGTCTCACCACAGTAGGGTAAAAAAATTAAAAAATTGTGAGTGAGAATGAGTGTATGTGTGGAGAGAGAGAGATAGACAATCAGACAGACAATAATGTAATATCGGTCTGTCTGATTTGTCAGATTGTCTGATTGGTCTGATTGTTATATGTTCCTGTCTGTCTGTCTATATATTATAGTAGACAGACAAGACAGCGATATACAGTATATAGACAGCCAGGCAGACAGACGGCAACCAGACAGCCAGACAGACATATATATACAGAATGGAGAAGGGCAATGGAAGGGCAGGTCAGAGGTCAGACATTATGAAAAAATCCTTTGGGGGGGTCATACGGCGGGGTAGAGAAAAATGTTTTATAAAACAAAAAGAAAAGAGAGAGAGAGAGAGAGAGAGAGAGAGAGAGAGAGAGAATGAGAGTGAGAGAAAGAGAGGGGAATTAATTAATGTTTGAAGACAAGATAATCGTAGGGTTTAGGTTGTACAGTATATCTCTATCCCCCGGCCACCCCCCACGACAATCGCGACCCAACACTCACGCCCGGCCGGTCGCCTAACGAGTATTCAAGTTGCTGCGCCTTCCGTTGCCAGGGCTCTCAGGTCTCTCTCTCTGCAAGTAAAAGGGATATACTTTATGAAGTATCTGCCTTTTACTTGCAGAGAGAGAGAGAGAGAAAGCAGAGATATACCTTAAACAAAATTGCCCTCCCCCCAAGTAAAATATATATGAATAAATAACAGTAAATAAATATAACAAAATAAAAATAAAATAATAAAATAATAAAATAAATGACTAAACAAATAAAAACAACAAATACAAAATAACATAATAAAAATAACGATACAAGAAAGATAAGTGGTAGTATTACAGTAATCCCATACACAATAAATACATAAATAAAATATATAACACTAAATAAAGATAAAATAAAAGTGTTTGAAATACAGGAAGCCTCGCCATGATACAAGACGATGACTGTTGGTAACCTCTGAACAATAGAAGAGAGATTAATAATGATATATACTTTGGTGAAACACAAGGAAACAGTGGTGGGAAAGTGAGAGTCAGTTACCTTTATCCATTCATATATCGAGTCTATTGCCTGACTTCCACGAGGGGTGCCCACAAGAACAGTGGACCGGCCCCCATGCAGCTCTCTGTCCCCAGTCATTCAATGCCCTCCTCCCAACCAGGCACCGCCTTCATCCATATACTTCTTCACTCCAATCTTTCCACCGGTCTCCTTTCGTTCATTCCCTCTCTGTCCTTCCACCTCGCTCTCGTACACACCCCTTCGTCATTGCCATCGGTGGGCTTCCCATACGTTCCATATGGCCGAACCATCTCAAGGTTTTCCTTTTCACACTTTCCAACACATCTATCTCCACACCACAACTCCTTCTTACTTCCTCATTCGTCTGTCTATCCCTCCATGTAACTCCGCACGCAGTTCTCAAGTAGACCTAACTCATTTCCATCCCTCTCACTCTTTTTTTTTTTTTTTTTTTTAAGAGACAATGAACGGAGGAAGGAAAAACACAGATAAAACAAAAAGGTCCATGTGCCTAAAGGCATCCTCCATTCATAAAATGTTTGTAACAACTGGATTTAAACATTTGTAAATTGTAAGTTTGTGGAAAGCAATTCGAGGGAAGTGAATTCCAAAGAGTAGTAGCTCTGGGGATAAATGAATTCTGATAAGCAGAAAGTTCTGCATTGTTGAGGAGAAAGTTTAAATTCATGTGGCGCTCTTAGCTGCCCGATATTTCTACGGGGAAAGATGTGAAGAGAGGCGGCACAATTGAAGCAAGTTCCTCGGAACAATTGCTGTGAAAATAATCTGTAGAAATAAAGGCAAAGGGATACAACGGTGTGTCTTCGATATTGAGTAATGTAGGAAGGTCCTGATGATGATTGCAGGGTTATGTGATGTAATCTAATCGCTTTATTTTGAATTTTGTCCAACTACCTCATGGCAACCACTCCACTTCCACCCCACAGATGTTAACAGTAATGCCAGCTGAGGATACGCACATGACTTTTAAGTCTTACGGCCAAGCGCTCGTGCAAGTGAAGAATTCTCAGAACTCTTTACACGAGGTCACCAGTTTTTTAGAGGCATTTCTTAGCAATGCTTCTAACATAATGTGTCCAGCTCAATGTTAGTAGTTAATGTTAGCACCTGAGAAATGTCAATACTAGGGGAAGTTGGAATATTTACATCATCTAAAAATATATTGGAGCCAGTGAGATTCGGGTGTCGGTTAGAGAAAATTTAATGTAGCTTGGTTTTCTGTGCATTACAGGAAACTAGATTCTTAAGTGCCCCATCCCTTAATTCTAGAAAGGTCCTGGTTCAGAGAAATTGCAGTGTTTATTTTTGTTATTTATAAGATCAGGGTTTGGGTGAAAGAATTGGTAAATGTTGAAGGAACTGTGGATTGTGTGAGTCATCTGCGTAGGAATGTATTGGATTAGTGAGTGGTAGATATTAAGTCATTGATATGAATGAGGAACAGAATGGGGGCCAAAACTGATCCCTGGGGAACACCAGCAGATTTATTGAGTGAAATTGAGAATAAAGGCCATCTACCGTTACACGTATTTTTTCTGTTATGACGATAAGAAGAAATTAGTGGAACTATTGATGCCGTCCGTAGTGTGACCTCTTCGACAATAAGGATTGATGCCAGACTCTATCAAATGCCTTTGAAATATCCATGGCTATTGTATGTGTTTCACCATGGTTGTCTGTAGCTTGGTTGATTTTATGCGTAAGCAGGCAAAGACTGTCTGCAGTTGATCGACATCGTCTAAAACC
The DNA here is from genome assembly GCA_032716605.1 of Paralithodes platypus. Classification (NCBI taxonomy): domain Eukaryota; kingdom Metazoa; phylum Arthropoda; class Malacostraca; order Decapoda; family Lithodidae; genus Paralithodes; species Paralithodes platypus. The sequence continues at coordinate 25,104,400 of CM064542.1, read as the reverse complement.
ATATTGCCTATCACTTATGAATTGATTATTCTCAAGATGCTTAATTATGTGATTATTTAATATACTTTCAACAGACTTTACCAAGAGTTGAAGTTATAGCTATTGGTCTTTAGTTTGATGGATCTGAAGAGGCACCTTTTTTAGGAACTGGATTGAATGTTTGCTTCTTTCCAGGGGTAGCTGGGGAGATCAGTGAGGTGTATGAGCACACAGGACGGCAAAAATTTGCCACGTACAGGAACGAGCACCGAAGGAGCAATTCTTAAGTGCTTATTGGGAGGAATTTCATCTGGACCAGGATCCTATCTACTGAGAGATTCTGCAAAATAGTTTTGACATGTCTGGTGTGGATCTGTAAGTGAAGGGCATTGTCAGGCGAATTAAAATTAAGTGACAGGGACATCTTGATTTATTTTCATCATAAGGTTGAGTTGTGTTCAACGAAAATATCCGCAAGAAGGTTAGCTTTACCTCGTTTGGGTGCACCTACAAGATTGCCAGTGCGGAGATTTTAATGGTGGAATGTATGAAGCAGTAGTGAAGTTGGATGTGAATGAGTTAAGAGTAATCCAAAAGATTTTGTTATCATTTGGGATTATTTAGAAGTTTAATTTGCCTGCTTGTGGGAGAAAGTTTGATTGTAGTGTAGGTTAAATACAGTTTTTGGCATGAATGTTCTGATGTTTCTAAAGTACTTAAAGGCTTCATGTGTTTTTTGATCTTGTGTATGCATAGTAGACTATTGCTTTTTGTTCAGTTACACTAACACAATTATGGTCAAACCATTTAGGTGAATTAGATCTTTTACTGTAGTTTTGATGAGGAATAAAAGTTTCCATTCCAATTTTTACAAAATCTTGTATGTGGCTCTTGGTCTGAGTCTCTCCACCAATGTCCAGGCTTCACTTCCATAAGTCAGTGTCGGGATTACCACACTGTCATGCAAGGACTTCTTCACTTCCATACTGACCACCCTATTTCTTGTTACTGCTTTCAGCGTTCCTACAACCCTCTTCCACTGTTGCACCCTCTCCCTTCACATGTCTTCATGCCATATTTTCATCTTTTTTACTCAACACACTGCCCAGCTACTTAAATGAGTTGACAATCTCCATAACCTGACCATTCAACTTCACCTCACACTCTGTGGCTTCACCCCTTTCGAAGACCCAATACCTTGCTCTTCCCCGCATTTATCTTCAGATTCCGTTTTTCGCACACTGTTCCAAACATATTTACCAGACCCTGCAACTCCCATTCATTATCGCTCATCAGAACTGTATCATCCGCAAACAGCAGTACAGGTAGCTTCCACTCATTTCCCTACTTATCAGCGATACACCAACATCCACTGCTCTTCCTTGTATTTCTTTCATGACTCCATCCATATACAGTATATAGTAAACAACCACGGGGACATCACACACCCCTGTTTCAACACAACATCCAGATCAAAGAACTCGCTCTGCTCATTCTCCACACGTACTGCCGCCTTTGCACCCTCATACATGCTCTTCACTGCTTTCAGCAACTTGCCATCTACTCCGTCCTATTCCCTAAGGTTACTTTTCCACATTCCGTTCTCTATCCACTCTGTCATAGGCCTTCTCCAAGTCCATAAAGGCAACATACACCTTTTGTTGCTTCTCCAGATATTTATCCACAACACAATTCAGGGTAAAAATCTGATCTACACATCCTCTTCCCTTCCTAAAACCACCCTGCTCGTCACCTATCCATTTCTCCGTTCTCGCTCTCACTCTCTCAATCACTACCCTACTGTACATCTTCCCTACTATGCTTAGAAGACATATTCATCGGGGGTTACCACACACTCCTCTTTCCCCTTTACCCTTATATAGGGGGACAATTATGCCTGTCTTCCAGTCATCAGGTGCACTCCCCTTCTCCCATGCTAGTTTGCACATTTTCCATACCTATTCGATCACTATCTCACCACCATACCTCAGCATTTCCCCACACACTCCATCCTGGTGCTTTCCCCAACTTCACTCTTTTCATGGCTTCACACATTTCTGACCTCCTGATCCCCACCTCCTCCTCCATTACTTCTCTTCTTCTCCCTCCCATACCCCATCCAACTATGTTTGCTGGCGCTTCATTCCTTACATTTAGCAATTCGGTGAAGTACTCCCTCCATCTTCCGACTCTCTCTTGCTTCTCGGCTAGCACTCGCCCATTCTTATCTTTCACACCCTTACTGTTTCCCTTGCTACCTTCCCTAACTTTCTTGACCTCTTTCCAGAACAGTTTCTTACACTCCTTCCATTTTACACTCGGATTCCTTCCAAATTCCTCATCTACTCTTCTCTTACTTTCCTTCACTACTCTCTTCACCACTCTCTTTTTCTCCACATGCCTCGCTCATTTCATATATATATATATATATATATATATGTTTCTAGTCTCTCAGTGGGGATCGAACCATCGACCATCAGACCGGATAGCCGGCCCCCCCCCCGCCCCCGCCCCCACCCCCCGCCCCCCCACCCCCCCCCCCCCCCGCTTAATCAATTACACCACGGCAGTCTATATATATATATATATATATATATATATATATATATATATATATATATATCATTAAATCAGTTCGTGTGTCTGTCTGTGTGTTCTTAACCCCTTCAGACTCATATGATGCAGAGGTTTTGCCAGATTAGCAATAAGAAATATAGTTCTCTCACTCTTATAATTACCTCTCCAAAATTAGTTTTCTGCCCACAGCTAACTCAAAGACAACTGCAGAGGTTGAAGTAACTAAACTAAAGGTTTCTAAATACCCCTGATGGTAAAAAAAGGCTTTAAAGTATCCCTAATCGGCTCAAGATCGCGTCATATGTCGGAGAGGATTAATAGGCGGCCGCAGTTTTGGACCTGGGGAGCTGAAACTTTGCATGTGGGTGTCAATTGACCTGGGTCAGCTCATAGAGGGGGCGAGGCCACGATCGGAGGTCGTTTCGAGGCCGAAATTGAAAACAAAATTGAAAAAAATTGCCGTTTTTTTTTTTTTTTTTTTGGGGGCAGAGGAGGGCTCCGATCGGGAAAAGGTGTATGGAACAAAAGTTTTTCGCAGTCCACCAAAATGGAGGTATGATGAGGTCAGATCCCAAATCGGAGGTCCGTTTAGGCGGCCGAATCGAAGGTCGAGCCAAAATTGAAAAAAAATTGAAAAAATTGCCGTTTGGGGCAGAAGGAGGCCTCCGATCGAAAAGGTGTATGGAACGAAAGTTGTTTGCAGCCCCCCAAAATGGGGGTACGGATGAGGTCAGATCCAAAATCGGAGGTCATTTAGCGGCCAAAATCGAGATCGCCGTTTAATGAGGCACAGGGAGGTCGAGGCCGGTGATTATGGTAGTAGTAGTATTGTGATGATTGTGGTAATAGTGATTGATGATGGTGATTATGGTAGTAGTAGTAGTGGTGGTAGTAGTAATGGTGATTATGGTGATTACCCGGGTAACGCCGGGTACCCCTGCTCGTATATATATATATATATATATATATATATCTGTTCGTGTGTCTGTTTGTCTGTGTGTTCTTAATAGGCGGCCGCAGTTTTGGGCCTGGGGAGCTGAAACTTTGCATGTGGGTGTCAATTGACCTGGGTCAGGTCATAGAGGGGGCGAGGCCACGATCGGAGGTCGTTTCGAGGCCGAAATTGAAAAAAAAAAATGAAATAAATGGCCGTTTGGGGCAGAAGGAGGCCTCCGATCGAAAAGGTGTATGGAACGAAAGTTGTTAGCAGCCCTCCAAAATGGGGGTACAGATGAGGTCAGATCCAAAATCGGAGGTCATTTAGCGGCCGAAATCGAGGTCGCCGTTTAATGAGGCACAGGGAGGTCGAGGCCGGTGATTATGGTAGTAGTAGTATTGTGATGATTGTGGTAGTAGTGATTGATGATGGTGATTATGGTAGTAGTAGTGGTGGTAGTAGTGATGGTGATTATGGTAGAATTTAAACCCGGGCAACGCCGGGTACCCCTGCTAGTACATAATATAAACGGTCTGTATTTAATTCTATGTGGCCTATACACTTTGTTTTCTTCTATCAAATAAATGTAGAACTCGGTACAACTTACGATCAAAGTTGGTGTTAACTTTTAGTAAAGTTTGAGTATAGAGCCCTTGAGTAGCAGGGCTCGCCTTCTCACTTCCCCATTCTCTGTCTCGATCTGTGATCCCAGCGTCTAACCTCTATAAACCCCCAAATAATGAATAGGTTTAATAGACAGTTTTACCATCAACTCTCCTCCATGTGTAACGAATGCAGGCAACATTCATCACACACACACTAATGAAGGGAAATGTACCCCATTCAGGCCCGTTATATCTTGGATATAGAAAGTGTGAGCTATGAGAGAGTTACAAGGAATAGTTAGTATCTCGAAGACCAATTTCGGGGAAACATTAGAAGTGGAAGAGGATACATTTTTGTTCAGTGCACTACACTACCATACAGTGTGCAAAATACTATCTACTGACTACTGTCTTCTTGAACTATTCAACTGAGTAAATGTTTACTACGTCTGAGGAAAGTTTGTTCCAGGTAGAACATATCTTAAATGGGAAACAGTTTCCACAAGTGCTGAACCTTTTAAATTCTAACTGATATCCATGGTTGCGTATTGTATTCAACTATTCATATTGAGGTTAAATGTTTTGCTATGATCCACATTGTCAAACCCATTACATAATTAAAACAAATTAATGAACTGACCTCGTAGTCTGCGCGTTGAGAGAGAGAGAGAGAAGCGGAACATTATTACAGCCGAGATTCTTGTAACCCACTTTGTGAATAAAGACTCATTTTGAAAATACAATTATACAGTATATTGTATTAATACATCCATAATGCACTATAAATGTTGGCCAGTGTAAGCATGTGCAATGATGGTTTAACATTAATTTGCAATGCATGAGAACAATCGTCGGTAATCACTAACTGCCAGCTAGAGAAGGAAGGTGGGGGAGTTGGGAATAGTTTGGGGGTGGAAGGTGGGAGTAGACTTGGACCCGACTCCCCCCTTCCACCTGCCAAGGGAGGAGTAGGGGAAGGAAGGACCCACCCCTGAGCAGCCTTTAGTACGCGTGAGTGAACTTTATGGGACTATGATGTGTTGATATTGATAGTGCAGAACATTTGAAAGCAGCAATAAATATGTCAGAGTCGTAGTCAAACAGGTTGGCGTCGTCCTAGCAGAAGTCAGAAGATGTGCTGGTGGTACAAGCAATTTGGCTATTTGTAAATGCAACAGTGATTCTTGTATATGCAGTAGCACTGTTTGTAAAAGCAGATATGGCCTCATAGGTCTGTATGAGGACTTGTCTAGATAGAAATGTAGAAGTGACGATGAGACTGACAGTGTCCAGGTGCAGGCAAGAAGGACAGGTGTGTATAGAGGCAGTGGGTGGACAATGTTCGCTTGTTGACCCAGAGTAGTGACAGCCTGGGATCGAAATTTGATTCATTAATGTTTCCTTCTCTATTACCGTAGGCGAGTTAAACCATTATCTAACTGTCTCTCATTATTTAATTTGGTAGTTGTATTCTGCTCATTTGTACTTTAGTTTTACAGTTTCATCTAAGCCTTCCCAGTTAATATGTGATGGGTGATTCATTCTCTGCATTATGTGCCAAGGGGAGGGTATATAGATGATGAGGTGTAGCGTAATGCTTAGTGTGCGGAATTTCGGTTCGAGTCCTTTGAGTACCACATGTATTCATTACTGCCATTGATTTCACTAGTTAGGTTTATTTGTAAATTAATTGGTGGGTTGGTGAAAACAAATAAGAAAATATCATAAAACATTTGTTCTTAACTTAATACTGGTATATGATTGCTGTTTATATTACTTTTTTAGTAGAAATATTAACCCTCTCACCCATTCTACAACTCACTCCTCCCGTCTCTCTCTCTCTCCTTTCTCTTTGCAGTCTCCATCATATTTTTACTTACACATTTCCATCTCAGTCTTCGCGGTTAATATATGATGAGGTGCGTCATTTTCTATATATTATGTGCCAAGAGCTTGATATATAAATGGAGGGAGATAATCTGGTATGTTATCAACTTTGCGTACACAGAATGTATTGACACACTCAGATCCTGTCCGTATACTATGCACCACCAGCTGGCCTGTCCATCGTCTGTCATTTGTTATCCGTCATCCGTTGTCTGTCATTAGTCTGTCTGGAAACCTTCTGTCATTCGTCTGTCTGTCTGGAAACCATCTGCCATTCGTCTGTCTGTCCTGAAACTCCTCCTAGATCGTTGAAATAATTTTCACCAAATTTAACAGGAATATAAAGTTGGTCAACGCAACGATTGGTTATTAAGAATTTACAATTTTATATAAAGGTCGAGGTCAAAGAGAGAGGTCTAACATTTTGGTAATATTAAAACAATCCAAGTGTTTATTCAAACTTCACCATTTTCTCCATACCAGTTGTTTTATATATTGATAATATGTTGACCTAATTACAAACATATAACCAAAATTTCAAGGTCAAAGGTCAAGGTCAAAGTTCAAAATATATTTTTGACTTGTAATTCATATAATGACTTGCAAATTCTCTATAATCCTACCTTATACATTCAGAATGTCTAGACCACGGTATAGTAACATAAGGAGGTAGGCGCATGGCGGTAGTATTGGAACCACGACAGTCACTTGTTTGGGCCTCCGTGACGTCACTGAATGACTCCTGTACCGTCTCCCAAGCTAAATATGGTGTTCTAACAGGATCGGTATATTGCGTTTTCCACCGAAAATGTAAAGTGACATGGATAAACATATACATATAATGTGTGACAGGACCCTACTCTATTTGCTAAAGTTGTTATTTTTTGCATTTGAAGAATATATATACGGCTATGAGGTAGTATATAGCCAAGGCCACCTAGAGTACCAGGCCGCACGGATGGGACCTTTAAATTCTGTGACGTCGACAAAAGGAGTGCTGAAACGGTCACTACCCTCGCAGGTCAGTATACATTTTAGTGAGGTAGGGGGAGATTGTCGCTGTGTTTCCAAACTATTTCCCCCTCATATATACTTTATAAGTACATTATTCCCTGTGATAGCTTCTCCATGATCATCAACAATGCCTTACACGTGTTCAGTGCCAAATTGCAAGGGGAATTACAGATCGGGACCGAAAGTGCACGTGTTTAGGTTCCCAAGGAATGCTGACCTTTCCAGCAAATGGCTTACAGCCATTCGACGAGTAGATTACACTGCAAATGAAAACAGCAGGGTGAGTAAAAATTATTCTACAATGTTATTCACGTGTCTAAGTATTGAGTACGGTAGGCTTAAACATTACATGACTAAATTTACTCATTCCTTCAGCAAGTTGAAATAGAAATAATAATAATGTTAATATAAATAATAATAATACTACTACTAATAATATTGATAATAATAATAATAATAATAATAGTAATACTAATAGTAATAATAATAATAATAATAATAATAATAGTAGTAATAATAATAATATTAATAATAATAATAATAATAATAATAATAGTAGTAATAATAATAATAATAATAATAATAGTAGTAATAATACAGTAGTAATAATAATAATAATAATAATAATAATATTAATAATAATAAGAATAATAGTAATTGAGTAGCTCAACAGTGGGAGTATATATATTTTAGGGAGTTTATTATGTGGTATATCGATGACTTCATTAATGATATAATAGATGTGTTACCTTTAATATAATTATTATTAATTTCATTATTGATATTATTATAATTACTAATATTAGTATTATTAGTATTAATATTATTATCGACGAAGCAAGTTATCCATAACCACGGAGTAGAAGTTATTTTATTTTGTTTGTTGTGTATGTTTGACGACGACGCTGGCGGATGCATTGAATTGGATCCTCCTCCTGGATCAATGCTGCATAATGAAATAATTTTGTATTCCCAATTATGGAAAAATATATATACAAAATTTAAGCCTACCCAGTACTGTAATTTAAGTGTGATATATTGAATTGTATATAATATTCATAAGTCAAATTACACACTGCTCAAAATCAGTGTATTTACTCCTTCGTGAATGATTGAACTACCAAGCAATGATATCGCTCGCAATACAATTATGAAACGATTTATTTTTAGCTTAGCTATATCGGAGCTTTCATCTATTACAGGTGTGTGAGCTCCATTTTAGACCTGATGAAATAAGGCGAGAGACTTCGTACTTTGACGAGAAGAGCGGAACTAAATTAGTGGCCAAGTTGACGTATCCTCAGCTCTGTGATGGTGTAATTCCATCACAATTGCCAAACTGCCCCTCTTACCTTTCTGGCCCATCACATGCTAGAGAAGCCCCGGACAAGAAGAGGAAACGAATGGAAGAGTCTGCCATTCAAGCTGCGGTAGCAAAGAGTATTGTAGATAACAATAAGTACAAACAAGAGATAACATGTCATTCTTTAGATGAACTTAAAGACAAAATACAGTTCATTGATAAGAAATACTGGACAGTTATTGAAAACGAGGAAGATTTTCATATATGTCGAATTGTTCAGTCCCCACAACCTAAAGTTATTTTGTCCTTAGTCATCAAATCAGACTGTAATGTTCAGGCTAGTGTACAGGCGGTGCAAATAAACCAGCTAGGGGATTATAAGATTCCTTCAAAGGTCACTGACATTAATACACTTGAAGTGTTGCTTGATGCTTTGCGTAAGTGCGATATCAATAATTCTGCTTCAAACCCAATTAATGCAATTGTAATAATTCAACTTGTGATCTCCTTTTTGTCAACTATTGTACAGGATAATGGCTTCAAGTATCAGAATATACTCAAATTCGTTTGTGAACAGCTTCATTTAATGACTCTCACTAAATTTGATTACTCCTCAGAATTTTTGATATTCTCCTCTCTCTTGCATAATTGCTCACCTCAAGGTTACAGACTTCTGAGAGATAAGAAATGCCTACTTCTAACTAGCTATTCAACTATAAGACGAATATTTTTGTCCAAAACGTTTAACCCAGCTATCGAACACCGTACCAGCCATTTTCTTATGTATATTAAGAACAAATTTAAGTCCCTGACAACCCGTGATAAAACGGTTACAATGATGGTTGATGAAATTCACCTGAAGCCTTACTTGGATTATAAAGCAGGAAATATTGTTGGTTCAGCATTTGACAGTGATGCAATTGCAACAAGCGCATATGTGTTTATGCTAAACAGTATTCGGTCAAAATACAGAGATGTTGTTCACATAATTCCAGCAAAGATAATGAAGGCAGAGACATTATATAACATTATGAAGAAGATTATTTTAGGGCTTGAGAAGATAGGATTTAGTGTCATTAGCATTGTAACAGACAATAATGCAATCAATGGCAAAGCTGTATCATATTTTGCCAATCCACCAAAACTGTCCATTGTTTACCCACATCCAGCGCAAAGTACCAGACCTCTCTTTTTCCTATACGACGCTGTACATATTTTAAAATGCATCAGGAATAATTGGCTAGGACAGAAAGATGAAGAAAAAACTATGAAATTCCCACAGTTCCCAAGTAAAAATGTCCGTAATGAATCTAATAAGATAATGTATGCCCCTTTCAGTACTCTCAAAAAACTTTATTTCTTAGAGGAAAATTTGCGCCTAAAGCAGGCCTATAGGCTAAGCCTGAAAGCATTATCCCCCTCCAACCTAGAGAGAAAAAATGTCAAATTAGTTCTCCAAATGTTTAATGAGTATATAATTCAAGCCTTGCTCAATATTGGAAAACATAATGGCCTAACGTTATTTTCAGATGTTGCTAGGTACATCGAAGTGTTTCTTAATTGGTGGAATATAATGAATGTGAAATCCCCATTTAAAGGTCTTAGGCACAATAACAAGTTATCTTGTCCATTAACAAATAGTACAGATGATGACCGATATCAGTTCTTGGATAGTTTCCTTAAGTGGGTAGATGCGTGGGATAGTCTTCCAGGATGTGGGGGGAAACTGACTAGGGAAACAATTAGAGCTCTGAAACATACGACCCATGCAATATTAGAAATAACAAATTATTGCATAACAGAACTGAATATGACCTACATACTAACAGGAAAATTTCAAACAGACAATTTGGAAGCAAGATTTGGTCAGTATCGACAGTTAGCAGGAGGAAATTACAATATTTCTGTACGCCAAATATATGAGTGTGAGAAAAAGATACGGATGATGTCAGTGTTAAAACTTAGTTTACCCATACTCGACAAGAAGGTCATTTTAAAGGATTTTGAAGAAATTGACTATGAGCAAGTAAAAACAGATGAGGAAATTGATTTTGGTTTATGTCATACGAATGTTGAAGTTTGTAAGGAGGATATTGACAGGTGTAAAGACATCATCCCCGTTATAGTTTATTTAGCTGGCTATTGTTGTTACTCCGTGATAAAGAAAATGAAATGTAATGCTTGTAAAGAAATGATTACGTGTTCAGATAGTGCTGAAGAAATCCCAGAAAATCTAAGTTACATTGCTGGAATTAGCAGAGGTTCTCTTATATACCCAGATAGTGTGACTGCGAACATGGTCATGTATAACTATATTGTAATTAACAAACTTGCTAAGCTTCCTGCCTTTCGCAATGCTACTAGCCAAAGAAATATAGCAACACACCTCACAGTTACGGCTTTAGCAGATGCTGATCTCCTGTTCCCTAGTGATATCTGTGAAAATGGTCATAGCACCGAAAAAATAGAAAGTATGGTGGTATATGCTTCAACAAATGCAATTTTAAATAATTACTGTGCTAAAGAAAATAACATCCCAACAGCTAACAGAGCTAATAAGAATGTAGGCGTGAAGAGAAAGCTTCAAACCCTAGATAAATAGATAATGTGTACTGTATTGCATAGTATATAATATGATATCGTGTGTGTGTATAATAATAATAAACGGTTTATTAAAGAATGGCAGCCTCATGAGCTGAAAATACACATTTTAAAAGTGTATGTGTGTGTGTGTGTGTGTGTGTGTGTGTGTGTGTGTGTGTGTGTGTGTGTGTGTGTTACAGTAAATATATTGTTCATCTTCATACATATAGTATATAATTAAGTTACTTATATATATTTGTTCAGGAATAATATTGGATGTCACGTAAATTGGCTCTTCAGTAAGGTTGTTTATGTCTTTGTATATAATATAGTAATGTATATATCATTGGCTCTTCAGTAAGGTTGTTTATGTCTTTGTATATAATATAGTAATGTATATATCATTGTGTTTTATTTGACTCCAATGTAACAAAGTAATGATATATACTTATAATAAGTTTTAATCTTGTACAACAACTTGTTCAAGGTATAAGTCATATGCAAGAAATAACCAAAACATGTTATGATATCGGTATCATAATATAGAGTATAATAAAGTAAGATATAGGTAGATAGTGATTTGGCGTACACCTTAAACGTAAAATATATCATTTGTTTGTACGTTAATCTAAAATTTAACAGAGAAAAAAATAAAAGAGAGTATTTATAAAATGGGGACAGAGCGCGGGCAGTGGATGTAGCACCCCATTGCCTACGTCACAGAATGGTCGACACGGCCTGGTACTCTAGGTGGCCTTGATATAGCCGACGTCGCTTCAAATTTTACCCCGGAAATGCGATGATATTTTTGTTGACCTAATTACCTAATATTTAGAGTAATGTCGATTGATAGCGATAATATTATTGTAGTAGGACCCAATTAGCTACATGTTAGCATTGTTATTTGATAAATGTGTAGTTTATATGAAGAGATATTTCGAAGGTGTTGGTGATATTCGATTCGTCGGTCGGTCGGGAGAAAAGCTAGGCCTAAACGGATTCTCGTTTATCCCTTGCTTAACTTCCTTTAAATTCACGTAGTTTGCCTCTGACACTCATCAACTTTCACCCAGTGATGGCGTGTGAGGGTGTATGCAGGCCTAGGGGATGTGGAGAGATGATTTGTATAAATATATGGCCAGCTAGAGGGAACATAGATTTCTACGAAGCGAAATGGTGAGAGTGGGGGGAGAAGAACGGACGGTGGTGCCCTCTGACGGCCAGAGAGAACACTATAGCGGAGCCTATGTTAACAGACAATGGTATACGAATATTTCACTAAATATTCGTTTATAGAATAATCAACGTTATTCCGACAACTATATCTTATAGTATGACGGTACCATGGTTGAGCGTGAAGTCACAAAATAAAAATAATTAATAGAAGTCTGTTTAGTGCTTTTTAGAAGCCTTTATGTATATGAGTTCAAGAATTTGGTGCGTCTACCTTCTATGTTACTATACCGTGGTCTAGACCATGATGATACAAGATGAAATGTCAAAATCAAAGGTCTATAGTAGGTCAATTACATGGTCAATATATTATTATCTTTACAATTAGTGGAAAGTTCATAAAATATGGCAAGATTGTTGTGCTTTATATTGTTAGGTATTGGCCTGGAAGATTGGGACAGGCACCTTGAAAGAGCAACTGAACCTACAATAACCATATCGGGTCTCGTTCGGTTGTTGCTTCGACTCGGTCTTATTGCTCCCTACTACCCACCTCGTCTCCATGACTGTTCCCTAGGAATTATAAGTTGCCTATCATGCTTATATATTATAACCTCGATCATGAGTCAGTTTTCATGGTAGCCGGTCTACCAACGAGTATATAATAAGGAGAAAGGATTCAGGTCTTTTGATGGTAGGCCCTTGCTACCAACTCAATCTATCGGGAAGCATGCATTCACAAAAAAAAAAAAAAAAAAAAAAAAAAAACGCACATAGCACTTATAAAAACGTATACTTTTTAATATCAAATTAACTATTACTTATTTACTTTTCAACAATAATGTGTTCATTCATTTTGTACTATGCTCTGAATCTGAATATCTTGATATTTACTTCCCTATCTATTAGTCTACCGACATATTTATGTATCTACTTCTGTGTTTAGTGACGATTACTTGAAAGATAGCATATAACTTGAGGTAATTAGAAGGCCTTAATTTTTTTATATTCACCTTAATATGAAAATGTGTATGACACACGTATTAAAGGTTTGAAATAAGGGTCGAACGAGTAACACATAAACAACCTGGACTCTTTAGATGAAAACTATGTTTCAGTCCTATTTTGTTGTACAGTACAATATCATATATACAGCAACATGCAAGGAATAAACCCTCTCATCATTTAAAAACAAACTCATGCTTTAGTTTGCATATACGAGAGTGGTATTGCAACATACTGTATATGAACCACACGAGAATATGGGCCTTCCATGAAACGTGTTTCATATTGTTTTGTCATAGAAGAATACATGAATTCAAACAAACCTTTTGTTCATGAGCAATTCTTATTAAAATCATATGAGCATGGAATCTGCTTATGGCCAACTGACCCACATGTCTACTGTTCCCGAGTTGATCACTGTAGCCTACTTGGCAATCTATTCCAAATACCTGCAACCCTATTTCCAAACCAATACTTACCTATAGTATTTTTTAAGCAGAAATTACATGTTTTAGTGCTATTTCTGTGGGTTATTTTGCAGTTCTTAATTTTTTTTCTTCTTAGTAAATATCCCTCTGATTAATCCCCTTCGTCCAATCGAACACCTCTATCATATCTCATCAAAATTTCTAATGAAATTAAGTAAAGTAAAAGGGTGTGCATAATAAATATGATTTTTTATTTTTTGTTATCTTATTCCAACTACTCCCTCTCGGGCATAGGCTGATAGCCTTTACACTCTACCGCTGAACACGGTGAGGCCCGTGAGGTCTCTAAGGAGTGAGACATGCGAAGCTTCACGGCTCGAAGCAACTCCATCTCTGAAGCCGCCTCGCCTCTGTGCTTCCCAGTCTCATCCCCCACACTCGGACCCTCACTCTCAGAACGCCACCTATTGAGCAATTAACTCACTAGGCATTGCTCCCCTGTAGCATATTTTTGAATATGGGAATATTCATACAATGTTATTTAATCAGGGAACAATGAGGGTATTTGTTTGGCATTTCGGTGTGCTGTGGTAATGCACTGATACTAGGTACAGCACAAATTCCATCCCAATAATTTCTTTCCATTGACATATTGGGATTCGAACCCGGATCCATTGGATTACCAGTCCAGTGGCAAGACCACTCCGCCACACCTCCCCTAATGGACATGATTTATTGCCCAGACCTGAATGTTGGGTTGAAACAGGGGTGTGTGATGTCCCTGTGGTTGTTTACTGTATATATGGATGGAGTCTTGAACAAAATACTAGGAAGAGCAGTGGATCTTGGTGTATCGCTGTAAAGGGAGGGAAATGAGTGGAAGCTGCCCATACTGATGTTTGCGGATGATACAGTTCTGATGAGCAACAATGAATGGGAGTTGCAGGGTCTGGTAAATGATTTTGGAACAAAGAGTGAAAAATGGAATTTGAAGGTAAATGCAGGGAAGAGTAAGGTTATGGTCTTCGAAAGGGGTGAAGTCACATAGTGTGAGGTGAAGCTGAACGGTCAGGCTATGGAGATCGTCAGCTCTTTTAATTATCTGGGCAGTGTGTTGAGTAAAGATGGGACTATGGATGAAGAAGTGCGGGAGAGGGTGCAACAGGGGAAGAGGGTTGTAGGAACGTTGAAAGCAGTAACAAATAATAGGGTGGTCAGTATGGAAGTAAAGAAGTCCTTGCATGCCAGTGTGGTAATCCCGACACTAACTTACGGAAGCGAAGCATGGTCGTTCGGAAAGAGACTCTAACCAAGAGTGAGAGACGTGGAAATGAATTACTTGAGAAGTGCGTGCGGAGTTACATGGAGGGATAGACAGACGAATGAGGAAGTAAGAAGGAGGTGTGGTGTGGAGGTAGATGTGCTGGAAAGTGTGAAAAGGAACAACTTGAGATGGTTCGGCCATATGGAACATGTGGAAAGCGAGAGAATGACTAAGAGGGTGTAGGAGAGCGAGGTGGAAGGACAGAGAGGGAGAGGTAGACCGAAGGAGAGGTGGAAGGATGGAGTGAGGAAGTATATGAATGAAGGCGGTGCTGGTTGGGAGGAGGGGCATCGACTGACTGGGGACAGAGGTGCATGGGGGCGGTTCGTTCGTGGCCACCCCTTCGGGGATCACAGGCAATAGATAGATAGATAGAGACCAAGGCTAAGTATCTATACGTTGTGACAATGTAATTGGCTTTGGATTTATTCAGCTTCGGGCAGGTGCATGCAGTGATGTGTTTCTTGTCATCCCGGAACTACAGTAAGCCAATAAGGCCCCAATTCCGATTTTTGAGACATCAGTGTATAACCGGAAGGGGCATGTATGATCTGGGAATGTAATATCGGTAGCATTTATGAGGAATGCTTTGAGCATGAAAAACGCATCTTGGCAATTCACGAACCATGGTAAACGAGCATAGAGAATTTCTGAATTAATCTCCTGTAGTACAAGGCACGACACAGGAATGCATGAACATCTTTAATGTTTTAAACTAGGAAACGTCAGTGATTGACTTAATGTTACTGTGTCTGGCAAGATTTCGATGATGATTAGGTGGCCAAGGTAATTTGGTTATTTTTGTTATGCACGATTCTGACATCGAGAGAAGCACCAACACGCTTCACAGCCAGCAGCCTCCCAGAAAACAATACAGTACCCCCCACTAGTACCATTCTCTATGAAGCTGCTGATATCACAATTACCACCTCCAATCACTACGTCACTCGCTCCGCCCTCCAGGTCTCACGGGATTCCCCCACCAGCCTGACCTGTCTTATTGTCCTTCATCTCCCTACTACCAAAGTCGCCAGAGTGAACAGGACACAAAGTCAGGTTTCAAGTAAAGGAGCAAGAAGGCCTTCCTGTCCGCAACCGCAATGATTGAAAACTATACTTCACCTGGACCAACCATCGTTAGCCCATCTCCACCAAGGCAAGCTCACTTCTCTGAGTATCTCAAAAAAGGGTTGATTGAGTATCTCGTCTGGGCATCCCATCACGATTTCGTCTGAGCATCTCGACGAGCCCACTAGGTATCCTGTGAGAGGGACAACCTCGTTTCAATGAGCCAAGGTGTCTACGAATCATGTCACAGTGTTTGAGCATCCCGACACTAGATCATACCCACTGTGTTCCTCCTTAGGACTTGACAAGGAGGAGGGGGAAGGAGGTAATGGAGGGAGCTGAGGATGGAGGAATTGGAAGGAGGGGCGGGGAGGGGGGGAATTAGAGAGAGGGAAGGGTGAGGAATAAAGGGGAGGAGAGATAGAGATAGAAGAAGCGTTAGGAGATGAGGTAGTGGTATGGAGGAATGCCATTTAGTTCTATTTGTCCCCCAATTCAAATTGATTTCTCAGTTGCATCAACACCATTGGTTCGTAGAGCCACTGGCTGTGCTATGCAGACATTTCGGGAGAAGGATTATATATTATTACCATGCGAATAGTCTATTTTAGTGATTATATAGCACGGTGAAGTATTAGATAATGAACAATAATGTAATGATTGTGTCTATCTATCTATCTATTGCCTGACGCCATGATCCCCGAAGGGGTGGCCACGAACGAACCGCCCCCAAGCACCTCTGTCCCCAGTCAGTCGACGCCCCTCCTCCCAACCAGCACCGCCTTCATTCATATACTTCCTCACTCCATCCTTCCACCTCTAATTCGGTCTACCTCTTCCTCTCTGTCCTTCCACCTCGCTCTCGTACACCCTCTTAGTCATTCTCTCGCTTCCCATACGTTCCATATGGCCGAACCATCTCAAGATGTTCCTTTCCACACTTTACAGCACATCTACCTCCACACCACACCTCCTTCTTACTTCCTCATTCGTCTGTCTATCCCTCCATGTAACTCCGCACGCACTTCTCAAGTAACTAATTTCCACCGCTCTCACTCTTGGTCTGAGTCTCTCCACGAACGTCCATGCTTCGCTTCCGTACGTTAGTGTCTGGATTACCACACTGGCATGCAAGGACTTCTTCACTTCCATACTGACCATCTATTTCTTGTTACTGCTTTTAACGTTCCTACAACTGAACATTAGGTCATTGATGTGCAACTATACAGTATTTTGTGACATAAGTGATTTCAATAAATGTACGTTCAATGTACATATTGTCCACTCGATAAAGAAGTGATGGTCATATAAATACAAATATATATATGCTTGGCTTATCATCAAAAGCTATTACATCGTTTATATCTTAATAATGTATACATACTAGTCTATTTTATCATGTATTTATATGCATGGATTCATTTCATATTCTGTACATTGGACTTAAATATCATCTTTCATGTTCGAGCTAGCTGCCGTTTCAGCCCTGCAATATCTCCCTGCAATCCAATTTCTTTCCTTTGTGCCCTTTTCCCCTCTTTCCCTATCTTCCTTTTCCGATATTGCCTCCCGGTCGGTCCTCTCGCTCTCATATTGTTAAACTTTTCTCTCAACAGAATTCCTTCCTCAAACTCTCTCCTCGCACACACGTTTTCTCCTCTTCTCCTTTGCACTTGCTTTACCAAACTTTCCTTTACACCCACACACTCTCACTCTCACTCACTCCTCTCTCTCTCTCTCTCTCTCTCTCTCTCTCGCTTTCTCTATCTCTCTCTCTCTCTCTCTCAACTTTATTAAATGCACATACGTTAAAATTGGGCGAAAGCGCACGCTAATATACATGAGACTACTTATAGCGTGACTACTTACGAGAAAATGTATTTTTGACGAATATGTGAAGTAATAAACATAAAATGACAATGCACGAACACAAATAGTTTAGGCTGAATTAGAGCATTGGATTTGTGTTGATGGAAAATGGTAATATGTATTACAAATTAATACTCTGCAACTGTCAGACATATTAGTTAGTGTTTAAACTCGAATCCCATACATGTGGATATACAGTCATCACAATGGAATGAATGGCATATCAACTAGTGTTTAATACTTTTCTTACAATTACTTTTATCTTGATCAATTGTATTAAGGACTTCTCTTCTCAATTACTTTATAATATGTTCCTGGTCTCTTTCTTCGGTTTGATTGTAGTTAAGTATCTTGTTAAAACCCTGTGTTTAGTGTGGCTGTTCTACTAATAACAATTATTCTAACCTTGACCTTTCTTTACACTGTCTTTTATAATCTGATGGTAACTTGCCCCTGGCTTTTCTACTCGCCCAACCACAAAAACTGCACCGGTCATGCGACTTGTCTCACCATGTTTGACTGTCCTACTCTTGGCATAATGTTTATAGTAACGTATATGAGGGAAGTGTTAGCTCAGTGGATAGCGTATTGGACTGCGGAGCAATGGAAACTCACATTGAGTCGATGACAAACGTCAGTGTCTTTTCCGTGTTGATATGATCGTTCCCGCTGTTCTACAAATATCCTGGCAATCCCAACACGTCAAGACGTCAAGAAAAAGCTCCCTATATCGTCAGCAAACCCATAGCAAAGAAGATGGCCGACCATATTCGAAGATGCCGTGAAAATACATCTAACGTGTATAAATAAGGCGTTGTCTTCTAGTTTTGCAGAAAGGAAAGCAATCAACACCTTGAAACACGACTGTCACCATTCTGCGACACATATGAAGCACCAAACATCTTTAAGATTCACTCATTAATCTCAGGGCCTTGCAAAAGTTAGAGGCTACTGACAGCCTA
Source organism: Paralithodes platypus (assembly GCA_032716605.1). NCBI lineage: Eukaryota > Metazoa > Arthropoda > Malacostraca > Decapoda > Lithodidae > Paralithodes > Paralithodes platypus. The sequence continues at coordinate 25,085,686 of CM064542.1, read as the reverse complement.
CAGTCCCGAGGTTGAGACTAGATATATCCATGTTCAGGTCTGTAACGTTGCTTTTCTCTTATGTCAATAGTAGAAACTTAAGTTTAAGTTGTGAAATTAGGACATGACTTCAGAGCGCGAGCTTACTAAGTCCTCACACTCAAAATACTGAATAAGAAAGATATAGTAATTGCTGTGCAACCAAACGGCATTGTATTTGTCATTTTTGGTATTTTGCTGAAAGATAGTTACTGTACATGTAGTAAAGATTTACTATTAAGGAAATATAGTTCAATGTATGAATGGATAAGGAGACTTTTCTTACACACTGAAGTTTCTTAACAGATGAACTGCTTCACATGAATTGACCTTTGCTTACAGTAGCAATGATGGTGATAATCATAGTGATATAAATAATGTAATTGGAGATGGTACCGACGAGGTTAATGAGGCAGTTGGGACTATGTTGACAAGCTGTACGTTAGGAGGTTTTGGCATAAGGGGAATTATGATAGGAAAAGCTGGTTTTAGCTGTTGTTAAAGTTCAAGCATTCAAAGGTGTGTCCTTGAAGATGTTTTCTGTTGTTGAAGCGTGTGGCGGCTACATTTCTGTTCCGTGGGCAAGGAGACTAAATGGACAGCTTCATGTAGCTAGTGTCCATTCTTATTAAAGAGGAACTGAGAGCCAAGCAAGGTTCGATGTACTCAGAATGTCTGAACGAACAGAAGGAGTTCATTGGATGAAGGAAAGATAGACGGAGGAAGAGATTTTCAGAGTTTATTTGCTTAGTCTGAAAATGACTGAAATGTTGATTTTCAGAGTTTGACAGCATAGGGGTGAGAATTATTTGAAAGGTGGGTGCCATCTACTTTCCACAAGGTAGGCGGTATACGCTGAGAGCGCTTTGAAGGATATTGATGATTGTAATAATAATAGACGAAAACAAAAGATATATGCGCGATATTGCGGCGGCGAGTAGCGAGAGATTAATGATAATTAAGAAGAGCGCGCTAAGGCGAAATACATTGGACTCTATCCTATCGAAAAGTGCTGTATGAATGGAACCCCTCCATATAGTGAACAGTAATCCATGCAGGACTGTACTGTACCCAGGTAAAGAGCAAGAAGTAATATGGTCCTTCCAAGAAAGATTTAAAAACAAAAATGAAATCCCAAGAATATTAAGAGACGAGGAAGAATTGATAACGAGGAAGAGTGGATTTGTGTTTTGTTGACGATTATATGATAGTCATGTGGAAAATGGTGGCAAGTAAACAGATGAAGAGATAATATTTGCGAGGAAATGAAAATATTTGGTTTATCCCACACAATCCAGCTTGGATTGATCCCTGGACGAAGTGATCATCAATTGGTGTCCAAGGTTAAATCCCACATAGGTTGTGGAGATTTTTCTCGAGTGGCGTTGCCTACTGTTGGGGAAGAAGTTATAACGACTCGAATTAAATTAGTTGTAATATCAATATTTATGGTCTCATCATATATTAGCTGCAACTCCTTGGTATTAGCCGAAATCGTTTTGGTATATTTAAAGACGTTTTAAGAACAGATTTCAATGTGTTGTCATTGATGAAAGTTGTTCTGCTTCGGTACCTGTTGTTTCAGGTGTCTCGCAAGGCAGCGTCCTTGGACCCCTGTGTGTTTATTATTTTTACTGCTGACTTGAGTTCTGGGCTTGAAAATATACTAATTTCTTATGATGATAATACAAATTTATATTCTCGAATTTCATCACCCCAAAACAAAAATGAAATTGCAGCATCTCTAAGCAGAGACGTGGCTAAGATTACCTCTTGGTGTCATCTTTGGGGTATGAAACTCAATGTTAATAAAAACGCACTCCATTATAATTAGCAGATCCCGTACTTCTCATCCTATATTTGCATATTTGTGATGAACAAATTATGGATGTGACAAGTTTGTGTTTGCTGGGGGTTACTCTCGATTCTAAATTGACTTTCGAGAAGCATCTCCGCTCTTTGTCTTCTTCAATTTCTCAAACAATAAGCTTGCTTTGATAGTGTTAAACAACATTTGCTTATGACACCACTGTTGTAAAATTATTGTATATGTTTTTTGCCACATATTAAATATTGCTCTCCTGTTTGGATGTCCGCTGACAACTGTCATCTAAAGTTACTTAACAAAGCTCTTAATTCAATCAAATGAATTTGTCCTAGATTGTCTCTGGACTTAAGTTATCGACGTCAGGTTAGTGCCCTCAGCATTTTGTTCAAAGTTTCTAATAATGCACAGCATCGTTTGCATGGCGTTTTACCAAAGCCTTTTGATCCAGCAAGTGCAACAAGGCCTACTTTGAATTTAAATGACTTTGCCATGAACAATAGCGACCCTGTAATTTAGTAGGAACCAGTCTAGGGAAGAAACTAGAAGAAAATATCAAATAATAAGAAATTATAAATATAAACTAGAATTACCTCCCCTTAATGGATTTATACTGTACTGTGCTGTGCCGCTCGTGTCAGTGTCATTCGGACAATTGTTTATGAATTGGTACGGTCAGGTACTGTGTTGATACAGTGGAGAGTTATGATATTGTTTTCATACACGATGAGGATAGGTTTCTCTCTATATACAGTTGCTGCATTTCATATTGGAATATGATATTTGGTTCCAGATATATTGGTACGAATTTTGTTTACATATTAACTCCTTCAGTATGATAATGTCATATATATTATAGTCTTGGTAATAATGCACAATCTTAAATAACTTATGAAAACTTGTGACAATCAACTTATTAAACATATCCCAAGTTTTCCAACTTACCACCCCCAGGTCCCTTGTAAGCTGAATGTATAATACTAATGATAGCCAAACATAAAATGGACAGGCGTCATACAAAACAAGAGGTCAAAAGGTACTGCGTAACGTGACTTATTGCGTGCTCTCCAACATAAAGACCATAATTATCATCACGGCAGGCAATTACTTTCTCTCTCTCTCTCTCTCTCTCTCTCTCTCTCTCTCTCTCTCTCTCTCTCTCTCTCTAATACCTTGCTTTACCATTCGCTTCTCGGTTTTGGGCTTGTGTATTTCAATCATATGTTAAACGCGATATATCAATAAGGTATTTTGTAGTAAGTGTCTCTCTCTCGCTCTCTCTTTCTCTCGCTCTCTCTCTCTCTCTACTTGCTGTGTCGGAAATTTGCAAAAGAACTCTGCAAGATTACTTCGTTTGATGTTGGAAAATGCTTTAAGAGACTACCAGGGCGTGATGATTAAGCTTTAATTTCCCATGTAGGCTGTGTTCAAGTCTATCTGTGTGTATGTATTACAAAGGAGTACAAAGGAAATCAAGCAACAACAGGTATAGTGACCCTTCTAGGCTGCTTGTCCTCCAAAACACTGAGGATCAAGTGTCCAAACAGTGGTTTAGAGTGGGTAAGGGAACATTGGAAAGGGAACTACTGCCCTGGAACTATGTCCGTGGCAGGATTAGGAAGTTAGTAGGGGACAGATGGGTTAGTAACTGAGGGGGGATAAAATAAAGTTATTCATTTACAAACGCAGTCAGTCACGGGTTTGATGCCAGATATTTGTCTAAGCGGAGTTTAAATGAATCAACGGTGCTGCAGTCTATAACGTCTCGGGGAAGCCCATTCCACAAGTTGACAACTCGATTGAAGAAGAAATTCTTAGATTCGTGTGAGTTAAAAGATTTACCAATAATTTTGCAACCGTTTCCCCGCGTGTAATTAGATTGGTCGATAGTGAAGTACTTACTACAGTTCATATTGTCGATGCCTTTGATGATTTTGAACACTTGAATTAAGTCACCTCTTAATCTGCGCTGGGTTAAAGGAAATAAATTTAATTCTCTAAGACGCTCTTCGTATGGTTTGTTCTTTAGGCTAGGTATCATTTTGGTAACTCTACGTTGAACTCGTTCTAGCTTGTTTATATCTTTTTGGTAATAAGGGCACCAGGATTGAACGCAGTATTCCAGAAGAGGGCGGACTAAGGAATTGTAATGGGTTAGGATAACTTCTTTGGATTTATGCTCAAATGACCTGCCTATAAAGCCAATTATTTTGTTTGCCTTCTTAACAACTTCTGAACATTGTTGACTCGGTTTTAGGTTACTCGATATTGTTACTCCCAGATCGGTTTCTCTGTTTACATTCTTAAGCTGAGTGCCATTCATCGAATAGTTTGCTTTCTCATTTAGGTATCCGATATGTAGTACTTTACATTTATCCGCATTGAAACTCATTTGCCAAATTTGGGCCCAACATGACAATTGTATTGTATGAACTTATGTTCATATACGTGTATGTTTATAGCTATGTGTGCATGTATGTCTGTATCCATGCATCAATTACGTATGTATGCTGTATATACTTACCCAGTATGTTTGTATGTACTATGCAGTATATATTGTACTTTTTGTATACATTTATTGTTGTATGCATTTTAAGCTCCACACACATGGATTACAACAATGACTGTATTATGTATGCTCGGAAAGCACTGTCTCAATGTCATATAATTTATACACTTTTTGTTTTCTTATTTTTTGTTTTTTTCAACTTTGGGACTGTGGGCAGTAAATACAGTAGTATGTAACACTTGTGAGGCTCCGAGATTATTGAATGAAGGCTCGAGATGCTGGATGCTTCATATGTATCGCAATAGATGAAGACAGTGGAGCTTCGAGGCTTTGGTTGCTTCCTTTCTGCCGCAACACATTATTGTAATTCAAAGATATTTTAATACATGTTCTACTACTATGGGTTTCAGAGGCCGTGTTACATCGTTTTTTTGGAATAACTTATTAACAAACAGTTGGATCAGTATGATATATTATTGCTAGAGCTTGTTTCACACCGTCCCCTAATTTTCGTCAATATAGTGCAATACCAAAAGTTGAGAACTAAGCCACTTGTCCCTGTGTCATGAGGTTAAAGTCACACCTGAATGACTAAGAAACGGACAAGGCTACCGTGGCGTACCTGTGGAAACCGCCAAATCATAATTGCTCCTCCATCAAACACGGTAGTTAACACCCACCACTCAACCCTACTATGCCTTTACATTCAAGTTATCTATCAATATTAAATACAAATATACAAAGCTTATGTATTTTTGTGTAGCTAAGAGGGTTCATTGAGATAGTCTGTAGCCTCTTATTTGCTACATGTCCGTCGTAAGCTGAATAAAATCATCAAATAATTGCCGGAATATAATGAAAGGACGTCACCGGCACTGACAGGGTTAATATGCTATAATGCCACTCAAACACCCTCTCAAACTGACATGTACAGCCAAAATAAAAGTTTCGTCAACAATCTTAGCATATACCTTTGAATCCTAAAGCCAAAATATTGACAAACTATGTATCGCTACTTGACCACAATATTACTTTGCTACCATGCCAAACACTCTACGGTGGTAGTTACAGCTTAGATAACTTAATTTGTCTGGAAAAATGGAGCTTGTATGAGTCCTATATAGAATATATGCATAACAAATATTGAAATACGCATATACGCACTGTTAACCCTTATCTGTACGACGCATTCTTACATCTTATTAAGGATAACATTGAAGAAGCTATTCTCCATAGGAGGTATCTTTACACATCACAAGGGCAAGAATGTATCACAATTATAATTTTGAATGACATACTGTAGAAACGTAAATAAATGTAGTATATGTGTTTAACATAGCTAGTTTATATAAAACATACTGTACAAATAATGCTATATTGAAAAGATGAATAATTTCAGTGCTCATAACAGAATACTCAAACTTTTTCGTTTGATTTTAGTTACCATTAGACGATTGTATTCAGCTTACTAATGAATTTTGGAAGTTAGAGGGTTAATCGAAATATGCCTTAGTTCTTTGATTTCTGCAAGGCTTACCAAACTGAGTAAAATAGTGATAGCCAGCATAAACTGTTAAAACGCGTCAAGATCCTCAAGAGAAAAATGTGTTGTAATATAAAGACTGTCACAAACAATTCTTTGGGTGTGTGCAGGTCAGTTTGAACGTGTCTGTGAGTAGTCAAGAGCATACGCAGACCTCAAAAGCATTGTTAAACCACCAAACCACTTACGCTATCAAGATTTCACAGATTTCGACATAAGAAGCCTGACAGCGAATGTAAAAGCCTTGAAAGCTCTTAATGGGGGAGGTAGTTGCTTTTTCTCACTCATGTTTAGTCCCATTAGCTTTGAAATTTTAAGCCGTTTGGTCCACTAGCTTGGCGATTTTAAGACCTTTCGCAACATTTCTTTGTCAATATAAATATCTTTATCGTGCCTAGGTGTCGATTTTTTCCCTGGCGAGCGAGAGCGAACTTGAAATTGTTGGCGGAATCGGCCTCTGGCCAGAATTTTTCTACCGAAAATTGTATAATTTTACCTTGAAGAGGGGTTTACGTTTTTTGTTAAAGTTTGATGGAGGTCTAACGAGGAAACTATAAAATAAATATATACAGTAAATAAATAAATAGACAAACAAAATACCACTACCCCCTTAAATGCTTTTTTTTTTTTTTTTTTTTGTTTTTTTTTTTTTTTAAGAGACAATGAACGGAGGAAGGAAAAACACAGATAAAACAAAAAGGTCCATGTGCCTAAAGGCATCCTCCATTCATAAAATGTTTGTAACAACTGGATTTAAACATTTGTAGATTGTAAGTTTGTGGAAAGCAATTCGAGGGAAGTGAATTCCAAAGGTAGTAGCTCTGGGGATAAATGAATTCTGATAAGCAGAAGTTCTGCATTGTGGAGGAGAAAGTGTAAATTCATGGGCGCTCTCAGCTGCCCTAGTTCTACGGGGAAAGATGTGGCGAGGCGGCACAATTGAAGCAAGTTCCTCGGAACAATTGCTGTGAAAATATCTGTAGAATAATGCAAGGGATGCAACGTTTCTTCGTATGGATAATGTAGGAAGGTCCTGTGTGATTGCAGAGTTATTGATTAATCTAATAGCTTTATTTTGAATTTTGTCCAACTGCCTCAATGCAACCACTCCACTTCCACCCCACAGAGGTGAACAGTAATCCATCTGAGAACGCACATGACTTTTATATATCACGGCCAACTGCTCGTCAGTGGAAGAATTCTCGAACTCTGTACAGGAGTCCCAGTTTTTTAGAGGCATTCTTAGCAATGCTTCTAACATAATGTGTCCAGCTCAAGTTAGTAGTTAATGTTACACCGAGAATGTCAATACTAGGGGAAGTGGGAATATTTACATCATTAAAAAATATATGGGAGTCAGTGAGATTCTGTCGGTTAGAAAATTGAATGTACTTGGTTTTCTGTGCATTAAAGGAAACTAGATTCTTTTGTCCCCATCCATTAATTCTAGAAAGGTCCTGGTTCAGAGAAATTGCAGTGTTTATTTTTGAATTTATAAGATCGGGTTGGGTGAAAGAATTGGTAAATGTGAAGGAACTGTGGAGTGTTGAGTCATCTGCGTAGGAATGTATTGGATTACGAGTGGTAGATATGAGATCATTGATATGAATGAGGACCATAATTGGGGCCAAAACTGATCCCTGGGGAACACCAGCATTTATTGAGTGAAATTGAGAATAAAGGCCATCTACCATTACACGTATTTTTCTGTTATGAAGATAAGAAGAAATTAGTGGAACTAATGATGCAAGGCCGTAGTGTGACATCTTCGACAATAAGGATTGATGCCAGACTCTATCAAATGCCTTTGATATATCCAGTGCTATTGTATGTGTTTCACCATGTTGGTCTGTAGCTTGGTTGATTTGATGCGTAAGAAGGCAAAGCATGTCTGCAGTTGATCGACATCGTCTAAAACCATATTGCCTATCACTGATTAATTTATTATTCTCAAGATGCTTAATTATGTGATTATTTAATATAATTTCAAAGACTTTACCAAGAGTGGAAGTTATAGCTATTGGTCTGTAGTTTGATGGATCTGAAAAGGCACCTTTTTTAGGAACTGGATGGATGTTTGCTTCTTTCCAGGGTACTGGGAAGCATGAGGTATGAGTACACAGACGGAAAAATTTTGCCAATACAGGAGCGAGCACCAAGGAGCAATTCTTAAGTACTATTGGAGGAATTTCATCTGGACCAGGAGCCTTATCTACCGAGAGATTCTGCAAAATAGTTTTGACATGTCTGGTGTGGATCTTAAGTGAGGGAATTTCAGGCGAATTAAAATTAAGTACAGGGACATCTTGATTTATTTCATCTAAGGTTGAGTTGGTGGAGAACATATCCGCAAGAAGGTTAGCTTTACCTCGTGGGTCACTTACAAGATTGCCAGTCGGAAATTTTAATGGTGGAATGGATGAAGCAGTAGTGAAGTTGGATTTAAATGAGTTAAGAGTAGACCAAAATATTTTGTTATCATTTGGATTATTTAGAAGTTTATTTGCCTGCTTGTGGAGAAAGTTTGATTTAGTTAGGTTTAATACAGTTTTGGCATGATTTCTGATGTTTCTAAAGTAATTAAAGGCTTCATGTGTTTTTGATCTTGTGTATGCATTGTAGGCTATTGCTTTTTGTTCAGTTACTCTAGCACAATTATGGTCAAACCATTTAGGTGAATTAGATATTTTTCTTTACTTTTGATGAGGAATAAAAGTTTCCATTCCAATTTTTACAAAATCTTGTATGTGGCTCAAGGTGGAGTGTGCATCATTAGAAAAGAAAGAGGTCCAGGGAATATCAATAAAGAAACCTTGAAGACCCTCCCAGTCTGCCCTATCGTAATGCCATTTAGTCACCAAAACAGGTTCAGAGTGGGAAGGTGTGGTAGGTGATAGACAGGTGGCCTGTATCAGACAGTGATCAGAAGATCCAAGCGGGGACCTCACTGTAACATCATAATTTTCTGAATTGGTTGTTAAAAATAAGTCCAGTAGGTGGGAATTATGATTAGGATTATCTGGTACACGGGTGGGTTGGTTGACTAGTTGAGTGAGATTAAATGAGTCTGCAAAGTTGTAATATGGAAGCCAAGACAACCCGACATCCTCGCTGGAGTGGGATATTAAACAAGATCAATAATTTGGCGTGGACACCAGCTGAGGGACGTGCTGGGTCCTTTCGTTCATTAAGCAATTCTTCCACAAGTTTAGTTGTTTAGTTGTTTCACACTATGTTTTACAGTGGTTTTACTATGTTGAATTAAGATTGAGGGGAAATATTTGTTTTATTATGAACTCCCTTCTCCTTCATGTTCAACCCCATTAGTTTTCAATTTTAAGCTTTTCACCCATGTCTTTGTCATTTATTCGTACTCCTGTAATTTAGGATGAACCGAAAAAATGTACAAATTAATCTCGAAGGGGGGTGTTTGGAGTTTATTGTATAAGTTTGATAGAGGTCCAGGGAGCAAACTAAAACAAACATACATACCGATAATAGTAAAACAAAATAAAAAATAAAAACATAAAAAACGTCCCCTGAAAATTAAATATGAAGTGACTGACGAAATAGCTTGTCAAGGGATGTAAATACGAACTTATAAAAGCTGACAGTGAAAAGAAACACTGCTTGAGGAGCATCATGTAATGGCAACGTTTCATTGATAGCTGTTTACAGGTTACTAGCCTGAAGAAGCTATCTGCGACACGTTTTCATTACCTCCTGTACCAGCGACGTCTTTTTAATTTCATGTTTACTATATCTAAACGATTATGTGCAGTTTAATTAAGACAGATCTGTGGTAGTGTAAAGGGTTTAGTGAGATAGTTCGAAGCCTGTAAATTGTTGGAGGCCCTTTTAAACTGAATCAGATCGTCTAATAATAGCCAGATTAAAGTTAAAAGGACGGCACCGGTACAGAATGGGTTAGTGTGCTTCTCCTCGAATGTGTGTGTGTGTGTGTCTGGGTGAAGTGAATTTTAATTGGATTTATAGTGTTTGGATTAGCTTTTTAAACACATATTATTATATTATGATTAATTCGGGTGGATTGGACTCGTTAGCCTTGGTCGGCAACTCATCTAGGGGAGACAACCTTATACAAATCCGGGTGGATGGGACTCGTCAGCCTTGGTTGGCAACCTGTCTAGGGGAGTAAACCTGATACAAATCCGTACTGCTTACCTAAGGGTAAGGCAGGTTAGTGGATGGATTAGCCGAAGACCACTATAAAAATAATGCTAACAAGATACACAGAGGGCCTCGGAGTCGGACGGATCCTATATTGAGTGGTCAATCCTGTAAGTCCTTCAATAAACTGGCTCGGGTTGTCCCTCTCACAGGGAATAGGTCCGCTTGGGGGCATTCTGTGTATGGCCACCCTCGTAAGGGGAGTAAGGCGTCCGGCAATAGATAGATAGATAGATTAATTAAGGTGTACACATTTAAACTGTGCTGTATTGGTTTTATGCTCCCTTTTATAGCCTGATGATGCTAATTGTATTGCTTTTATGCTCCCTTTTATAACCTGATGATGCTAATTGTATTGGTTTTATGCTCCATTTTATAGCCTGATGATGTTAATTGTATTGGTTTTATGCTCCCTTTTATAGCCTGATGATGCTAATTGTATTGGTTTTATGCTCCCTTCTATAGCTTGATGATGCTAATTGTATTGGTTTTATGCTCCCTTTTATAACCTGATGATGCTAATTGTATTGGTTTTATGCTCCCTTTTATAGCCTGATGATGCTAATTGTATTGGTTTTATGCTCCCTTTTATAGCCTGATGATGCTAATTGTATTGGTTTTATGCTCCCTTTTATAGCCTGATGATGCTAATTGTATTGGTTTTATGCTCCCTTTTATAACCTGATGATGCTAATTGTATTGGTTTTATGCTCCCTTTTATAGCCTGATGATGTTAATTGTATTGGTTTTATGCTCCCTTTTATAGCCTGATGATGCTAATTGTATTGGTTTTATGCTCCCTTTTATAGCCTGATGATGCTAATTGTATTGATTTTATGCTCCCTTTTATAGCTTGATGATGCTAATTGTATTGGTTTTATGCTCCCTTTTATAGCCTGATGATGCTAATTGTATTGGTTTTATGCTCCCTTTTATAACCTGATGATGCTAATTGTATTGGTTTATGCTCCCTTTTATAACCTGATGATGCTAATTGTATTGGTTTTATACTCCCTTTTATAGCCTGATGATGCTAATTATATTGGTTTTATGCTCCCTTTTATAGCCTGATGATGCTAATTGTATTGGTTTTATGCTCCCTTTTATAACCTGATGATGCTAATTGTATTGGTTTTATGCTCCCTTTTATAGCCTGATGATGCTAATTGTATTGGTTTTATGCTTCCTTTTATAGCCTGATGATGCTAATTGTATTGGTTTTATGCTCCCTTTTATAGCCTGATGATGCTAATTGTATTGGTTTTATGCTCCCTTATATAGCCTGATGATGCTAATTGTATTGGTTTTATGCTCCCTTTTATAGCCTGATGATGCTAATTGTATTGGTTTTATGCTCCCTTTTATAGCCTGATGATGCTAATTGTATTGGTTTTATGCTCCCTTTTATAACCTGATGATGCTAATTGTATTGGTTTTATGCTCCCTTTTATAGCCTGATGATGCTAATTGTATTGGTTTTATGCTTCCTTTTATAGCTTGATGATGCTAATTGTATTGGTTTTATGCTCCCTTTTATAGCCTGATGATGCTAATTGTATTGGTTTTATGCTCCCTTTTATAGCCTGATGATGCTAATTGTATTGGTTTTATGCTCCCTTTTATAGCCTGATGATGTTAATTGTATTGGTTTTATGCTCCCTTTTATAGCCTGATGATGCTAATTGTATTGGTTTTATGCTCCCTTTTATAGCCTGATGATGCTAATTGTATTGGTTTTATGCTCCCTTTTATAGCCTGATGATGCTAATTGTATTGGTTTTATGCTCCCTTTTATAGCCTGATGATGCTAATTGTATTGGTTTTATGCTCCCTTTTATAGCCTGATGATGCTAATTGTATTGGTTTTATGCTCCCTTTTATAGCCTGATGATGCTAATTGTATTGGTGTTATGTTCCCTTTTATAGCCTGATGATGCTAATTGTATTGGTTTTATGCTCCCTTTTATAGCTTGATGCTAATTGCATTGGTTTTATGCTCCCTTTTATAGCCTGATGATGCTAATTGTATTGGTTTTATGCTCCCCTTTATAGCCTGATGATGCTAATTGTATTGATTTTATGCTCCCTTTTATAGCTTGATGATGCTAATTGTATTGGTTTTATGCTCCCTTTTATAGCCTGATGATGCTAATTGTATTGGTTTTATGCTCCCTTTTATAACCTGATGATGCTAATTGTATTGGTTTTATGCTCCCTTTTATAACCTGATGATGCTAATTGTATTGGTTTTATACTCCCTTTTATAGCCTGATGATGCTAATTATATTGGTTTTATGCTCCCTTTTATAGCCTGATGATGCTAATTGTATTGGTTTTATGCTCCCTTTTATAACCTGATGATGCTAATTGTATTGGTTTTATGCTCCCTTTTATAGCCTGATGATGCTAATTGTATTGGTTTTATGCTTCCTTTTATAGCCTGATGATGCTAATTGTATTGGTTTTATGCTCCCTTTTATAGCCTGATGATGCTAATTGTATTGGTTTTTATGCTCCCTTTTATAGCCTGATGATGCTAATTGTATTGGTTTTATGCTCCCTTTTATAGCCTGATGATGCTAATTGTATTGGTTTTATGCTCCCTTTTATAGCCTGATGATGCTAATTGTATTGGTTTTATGCTCCCTTTTATAACCTGATGATGCTAATTGTATTGGTTTTATGCTCCCTTTTAGAAGCTGATGATGCTAATTGTATTGGTTTTATGCTCCCTTTTATAGCCTGATGATGCTAATTGTATTGGTTTTATGCTCCCTTTTATAACCTGATGATGCTAATTGTATTGGTTTTATGCTCCCTTTTTGAAGCTGATGATGCTAATTGTATTGGTTTTATGCTCCCTTTTATAGCCTGATGATGCTAATTGTATTGGTTTTATGCTCCCTTTTATAGGCTGATGATGCTAATTGTATTGGCGAAACGTTGCAATAATCAAGAAGTGACCCTACTATTGCGTTTTGCTGTCCTGAGTAAAGTCGCGCTAATTAGTGATGTCCCGGCGCCAAGAATGTTTTGTGTTATAATTTGTTTCAGCCATATCTAAGCTTCATTTCTTCATATCGAGTGAAATGTACAAACATGTTCCTACACTTACCCACCCTATTCAACATCTGACAGACATTAATACACACAGAGCGAGCCAATTGTGATGACAGCTGGGACATAACTTATTAGCGCGACCGTACCTCGCATGCTTCTCCATAAACTACGCTATGTAAATATACTGTATATATATATGTATATATATATATATATATATATATATATATATATATATTAAGATATATATATATATATAGAGAGAGAGAGAGAGAGAGAGAGAGGGGGGGGGGGAGATACAGATACAGTTTGTTTTAAATGACGCTCCACTGAAATATAACTAAATAATAATACACAATCCATCCAGCCTCCTCCCTCGTCGCTGTTGCTCCCTCCCTCCCTCCCTCCCATGGCCAGCTGGGAGGAGAGAGAGAGCCGTATAATATTAATAGCGAAAGCAGACCACCTGTCGTGGAACTGATGACTTATTGTGGAGACCATGTTCGCCAGGGAGAGTCGGTATCACATCACACGAACGTTTTTTCCCTCAACATTTATCCTTAACACTGGTCTGGCAGCTTAGGAGGTAAACATTTAAACTATTTCTGTCACCTAAATTCAAATATCATCAGTCTAGTTTCCGATACCAAAACAAAATATTCCAGAAATGTTGCCAGACAATTTTTGATCATCAAATGTTGACTATAACAGCTCTCGTGTGATACCTGCTTAAAGAATGTAGGAAGGGGTATATTAATGAATAACTGTCGGTGGTGAGGCTAGAGATATGAACATTGTATGATAAATTATAAATGAAAGGTAGAGTGAGTTAGAGAAGGTAAGTGGATGGGATGGTGAGTGGTGGTGTTTGAGTTAAGGGAGCCACTTCGTTTTTTTGTTTTTCTCTTTCTCTCCCTCTCTTTGGCTTGAATCAATTCGGCCGCATTCAGCCTACTGTTTTAGGACGTTTACCCCCATCCAGGTGTCAATATTTTCCTGGCGAGCGGTAGCGAGCCAGCATATATATTTTGTTGTGTTGACAGCAAGCTAAATTTGTACATTTTCCGATAGAAAAATGTCTCCGGCGAAACCGGATTTCTCCATACAATGCTAACTCGCTATCGCTCGCCAGGAAGAAATCGACACCTGATTGGGGATACACGTCTTAAAGCAGTTGGCTGAATGGGGCCGAATGAATACAAGCCAGAGAAAGAGAGAAAAGTAGAGAAAAAAAAAGGGTGACCCCCCCTTAATGGGTATGGACGTTGAAGCTGTGGTTGCCTTAAAGTGGAGTAGTGAGGGGTAAAGCAGAGAGAAAAGATAATTCAAGATAGTTGCAGATTACACGGATCTAAAATTGTAGTGGGGGGAGGAAAGAGGATTAGTATTGGATGTTGTGCTAGTGTTGATTGGAGAACAGGGGTCTATCTATCTATCTATCGACGCCTTATTCCCTTTAATGGGGGGTGGCCATACACAAAATGCCCCCAAGCGAACCTATCCCCTGTATGAGGGACAACCCATGCCAGGGGTATGGATGATAAATGATGGTGATGATTGGAGAGCTTTAACCCATTTAGTACCGGTGACAGCATTTTCATTATATTCTGGCAACTATTAGATGGTTTCATTCAGCCTAGGAACTATGTCTACCCGTTAAAAAGATTACATACTATCTCAATTAGTCCTTTTAGCTACCATATTTCATTCTTAAGCTTCAAAAAATCGTCTAAATGCAGCTGAAATGAAAAAAAAAACGTCGTCAGTACTGTAGGGGTTAATGAAAGTGTATGCATAATAGTGGTGGCTGGAGATGAGAGTTGTGAGGTAGGCTAGATGTAGCAGAGGAGGCAATGACGGCGATAGTGGTGAGTGGAAAGGTGATGATAGTGGGGATATGGTAGGGTGAATGTGGAATATATGTAGAAATGATGAACTAGAGTGAGTGATTTGCGAGGGATGGGTGTAATTAATGACGAGCTTGGTGCAGAATATAATGGAGGGATAGGAATGGCGAGTATGTTTTTTTGTGGTAAGGCAAAATGAGTGGTGGTGGAGTAAAGTGTGGATGAGTGGTGATATGTAGTGGTGTGTGAAAAACAGAGGCATGCATAGTAATGATAAGTGGAGAGGAGCAGGGGGATGGAAAATGATAACATGTGGTGTATAGCGAAGAAGAAATATTGGTGATAGTTAAGGGGAGACTGGCCGTGTGTTTGGTCTATTAATTCATTTATTCATATATTTGTGTAGTTTCCTCCCTAGACCTCCATCAAGATTAGAAAAACACCCCCTAGACCCCCTTTCAAGATAAATTTGTACATTTTTCGGTAGAAATATTTCTCGGCCGAAGGCCGGTTCCTCTTAAGATTGCAGGCTCGCTATCGCTCGCCAGGAATAATCGACACCTAAATGGCACGAAAGGTCTTAACCCTTGTTTGGCGGGACCAGACTTAAGTTGGTCTAGAGAAGAAAGGACTAGTGCGGGGACCAGCTTAAGGCGGTGTGCAATTTTGAGCAATAAATGGCTCTGAGAGAGAGACGAGCGGTGGGAGGAGCGTAGGTCGGCTCTGACCATTCGGCACGGGTCCCGCGCGGCAACTGCCGTCCCCTCCACACACATCCACACTCACTACCTCGCTACACAGGGAATTATGTAAGGAAATTATCGTATTTTAGGGATTTTTCCTTCGTCTTGCACGATCGTTGCAAGAGAACGCGTGGTCGTAGAAGGATGGTTCTGGTGTCATTGGAAAGCTCAATTATCGCCCTTTCAGGGATACATTATTGTGTTACGCTCTGGCTCTTGTTTATGCATGAAAAAGAGCACGGAAACAAGGTCGTTTAGGGTAAAACCACCCGGTTGGCGGGTAGTAGAAGTTACTGACGGGCCCGCTCGTAAGGCGTTAAAATTGACAACGAAATGGGGCGAAAGATGTTAAAATTGCCAAACTAATGGGCCGAACGTCTTATAATCTCAACTCCAGTGGGGCTAAACATTAGGGAGAAGGGGGTCCAGAAAAACGGTCTGCCTCCCATTAAGGATATGGCGGAGAGGAATGAGTGATGCAGTGACAGTGATGAGTGATGACATATTTGAGATAATTAACATAATAAATGATGTTAAGATTATGGTGTAGAGAAACATCTATTATGAAGAAGTGCTGTTGGTGAGTGACGAGGAAAGCATCACTACAGATGAAGATATGGTCAAGATAGAGACATGAAAGTAAAGTAATTTGAAGTAATAATGGAAATTGGAAACAAGACGATCACCTGTAATCTAAGAGGATTTAAGGTATGTGATAACAAGTGATATTAGTGGTTATATACGGTTGTGATTGGAAAACAGAATTCTCAATATTTAATCCCTCCAGTACCAGGGACGTCCTTTTCATCATATTCTGGCAACTAATAGGCGATTTTATTCAGCTTAGGAGGGACCTCTAGCAATAATAAGGCTTCAAACTGTCACAACCAACCTTTTTAACTACCACAGATCCTAAGCTGCATAATAACGTCTACATATAGTTAGCGTAAAATATAACACAGGTCGCTGGTAGTGTACGGGTTAATGGTGTGACAGGTTGAGTGATGAGTTAGTCGATGATTACAAATAAAATACAAACATAGTAAAACCATTTGGTGATAAGTGGACCATGGGTTTAGATTTTGATGAATTAATGGTGGCGATTGGACAGAAGGGATATAAATGGTGATATATGGAGGAGGGTGGAGAGCAGGGATATGAATCATGATTATTGCGAGTATTGAGTGAGGTTGGGTGAGCAGCGTACTCTGTAAAACAAAGGGTATCTGTCTATTGTTTGACGCCGTGATCCCCGAAGGGGTGGCCACGAACGAAACGCCCCCATGCACCTCTGTCCCCAGTCAGTCGACGCCCCTTCTCCCAGCCAGCACTACATGCATCCGTATACTTCTTCACTCCCTCCTTCCACCTCTCTCTCGGTTTACCTCTCACTCTCTGTCCTTCCACCTCGCTCTCGTACACCCTCTTAGTCATTCTCTCGCTTCCCATACGTTCCATATGGCCGAACCATCTCAAGGTACTCCTTTTCACACTTTCCAGCACCTCCACACCACACCTCCCTCTTACTTCCTCATTCGTCTGTCTATCCCTCCATTTAACTCCGCACACACTTGTCAAGTAACTCATCTCCACCCCTCTCATTCTTGGTTAGAGTCTCTCGACCAATGTCCATGCTTCGCTTCCGTAAGTCAATGTCGGGATTACCACGCTGTCATGCAAGGACTTTTTCAGTTCCATGCTGATCACCCTATTTCTTTTACTGCTTTCAGCGTTCCTACAACCCTCTTCCCCTGTTGCACCCTCTCACGCACTTCTTCATCCATACTCCCATCCTTAGACAGCACACTGCCCAGATACTTAAATGAGCTGACAATCTCCATAGCCTGCTTGTTCAACTTCACCTCACACTCTGTGGCTTCACCCTTTCGAAGACCATAACTTTGCTCTTCCTTGCATTTACCTTCAGATTCCGTTTTTCGCACACTGTTCCAAACATATTTACCAGACCCTGCAACTCCCATTCATTATTGCTCATCAGAACTGTATCATCAGCAAACATCAGTACAGGTAGCTTCCACTCGTTTCCCTCCCTTATCAGCGATACACCAACATCCACTGCTCTTCCTTGTATTTCTTTCATGACTCCATCCATATATACAGTAAACATAAACGGGGACATCACACACCCCTGTTTCAACCCCACATTCAGATCAAAGAACTCGCTCTGGTTATTCTCCACACTTACTGACGCCTTCGCCCTCTGTCATAGGCGTTCTTGAAGTCCATAAAGGCAACATACAGCTTTTGCATACAAAGGTTAATTGAAGTGACCATAATGTGAAAATATGATCTTAAGCTCTATTGTGGAGACGTATCTGGAGAAGGGAAGGAATTTATATGCAGCCTTCATGGATTCAAAAAAATCCTCTGGCAAAATTAATAGGAAAGTTCTATGGACCGTTAATGTATATATTTGTGTTAACTCTCTCTATATATATGCATGTAGGATATAAACAGCAAAGTTGCTGGTAACAAGCCCCCCCCCCCCAAAAAAAAAAAAATTTGAGGAGTGAAAAATAACCAAATTCAATTTACGTTAGAGTCCAAAGGAGCTAGACGTAATTTAAATAATAGGTTGAGGGAAAGGCATTCAGGTAGAGAAATCCAGAGCTTCCTTTTTGATAAAATAAAAACAATGAGAAAATCGATTCACTCTTGGGTTAAATAGTTGGACAGAATACATGAGGGAATGTGTTGAAAGGCGGGTTCCCACTACTCTTCGTTAGGGAGTAGGTATACACTGAAAAAGCTCTGAAGAATATTAATAATTGTAATAGCGGTAGAAGAGTGAGAGAGATGCAGGAGTGCGGCATGTAGAGAGAGAAGGTAGGGAATTAGTAAGAAGAGATGATATGATAAGATACAATGCTTTTTACTCTACCCATTCGAGAAGTATTGTATGGGAGAAGCCTCCCCACACATGCAAACAATACTTGATACATGGACACACTAAGCCCCTGTACAGAGCTGTGCGGGGGTGAAAATTCCATGGAGACTGTGTTTTTGCAAGAGTGGTATTATGGTCTTCACAAGAAAGGTCAGAAGAAAATGAAACACCAAGAATATTGAGAGAAGACGGAAAATTAATTTGTGTATTGTTGAAAATTATAGGGATTGTCATGTTGAAGATTGTGACAAATATATATTAGAAGTAATTGGGTTTTGCAAGCATAGAAACTAACATGACTCTCTCTCCCCAAATCGAAAATATTTGATAGATCAGCAGATAGAACCCTGAGAAACACCGGAGTTGATAGGTTAAGGAAGTGAGCAATGGTCGTCCACATTTGCAGCTATTGAGCTGTCAGAAATGAAATTTGAGGTAAAGGCACAGATAGAGGGATAGAAACCAAAGGAGGGTAGTTTGAAAAATAGATATTTGTGCCAAACTATATCGAATGCTTTCCATATGGCTAACGCAATATAAAAGGTTTCAGCGAAGTCCCGAAAGGAGGATTACCAAGAGTTAGTAAGATAAGAAAGTAGATCGCCAGTACAGTGGGCCCGGACCCTAAGGAAGTCAAAGTGGTGATCTGAAAGTAGATTAAGGGAAGACAAATGCTGAAGACAATTTGAATTAAGAATGGATTAACACACTTTAGATATACACAACAATGAGAGCAATTGAATGGTTGTTAGGGACAAGTTGAATGAGAGCAAACTTCCAGTGAGGAGAGAAAATGTTAGAGTAAAGACAGAGATGGAAGGGTTTGCTTAGGCAGAAAGTCAGCACTGAAGAACAGTTTTTGAGTACATCAGGATGATCACCATCTGGTCTGAACGCCTTCTTAGTATTAAGCCTGGAGAGTGCAGAAAGTACATACTTAGAAGAAATTAGGATATTAGGCATATGTAAGATGGAGAGGGAGGAATATCACTGGAATCATCGAAGGTTGAGTTTTTAGCGAACATTTGAGTGAAGAATTCAGCTTTGTCAGAGAAAGAAGTGATGGTGGTGCCGTCAGAGTGGAAAAGAGGGTGCAAAGACTTGGAAGTATAATTGTTAGAGGTTTTTTGCTAGATGTCAGAAAGCTTGTGAAGAGCTAGATAGAAATTTCAGAGCGTTTATTATTAAAAAAATAGTTTTTGGTGTCGTAGAAGATATTTGGCTTGATTCCGGGCAGAAACGTGGAAAGTATGATATTCTTGAGTTTAAAGGTAACTACTGTTTGAATACTTCCTCCTTATTGCAGATAGCATTAGAACAAATGTGAGTAAACTAAGATTTTAATGCATAGACTAAGAGAAAGAAAATGGAATGTATGCCTCCACGCCCAAGATGGTAATGGCATTTAGCACACTCCGAGGGTCCCCGGCCACGGAAGCAAATATAATTCCATGAGAAATCAAAGAAGTACTACCGAAGAGCCTCCCAGTTGACAGCGTCAAAGTGCCTCAAGTGTCACCGGCTGAGAGGATCAGATGGTTGTAAGGAAGAAATATGACAGGTATCAGAGATATGGTTATGATTGGAGGAGCCTAATGGAGATAAATGGTTAGCAGTGTAAGCAGAAGGATGAGAGGTTAGATATAAGTCAAGGATGTTGGGCCGACCTCAAAGGCGAGTAAGGATACTAGTAACTGGTCTAGGTCTTCCACAATACAATAGATGTAGGCTTGTTCTCCAGGTTGGTCAGTGAAATGAGAGGAGAGTCATTGACAGTGGTGAATCTTGATTTCAACCATAAGATGGAGATGTCAGGAGAGGTTGAAAGGATGTGTTTCACTTTAGAGTTTAGATTGTCAAAGTATTTAGGAAAGTCAGTAAAGTTAGAGGATAGATAGACAGCATAGAACGATTTAGTTTGAAAGTGACAGGAAGGATTGAACCAGAGTTGAGATTTCAGAGGAGTTTAAGTCAGGAAAACGAGAGCAAGTGAGTTTGATATGCACATATGCAAAACATCTGCGTTTGGCTTTGAAACTAGGATAGATAAAAAAGGAGGAAACGGAAAAGGGGTTGCTGGAAGTTGCTTCAGACAGCTAAATCTCTGTGAGAAAAAGATCAGGTTTGTTGGAGGAGAGAGGGTGTTCCACAGAGTGACAGAGGAGAGGCCTCTAATGTTGCAGAATGAATAGTTAGGGATAATTGAAGAATCGTCCCCAGTGGTGAATTAGCTGGGGGCATTAATTCCTTCCCCCCCCCCCCCCACTCCCCCACCCCTGTGGTATCCAAGGCTGGTCGGTGTTGAGCCCCCCACCCCCATTTTATTATTATTTGTTGGTTTTCTTCTAAGGTGTTTTGGAGGACAAGGTGGAGTTTCTCTCTATGTTTGTGAGGCACGGAATAGGTCAGCAAAGGAGGTCAGGTGGTGAAACTCTAGTTCCAGCTATCCTTATCAGCCACTTAAGCACATTCCAGGAGTACCGCCCTGGTGCCTGCAACATTTCACCTACGACTGAGAATATAATTATGGAGTAAAACGCAAATTGCTGGAAGCGGTGAAGAACATGCATGAAGGGGTAAGGGCGGCAGTAGGTGTTGAGAATGAACAGTGCGAGTTATTTTATTTGAATATTGTATTACAGCAGGGGTCAGGAGTATGTGATGTCTACATACGGTAGTTGTTCAGTATATACTTGGATGGAGTCATGAAAGAAATACGAGGAAGAGAGAAGTGGATATTGGAGTACGCCTGGTGAGGGGAGGGAGTGAGTGGAAATTTCCTCTGCTTCTGTTTGTTGAGAACACAGTTTTATTTAGTGACAATGAGTGGGCGTTGCAGTGTTCAGAGAATGTTTTGGGTAATGTGTGCGAAATAATGAAAACCATATCATACACTATTTTGTCATGAGTTATATCTCAAACATTCAGTTTCATGTATCATCAACAGCAATGGGAGTAAAAAGCCAATTCAAATCAATATTTTGATGTAAGAAGATAGAACATTTACTGGTTTATCCGCAAGCAGAACCATTGTGGACTATGACTAATCAGCAAGCTAATCTTCGGATAAGTTGCTAAAAATCGTATCTGTTTACGCGAATATATATATACTAAAGATATATTAGCATGTACTTACCTTGTTGGTGCGCTCTACAAATGTAACGCTATTGTGATACTTTATAACCTAAACTAAAGCAATATACTTTTTTGCATGAATACGATTTTTGAGTCCTTGCAAGCTGTACTCTCGCTCCCTGCATTCATTACTTATGGATGGGAGTGTGTGTCTTGTGTCGTGGTTGCTTGCTTCGTGATATTGTATATGTTTTGGTGGGTATTTGTATGTGTATATGTATTTATGTGGGTCTATGTGTGTGTGCATGCTATGTATGTGTATGTAGGCTGGGTGTGTACTGGATGTTTGCTTGCAAGGTATACAGGGTCTTTACTACCTATATTCATTATTTATGGATCTGTATTGGGCGAGGGGAGAAGATGTTGCTTGCCTCGTATTGTGTCGCGTGCGTGTGATTGTATGTATGTGTGAGAGAGAGAGAGAGAGAGAGAGAGAGAGAGAGAGAGAGAGAGAGAGAGAGAGAGAGAGAGAGAGAGAGAGAGAGAGAGAGAGAGAGAGAGAGAGAGAGAGAGAGAGAGAGAGAGAGAGAGAGAGAGAGAGAGAGAGAGAGAGAGAGAGAGAGAGAGAGAGAGAGAGAGAGAGAGAGAGAGAGAGAAACAAATTATTCTTTATCTGCGTGTAGGGAACTATTTGTGATCAAAATATAGTAACTAACGTTATAGTAATCACCTGCTTTTGAATAGGATTGAGGAGTGCTGTGTTTGACTTGTTTTATAGAGCAGGTTCAAGGAACAACAGTGTTAGTAACGATAAATGCATACATTTATATTATACGACCCAAAAATGTTGGTTATTAATAAACACAATAATTGGAAAGGGTGACCTGTGGCGCATTGATTAGTGGATGGGCAGTTTTTTCTTATCCGAAGTAACTTTTCACCTCGCAATAAATGTCAATCTATCTATCTATCTATCTATTGCCTGACGCCGCGATCCCCGAAGGGGTGGCCACACACACCGGCCTCATGCACCTCTGTCTCCAGTCAGTCGACGCTGCTCCTCCAAACCAGCACCGCCTTCATCCATATACTTCCTCACTCCATCCATCCACCTCTCTTTCGGTCTACCTCTCCCTCTCTGTCCTACCACCTCGCTCTCGTACACCTTCTTAGTAATTCTCTCACTTCCCATACGTTCCATATGGCCGAACCATCTCAAAGTGTTCCTTTTCACACTTTCTAGCACATCTACCTCCACACCACACCTCCTTCTTACTTCCTCATTCGTCTGTCTATCCCTCCATGTAACTCTGTACGCACTTCTCAAGCAACTCATTTCCACCCCTCTCACTCTAGGTCTGAGTCTCTTCTCAAACGTCCATGCTTCGGTTCCATAAATCAGTGTCGGGATTACCAAACTGTCATGCAAGGACTTCTTCACTTCCATACTGACCACCCAATTTCTTGTTACTGCTTTCAGCGTTCTTACAACCCTCTTCCCCTATTGCACCCTCTCCCACACTTCTTCATCCATAGTCTCATCTTTACTCAACACACTGCCCAGATGCATAAATGAGCTGACAATCTCCATAGCCTGACCGTTCAACTTCACCTCACACTCTGTGGCTTCACCCCTTTCGAAGACCATAACTTGCTCTTTCCCATATTTACCTTCAGATTTCGTTTTTCGCACACTGTTCCAAACGCATTTACCAGACCCTGCAACTCCCATTCATTATTGCTCATCAGAACTGTATCATCAGCAAACAGCAGTACAGGCAGCTTCCACTCATTTCCCTCCCTTATCACCGATACACCAACATCCACTGCTCTTCCTAGTATTTCTTTCATGACTCCATCCATGTACAGGGTGATTCAGTAACCCTTTTCATAAATTTAATGGCAAATTCGGGAGACAAAAATAAGACTAATTTACTCTATGACCCTTAGGGTGAGTCTTTGATATGATAGAGGTATTACACCTTTAAAGTTATCGATAGATAGAAAAGAAAAAAATCTAAGGAGTGAGAATGAAAATGTCTTTGCTAACTGGCAGGGTAGCGTAACCAAGACTTGGTATCAAAATGGCTGCGTACGGTAGCTGGATGCAGTTCGTTTCGCAATTTACAAAGGTACATTACTACTGTATTTTTATTATCATCATCATTATTATTAATAATCATTGTATTAGTAGTAGTAGTAGCAAGGGGAGAAGCAGGCGGCGGAGGATAAGTAAGAGGAAGAGGAGGAGGAGTAAGTGGTGGAAGAGGGGTAAGTGGAGGAGGAGGGATCTTCCTGTCGACTTTGAGCTTTGATACTCCGCTCGTCTTAATGAATCTTGAATCAATCTGTACATGAATCTAAAGATGGTTTCTTTGCTTACACGTGGTATGTATAATTATGGTTGCATATGGTAGCAGTTGTCTCAATGCTCAAAAGAATACTAGCATTTTATCACCATCATCATAATTAATAATCTATTTCATCGTAGCTGTAGTAGTAGTAGTAGTAATAGTCGTAGTTGTATTATTATTATTATTATTATTATTATTATTTTTATTATTATTATTAGGTCAAGTTATGTCATTAGCATGTTATCATTAATTATTTATACAGTATTGTTAAATTTATTGTTATTATTATTGATTGGTGCTGTTGATGGTTTGTACAGTAATTTTTTCATGTGGTGCTTTAAAGCTTCTCATTATGTTGGTTTTTGTTATTATTTTATCATAAATAAAGTTATGGTGTGTGTAATGTACCTTTGTAAATTGGGAAACCAACTGCATCCAGCTACCGTATGCAGCCGTTTTGATACCAAGTCTTGGTTACGCTACCCTGCCAGTTAGCAACGACATTTTCATTCTCACTCCTTAGATTTTTTTAGTTTCAATCTATCGATAACTTTAAAGGTGTAATATCTCCATCATATCAAAGACTCACCCTAAGGGTCATAGAGTAAATTAGACTTATTTTTGTCTTCCGAATTTGCCATTAAATTTATGAAAAGGGTTAGTGAATTACCCTGTACATACAGTAAACAACCACGAGGACATCACACACCCCTGTTTCAACCCAACATTCATGTCAAAGAACTCGCTCTGCTCATTCTCAACACGTACTGCCGCCTTTGCACCCTCATACATGCTCTTCACTGCTTTCAGCAACTTGCCATCTACTCCGTATATTCTAAGTACTTTCCACATACCTTCTCTATTCACTCTGTCATAGGCCTTCTCCAAGTCCATAAAGGCAACATACACCTTTTGTTGCTTCTCCAGATATTTCTCCACAACACAATTCAGGGTAAAAATCTGATCTACACATCCTCTTCCCTTCCTAAAACCTCCCTGCTCGTCACCTATCCATTTATCCGTTCTGACTCTCACTCTCTCAATCACTACCCTACTGTACACCTTCCCTACTACGCTTAGAAGACATATTCCTCGGTGGTTACCACATCCTCTTTCCCCTTTACCCTTTTATAGGGGGACTATTATTCCTGTCTTCCAGTCATCAGGTGCACTCCCCTTCTCCCATGCTAGTTTGCACATTTTCCATACCCATTCGATCACTATCTCACCACCATACCTCAACATTTCCCCACACACTCCATCTGTTTCTGGTGCTTTCCCCAACTTCACTCTTTTCATGGCTTCCCACACTTCTGACCTCCTGATCCCCACCTCCTCCTCCACTACTTCTCTTCTTCTCTCTCCCATACCCCATCCAACTATGTTTGCTGGCGCTTCATGCCTTACATTTAGCAACTCATTGAAGTACTCCTTCCATCTTTCGACTCTCTCTTGCTTCTCGGCTAGCATTCTCTCATTCTTATCTTTCACACCCTTACTTTTTCCCTTGCTACCTTCCCTAACTTTCTTGACTTCTTTCCAGAACAGTTTCTTACACTCCTTCCATTTCACACTCAGATTACTTCCAAATTCCTCATCTACTCTTCTCTTACTTTCCTTCACTACTCTCTTCACCACTCTCTTTCTCTCCACGTACCTCTCTCGTTTCTGTCTCTCCAAATCTTCATTCCCTCTACTACCCAACCACTCTCTATAGGCTTTCTTCTTGTCTTCCACAGCTATTTTTACCTCTTCTGTCCACCATGCTGTATCTTTCACTCCCCTCCCTCTTCTCCTTACTCCACACACCTCCTCACATGCTGCACAGATATCTTCCTTAACCCTTCTTTAGCGGCCTATGCGGTTTATTTATATGTACCGCCCAGCGGGGTGTTTTTAGCCAAAATAGGGCTGTTTACGTGATCATTTTCATGCCTAAATAAGACCCAGAACGTAAAACAAGTATCTATCCCTGAAAGGGCATAAACAGAGCTTTCGAATGACACCATAACGATCCTTGTATGATGGCTAGTTTTCTTGCAATAACCGTGCAACGCGAGTGCAAAAAGCAGGTAATTAGCCACTTTCCCCATACAATTCAGTATGTAGCGAGTGAGAGAGGGAGGAGGGAGCTGAGATTCGTGTCAGTAGGTTCGCCGCGGTGGTCTGGAGCAGTCATACGCTCGCTAGTCTCCTGCCACCACTTGTCTCTCTCTCTCAGCAACATTACGTGCTGAAATTGCCACTCGACCTATGTCGAGCGCCGCCACATAGTCCAGCTTTATTAAAAACGACTTATGTGGTGAGCCGCTTTTTAAGGGTTAAACACCTTGCTCATCTCCTCCACTTCCTCCATATCTTCCAGGTCGAACTCCCCTAGTCGTCTTCCTACTGCTCTCCTGTACTCTTCCCCGATTTCCTCCTCCTGTAGCCTCTCCACCCTCCTCACCATTCCACCTTCCTCTCACCTCCCTACAGCTCTCCTCACCCACTTCTTTTGTATCCTAATTTTAGCTACTACTACATAATGATCAGACAAACCCCCTCCAATACCCCTATACACCCTAGCATCCAGCACAGATTTCTTAATTCGTTCATCCACACATATATAATCAATATGTGCCTTTCGTTCCACCACTGTCTTATCCTTCATCCTCCACACCACTTTCCATGTGTACCTGTGTATTATCTGTGTCGGAAGAAGGTGTTGGCTATCCACAACCTCCTCCCCACACATACGTCCAAAAGTGAACTAGCATTCTCATTCACCTCTGACGGTACCCCCACCCTCCCACCACTCCATCAACTTTCCTATAAACCCACCTTCCCATTCATATCCCCAATCAGAAATATTCTTTCTTTCTTGTCAAACTTATCCAGGCACGCCTCCACATTCACCCAGAACTCCTCTTTCTCTCTTACAAGTTTATCCTCTGTCGGAGCATACACACCCACAATCACCCACGTTTGTATTCCTACTTTCATTCTCACCCACACAATCCTTGAACCCACAGACCCATAGTCTCTTAAACGCTCCTTCCATTTTTTACTTACAAACAAACACGCACCTTCTCTCGCTGCTCCCTCACTCACTCCAACACACACACCCATTCCACACTCCCACTCTCTCACATCTGTACCCCTCCATTTGGTCTCCATCATTCCACATAAATCCAGCCTGGCATTCACTAACACTTCCAAGACCTCTCTCTCTTTTGTGTCATCATTCATGCCTCTCACATTCCACGTTGCTATTCTAAGATTGTCCGTAAGATTGTCCATAGTCGGTCGGGATTCATCAACACAGGGTCCATACGCATCCGAGGCTGTTCGCTCGATTTTCGTCGCTAGGTATTTTTCACAGGTGGGGGTCGCAAGCCCACCGACCCAACCTCTTTAGTCGCCTCCTACGACACGCAGAAGGCAATAAATGTAAGTGTAGGAAATATAGAGTTCTGTTCATAGCACTGACCTTATATTTCTACTGACTCGGTGTCGATTGCAGTCATACATTGTATTATGGAGATTTTATTAGGTGTTAATTATTGGTGTACTTAGTTTAAATATTTCATAAAACCCAGCATAGTACATAAAGAATAATAGAGCGTAATGTACGGGTATCCTCATACACAATGTCATATAGTTGAAAAATACTTTGTATTATTATTATTAACATCTATATATTTGTATTTATAGGGCCAATGACGCGATCTCCCACAAAATAACCTGCGGGCAAGACCAACAGTCTCCTTCGACCACTCCACGCACGTCAACACCTATAAGGTGTCCGTTGTCTGCAACACGGACCCTAACAACGCCGGGATCACAGGATCTTGAAAAGTTGAAAATGTCTTCACGGAAGGCTAAGTGGCAACACTAAATCACTGACTAAAGTGATTTATGAATGAATAACGATAAGTTGGGTGAGCAATCCTCCTCCACTCAAGCCAAAGTCCTAGTTCTTGCCTAGTTCAGAGTCAAGATTGCAGTGTGTGCATGACCCCTGTGAGCACTCTCTCACGCCAATTTATAAAATCCATTCAAAACTTAGGCACAGGCAACTTCCGGGCATTTTTCAGCGCTTGGTCAAGGTCGTTCGGAAAGGGCTCTCTTGGTAGTGGTTTCATCTATGTTTACCTCACAAACCTCTAATTGCTTCATTTGAGATGGAAACACTTATCAAAAGAGATGCTCGAGAAACAGATTCTCATTTCGGCTGTTCCCATGACAAAAAGTTTACATTTGCCAGCCGTCCTTAGTACCCAAAAGGGACAGTCCCAAATGTCGACTTGTCGGTTCTGAACAAGTTAATTCACAACAAACGGTTCAGAATGTTGACAATTGCATATGGACATTTAACTCTCTGGCCATTAGCACTGAGGATTACTCTAAAATTTCAGAGGCAGATTATCATGTTCCATTTCACAAAAGGTTTCAACAAATTCTGGTGATTCAATACCACTACCAAGCTCTTTTACTTCAACATCTTCCCTTCGGGCTAGATCTTGCACCCAGGGTATTGTCGCCTTGTAGACATTGAAAATGTCAAGTGGCTTGACTTCTTCGGGGGGAAGTGTCACAGCAAAATTAATGGACGGCTATGCAGAATTCACTAAGTGTCAGTATCAGTCTCATTGCATATCTTTCATCACTTGTTTCACTGAGTCCGAGCAGCAGGTGCCTTGATTCGCTCTAATGTATAAGCCCTTGGACATTCTGTTTTGAGGAGAATCAGCTTTCAGTCATAATGCTCAAAAACCCTTTATCAGTTATGCACATTCCTTTTTGTGATCTGACCGGTCTATGTATGACCATGACTGAGGAAAAGGGATTTTTGTGCGCTTGCTTCCAACTCTGACTCCCATCTCGTCAACTCATGCCGACTTGGTCTCGTCTCTGAACAAAAATTGAATTCTTTTGAAATCTGCTTTGTACATGCAGTACCCATCTGTGTTAAATTTACTTAAGAAGGCTATATTTCTGATGGCGCTTGTGACGGGTGATCAGGTGAGTTGAGTTGGCGGCTATGTCCAGAGCTCCGAATTGTCTGTCCTTTGCTCTATGACTGGCCTCAGTTACATTGCCCCTGAACCACTCTTCATTGCAAAAAATGAATATGCAGACCCTGATTTTGCGGATTTTTCAGTGCCGGCTCTCAAACATGGCATTACCCATCATGGACTGTGCCTGGTGAAACCACTCCGAGACTAT
This sequence comes from Paralithodes platypus, assembly GCA_032716605.1. NCBI lineage: Eukaryota > Metazoa > Arthropoda > Malacostraca > Decapoda > Lithodidae > Paralithodes > Paralithodes platypus. The sequence continues at coordinate 25,056,402 of CM064542.1, read as the reverse complement.
ATGTTGGTGGCTAACCAGATTTATGACTCCCACTTGTGGGTTTAGATAGCAATACGAACAAGACTGAAAAAGAGACAGGTAGAAGCCATGATAATAGATGTCATAAGAGAAGCCATTCCCAGTATCCTTTGTAGGGCACACAATTTGCGTAAGTGGACTCCGTCCATTCAATTTCTTCATAGCTACTCACTTGATGCTATTGCTAGAACAAATTTATGGGCATCTTCACAAATAATATTTATTTCTTGGTACTTGTCTGTAATCTTGGAGAAGACATATCTCCCATGTGTAGCGTTAAGACAATGAATGAACTGAGTATATATTTTTATCCATAAAGTTGAATAGTATTAAGAAAGATAAGGAAGGGGATACATGGCAGGAACCAGGCTCTCCTACCTCATAAGATATATTCAAGCAGTTAATAAATGTTTGTGTATGTCAGGTATTTATATTTATATTTTTCTCATATACATTTTGTAAGCTTGACTAGCTTACTGATTTCGTTCCGGTAGGCTAATTTTAAGGCACTGTCCTGCATCTTTGATTTATTCTCTTTATTAAAAGAAGCAATTATTAATGTATCTCAGCATCATGTGGGGCACAGGCGCTGGGGGGGACAGGCAGTCGCACTCTTGAAGGTACTCAGATGTCCACTCTGGCACCTTCGTGGATTTGGCTCCTTATTTGAGTTTGTGGTGTATCTGGGTTTGAAGCCTGGGGTGCAGTCGTCTGCGATGTTGCGTGTGATATCTTTGGTGCCGGTGAATCTTCGAGAACATGCTCAATAAAAGCATGTAAATTCATAAAGGGCCATGATAATCTAGATGTTCACAAGTACTTCACAGTTGACCAATCTAATCACACAAGAGGAAATGGCTTCAATATTGTTGGATAACTGTTATGCCTACAACAAAAATAGCTGCCATCAGCACCACCACCAACACCAGGCCAAAAGGACACCAAAACACCAGTACCAGAGGACCAGCGCACCCTTCACCTGCACAGATGTCCCATGTGATCTGACCATTTCCCGGAGTGCCGTCAGAGGGCACAAAACACAAACCACCATGCCCCTTTAGCCCCCAAAAGAAAAGACTACGACTACCCTGGGGAAGGAGAGACTATTCCAGCCGAATGGACCAAGATGAGCCAGCTAGGTAGAACACTAGCCAATCTTGATCTAAAGACAGGCCTTGGCCCAAAAACAAGGGAGGCTTATCTCGGTCCAAAGACGAGAGAGTGAGAAGTGTTTTGGTCAAGCTGCTACATTTTTTATAGGCGTTTTGGTCAGCCGGCTACGTTCAAAACTAGTCATTCTGGTCCTAAGACAGAACCGCTGAGTAGGACACCAGCAAGTGGAAACAGCGGAAGGAATTTGAGGCTCAACGCTAATATCCCTCTGGTAAAAATCAACTTGCGCGTGAGACGTTACCTGGCGTTCCTAGTGGTACGATACCTAGCCTCGAAGCCGTACCACAACACAAGAAAAAAGGGAGCCCCCACAAACGAAAATCCAGATCCAGCCAGAACAGATAAAAAGAAAAGTTGAAAAGAATAGCCATGGGACAAGTCCTAACTCCCCCTCCGACACCAAGTAAATCAATAAAATAAAATTACTAATTAATCTGTTTCTCTCTAAGAAACCCTTCTGTCTACACATATTCTTCCCCTTCTGGGAAAATAAAACACGCACCCCCTATCCTTGCATTCATTCTAAATAATGTTTAGAGTATTCCAGTTTGATTTAATATAGATTAGATAGCGAGATTTAATTTACCATCACCCACTCGCTCATAGTTTTATATTTATTTATTGTTCGCATTCCTTTGTGTAAATAGTCAGTGAAGCAAGAACAGACACACTGAAGCAAGAACACGCACAATTATGCAAAGTACACACAGTGATACAGGAACACACACTGAAGTAAATACACACACTGTAGTAAGTGCATACACAACAAAATAAAAAAACATGAAGCGAGTACACTGCAGAAAGCACACTATAGAAGCAAGCCCAACTGAAGCAAGCAAACAACAGAAGCAAGCAGACCTACTTAACCCTTTCAGTACCGGTGCCATCCTGTTTAGCTTTATTTTGCTTATTAGTAGCCATTTATTTTAGTTTAAAAAGGGCCTCCAGCCATTAAAAGGTTTCAAGCTCTCTCGCTTAGCCTTTCTTATTACTACGTGTAAATATAGCTAGAATAAAATTACAAAGACGTCGCCGGTACAAAAGTGGTTAAAAAGGCACACTACAGTAGCAACCACACACACTCAAGCAAGCACATACCAGAAGCAAGCACATACACAGCGTAACACACCAACAAGATAACAAACACCCCCCCCACAGTAAAGCAAGCACACACGGATATAAGGCTTCTCATTTCCTTGATCCTCCCTGACTGCGAGGCTGTTAAGGGATTACTGCCCCACCGTCGGTATTACCCAACCCTCCCAAATGGATCATAACCTAAAAGGGTTTACATATATTCATATTTATTTTCATTATATATATTTAAACTCCCTATTTTAATATATATATATATATATATATATATATATATATATACACAGTATATATATATATATACAGTATATATATATATATAGAGTATATATATATATAGAGAGAGAGAGAGAGAGAGAGAGTACAAAGGAGTACAAAGGAAATCAAGCAACAACAGGTCTAGTGACCCTTCTAGGTTGCTTGTCCTCCAAAACACTGAGGATCAAGTGTCCAAACAGTGGTTTAGAGTGGGTAAGGGAACATTGGAAAGGGAACTACTGCCCTGCCACTAACGTGGCAGGACTAGGAAGTTAGTAGGGGATATATGGGTTAGTAACTGAGGGGAGGATAAAGTTATTCATTTACAAACGCAGTCAGTCGCGGGTTTGATGCGAGATATTTGTCTAGGCGGAATTTAAATGAATCAACGGTGCTGCAGTCTATAACGTCTCGGGGAAGCCCATTCCACAAGTTGACAACTCGATTGAAGAAGAAATTCTTAGATTCGTGCGAGTTAAAAGATTTACCAATAATTTTGCAACCGTTTCCCCGCGTGTAATTAGATTGGTCGATAGTGAAGTACTTACTACAGTTCATATTGTCGATGCCTTTGATGATTTTGAACACTTGAATTAAGTCGCCTCTTAATCTGCGCTGGGTTAAAGGAAATAGATTTAATTCTCTAAGACGCTCTTCGTATGGTTTGTTCTTTAGGCTAGGTATCATTTTGGTAACTCTACGTTGAACTCGTTCTAGCTTGTTTATATCTTTTTGGTAATAAGGGCACCAGGATTGAACGCAGTATTCCAGAAGAGGGCGGACTAAGGAATTGTAAAGGGTTAGGATAACTTCTTTGGATTTATGCTCAAATGACCTGCCTATAAAGCCAATTATTTTGTTTGCCTTCTTACAACTTCTGAACATTGTTGACTCGGTTTTAGGTTACTCGATATTGTTACTCCCAGATCAGTTTCTCTGTTTACATTCTTAAGCTGAGTGCCATTCATCGAATAGTTTGCTTTCTCATTTAGGTATCCGACATGTAGTACTTTACATTTATCCGCATTGAAACTCATTTGCCAAATTTGGGCCCAACATGACAATTTATCTAGATTGTGTTGCATATCGTCAACTTGTTCTTTTGAGAGTACGCTATTTGCAATTTTTGTATCGTCAGCAAATTTTGAGATTGTGCAGGTGAGACCCTCATCTATGTCGTTGATGTAAATTAGAAAGAGAATTGGTCCTAGTACCGATCCCTGGGGTACCCCGCTACTTACATTGGTCCATTTAGATGCCTTACCGTTTATGACTACCCTTTGCTTTCTGTTGCTGAGCCAATTTTCTATCCATTTCAACACACCGTCTTGTATTCCATGCGCTTTTAGTTTTAGCAGTAAACGTTTGTGGGGAACTTTGTCAAAGGCCTTTTGAAAATCAAGGTATATAATATCTACAGCTTTACTCTCATCGTAGAGGTTGAGGATATCGTGGAAAAAGTCTAAGAGGTTTGTTAAACAGGAACGTTTTTTACGAAAGCCGTGTTGAGTATCTTTAAGTATGTTATTTTCCTCTAAGTGATTTACGAGTCTGTCTCGTATGACCGTTTCTAGCATTTTACATACAACTGAGGTTAAGCTAATTGGACGATAGTTACTGGGTAGGGATTTGCTGCATTTTTTGAATATCGGTGAAGGCAGAGAGAGAGAGAAAGAGAGAGAGAGATAGAGAGAGAGAGAGAGAGAGAGCTACATAGAGCTACATAGATACACAGACCACACAGACCTCAAGGTCCTTACTAGGCAGTCTGGCCTTACAAACTATAATATGCATATATGCATATATACACATACACACATACACATACATACATATACATATATATATACATATATACACATACATATACACATACATACATACACACATATATATACAGTATATATATACATACTGTACAGTGCACACACATACATATACATACATTTTTTTTTTTTTTTTTTTTTTTTTTTTTTTTTTTTTTTTTTTTTCCATTCATATCACCCCAGCCCTCTGCAGATAGAGGTCAAGCCTTCCCTTGAAGGCGTTTATTGTGTCGCTCTCCACCACTCTCGCTGGTAGTTTATTCCACTCTGTCGCCACACTGTAGGTGAAGAAACTCTTTGTGACATCTAGGTTTGCCTTTTTGGTTTTTAATTTCATTCCATTTCCGCGAGTTTGATTAGTATTGTTTAATGTGAATAGTGCATTTACATCGACTTTGTCGAAACCTTTTAGTATCTTAAAGCACTCAATTAAGCTGACCCCTCAACCTCCTCTTTTTTAATGAGAACAGGTTCAATCGTTTTAAGTCTTTCTTCATATGGTTTATTTCTTAATGAGGGTATCATCTTCGTCGCTCTACGCTGTACTGACTCGAGTCTTACAATGTCCTTGATCAGATAAGGTGACCAGAACTGCACACCATATTCAAGGTGGGGCCTCACCATACTTTTGAACAGTGGCACTATTACGTTTTCATGTTTATATGTAAATTTTCGTTTAATAAAGCCCAATGCTATGTTTGCCTTATTTGCAGCTGCTATACATTGGTCGGAAGTTTTTAGGTTTTCAGATATTAGTACCCCTAGGTCTTTTACTACCGAGAGAGAGAGAGAGAGAGAGAGAGAGAGAGAGAGAGAGAGAGAGAGAGAGAGAGAGAGAGAGAGAGAGAGAGAGAGAGAGAGAGAGAGAGAGAGAGAGAGAGAGAGAGAGAGAGAGAGAGAGAGAGAGAGAGAGAGAGATAGATATAGATAGATAGATAGATAGATAGATAGATAGAAGAGAGATAGATGATTAGATAGATAGATATATATATATATATAGCGCATATGGGTGGATATGATAGTGGTGTGTTTGTTTATATGTGTTGCATGTTTGTATGAATAGAAGCGTAAACGCGTGTACATATAAGGTGGAGATATGTAGAGAGGCAAACAAAATAGATATTTTGTAATATATAGAAATATTATTATATATGTACGGCAAACATTCGCTTGAAATGAGATATTTACAAACATACACCGACTTCACACAACATCCCACGTAGATGTTAATGACTTATATTCTACTTCATCTACTTAATACATTCCAAGATGTGGGTACATGGGTAGAATGACAGCAAAGCAGGTGGCTCACACTCAATCTTCACGCTCTCTGGTAAATTGTTGTACAGTGGCAATATCGCCAGAGTTAAATGTAGTTTGGGATTGTTTTTTAGAGAACTGCTGATGATTTTAAATACTATAATTTGATTTCTACCCCACCTGCAGGGAAAGATGTATGGTTCGTGTGTTAGAAGCGCAATGACCTATGATTTAGATACTCTGTCAATTAAAGTGGATGATATTAATAAAGTGCAATGCAATGAAATATGAAACACGCTCTGTGGGGTCAAACAGCTTAAATATAGGATATCTAATGAGAAACTGAGGAGACGGGTATGTCTCAAAAGTTTCAGAGATGCGTATAAACAGGCTTGGATGGATTGCGCATGTGGGGAGGATGGATTATTTAAATTGGTTGAAATTATGCAGGTGTATGAACTTGGAGAGAGCTGAACCAAGAAGTAGACCTAGAAAGACGTGGAATCATTGCGTATGATCAGATCTCAAATTAAACAAGGGTTGCCAAGATCACCACCATTAGGATGTGTGAGTGAAACTGTACCTCGGATGGACCACTCTGTCCTAGCCCCTTCATCACGATGACGTAATCTTCATCATATTCTATTAATCATTAACACAATTTTCTTTATTATATACTGTATCTCTAGGACTAAAAGGGGTCAATAATATCTCCATAAACCGTCTGAATATCCTAGATCCTTCTTAAACTGCATAAAATCGTATAACTTTAGCCAGAATCAAATTTAAGAATAAGCCGTCGTGCTGAACAGGTTAAAATATATCCAGACACGTAAAGTTGATCAAAATATATCTACATACATTAACTTTATCCACTAAGGTATCGAAAACTGTGTGTGCCTGTGCTTGTGTGTGTGTGAGAGAGAGAGAGGGAGGGAGAGAAAGAGAGAGAGTCTACATATATTACTAATGTTTACTACACATTATTTACATTAACTTGGCCCTCTCTGTCACCACGTCCCCCTCCGACCCCCCGACAATGGACCTGCTCCCCCTTCCATCAGTCCCTACCGGTCCCCTTCTTTTTACCTATTTATACCTTCTAAGAGAGTCCCTTTGAAGGTGAATAATTACTTGATCGATCCACCAACCTCACACACCCTTGGTTCCCGCCTCT
>CM064542.1:24801587-25049495 GCA_032716605.1 Paralithodes platypus | reverse complement strand
CAAAATAGATATTTTGGTAATATATAGAAATTATTAATATTACTCTCATGTACGGCAAAACATTCGCCTTGAAATGAGATATTTACAAACATACACCCCCCCGGACTTCACACAACATCCCACGTAGATGTTAATGACTTATATCTACTTCATCTAATTAATACATATTCCAGAGATGTGGGTACATGGGTAGATTTTAGAATGACAAGCACAAAGCAGAGAGCCAGGGGTTGGCTCACACTCATATCTTCTACGCTCTCTGGTAAATTGTTGACCAGTACGGCAGTGGCAATATAATTAATCGCCGTCCAGAGTTAAATGTAGTTTGGGAGATCAAGTTGCTGGGATTGTTTTGTAGAGGAAGAAACTGCTGATGATTGATTTTAAAATACCTATAATTTGACTTCTACCTCCACCTGCAGGGAAAAAGATGTATGGTTCAGTGTTGTTTTAGAAGCGCAATGGACCTGCATGATTAGATACTCTGTCAATTAAAAGTGGATCGATATTAATAAAAGTGCCAATGCAATGAAATATGAAACACGTCTGGGGGTTTACCCGTTGGGGTTTCAAACAGCTTTAATATGGATATCTAAGTGAGAAGGAAACTGAGGGGAGTACGGGGTAGTGTCCAAAAAGTTTCAGAGATGAGTATATAATAAACAGGCCTTGGATGGATTTTTTTTTTAACCATGCGCCTTATGGTGGGGAGGATGGATTATTTAAATTGGTTGCAAATTATGCAGGTTGTATCGAACTTGGATGAGGAGAGAGGCGCTGTGAAACCAAGAAAGTTAGATCCTAGAAAGGACCGTGGATGGAATCATTGCGTTATGATCAGATCTCAAATTAAACAAGGGTTGCCAAGAATCACCACCATTAGGATGTGTGAGTTGAAACTGTACCTCGGGTGGACCACTCTTGTCCTAGCTCCCTTCATCACGATGACGTAATCTTAATCATATTCTCATTAATCATTCAATTAAACAACAATTTTCTTTATTAGATACTGTATCTCTAGGAACTCTTAAAAACGGGCCGTCAATAATATCTCCATCAAACCGTCTGAAACTTATCCTAGATCATTCTTAAACTGCATTAAAATAATTAATTAAATAGTTTTTTATTTTTTTTTTTCTGTATAAATAAACTTGTAGCCAGAATAATCAAAATTATTTAAGAACTAAATAAGCCCGTTCCCGTCGTTGCTATGCTTGAACAGTCAGGCCTTCTTTTAAAATATATCCAGACACAGGTAAAGGTTGATCAAAAATCTATCTAACATTACATTAACTTTATCCACTAAGGTGTATTTATCGAAAAACTGCTCTTGTCTGGTGCCTTGTGTTGTGTGTGTGTGTGGTGAGGAGAGAGGAGGGAGAGGGAGCAGAGAGAAGTAGAGAGAGTCTACATATATGACTAATGTTTATTACACATGTATTTACATATAACTTGGCCCTCTCTGTCACCACGTCCCCCCTCCGACCCACGACAATGGACCTGCCTCCCCATTCCGATCAGTCCCTAACGGTCCCCTTCTTCTGTTACCGAGTTTATACTCTTCTAAGGAGAAGTCCCTTTTTTTGAAGGGTGACTTAATAATGTACGTCTTCGTTGATCGATTTCCACCAACACTTCACTACACCTTGGTTTCCCGCTCCTCTCTCTCTCTTCTCTCTCTCTATTCCTCCTCTCTATCTCTCTCTCTCTTCTCTCTCTCTCTCTTCTCTCTCTCTCGCCTTCTCCTCTCTCTCTCTCCTCTCTCTCTCTTCTCTCTTCTTCTACCTTTCTTCTCTTCCTCTCTCTGTCTCCTCTACTCTCTTATCTTCCTCTCTCTTCTCTCTCTCTCCTCTCTCTCCTCCTCGCTCTCCTCATCTCTCCTTACCTTTCATCTCTTCTCTCCGTCTCTCCTCTCTCTCTCTCATCTTCTCTCTCTCTCTCTTCTCCCTCTTCTCTCTCTCTTCTCTCTCTCTCTCTCTCCTCTCTCTCTCTCCTTTCTCTCTCTCTCTCTCTCTCTCTCTCTCTCTCTCTCTCTCCTCTCTTCTCTTCCTCTCTCTTCTCTCTCTGTTTTCTCTCTTCTCTTCCTCTCTCTTCTCTCCCCCCCCCCCCCCCCACTCTCTCTTCTTTTCTCTTCTTTTCCTTCAACTTTCCTTTTCTATATGCTTTCATTAATTTCATTGGAGGTGTTTGGTGTTGTGGTGAAATTAATACAAATTTAGACTATCGGATATGCCATCTCTATTAGAATTAAGTCCTGACCACCTCGTTTGGATCGTAAGGTATGTTTGGCCAGGATATATATGTAAATATATGTAAATGTAAATCTCTAGCTCTCTCTCTCCTTCACTTGTCAAATTGTTTTAAGCTTCCTATTGGGAATAAGTTAAATTTCTACTAATAATGCATATAATTACTCTAGCTTGTATATTTTCAGATTGTCTACGTTTAAAGCAAAATATGCTATTAGTATTAACAACTAACTAATAGCAGTACTGATATATAAATCGATCATTAAAATAACCCTCACCCCTTAAACTGATGTAGTGCTAAATGTAACGCAGATAAGCGATTTGATCTAGATGATTCCACAGCCTAGCATAATCTGGTTGGCAGGATTAATGTTAATCTTCTGTTCTTCGAAACACTAACATTGGTTTATATGCAGGGTATTTCAACTTACAATTCAATAACATTAAATTAACCCCTTTACCATCAGTACGTAATTTTCTTCATAGTCTGGTTACCATTAGACGATTTTCCTTCGTTTCTAATCTACCTCTAGGATTCAAATAGGTAAATACGATATCTATAGACACTCTTAATAAGACAGGTCCTTCTAAAACTGCATACAATCATGTAATTTTAGTTAGAATCAAAGGTAGAAAGACGTCAATGCATAATCTAACGTAACTTAACTTTATATTCCATGCTATATCATTCTGTATTGTGTGTTTTCTTTCACATAGCTTAGGTAGCCTAGTAAGGTTCAATAGATCTGTATGTGTGTCTTTTTTTCAATTCGTTTACTTTGAACCTAAAAGTAATCAATACGTAGCTCACATTCATGCCAACAAGATATGTAGAATATTCACTTCATCACTTCATTTCGTCCCGATTGTCTCTTTTGTTCTCTAGATATTTCATATACCATTAAACACATGTAAGTTGATTGCTACCTTCCATAGGGGATAACAGAGTTCTTCTCCAGTCCCTTAATGGCGCCATTACTGGCATGGAAAAATTTAATTTTTTGGTGGTAAGTTTCCTGTGTCTACTAATTCACCTTAAACTCCCCACGATTTGTTTTTCACTTCTTCTTTTGTCAACAACACTACTATTCTTTCTTCACCATTCTCAATCTTTCGTATAGTTTTACATCATCCTACCTTCTTTTATCACCTTCATCTTTTATCTCCCACTGTTATTATATCGTTTCTACTTCCTTATTTTGGTCTTAATACTGTCAATCTTTCTATTGTATCTATACAGTCATTCATTATTCGTTCTATACCCCTTCTTTCATCAGCAACAATTTATCCGCTTCTACTTCCCTCTTCAGCCTCCCGACGTATCCTTCTTCTCTCTCATAAAATGCTCTAATTACTCTGCATTCTTCTATCCTGTCATCTTAGTGCTTTCTCATCGCTTATCATATATTTCCTTTAGTATCCTTTCCTGTTGTACGTCAATCTCACAACTTTCTGTCTTATATCCAACAAAGGAAGTTTCTATGATCGCCAAACTGAGTTGTATCCATGCTTGTATGGAATTTTGGGGAGACTAGCTGACTGTCGATGGGTCTGTTCGTTGTGTTTTGGTATATATAATGCCAACCCTAAAAATAGCCTTTATCACCACCACCCCAGAAGGACATAAACATCACCACAACAGAAGCCCAGAGCGCCTTTCACATGCGGAACAGCCTCCGCACCACCTTTCATCAAGCAGAGATGCCTTCTATTACCACTAGAATAGTAGCAGTGCCATAGCAAGCCCTTCTTGCACTCAACATCATCATTTAGGGCAACACAGAAAAGGGCAGAAAACACAGAATAGGCCTGTCAGGCGGCCAGACAGGGATATCAGAACAATCCCCACTGTTTGCTCACAGCCAAGCTCGAGATTGACTAAACTCTGTGATGCTCGAGGCTTACCAGCCAACTTCGAGACAGGCACACATGTGATGCCCGATGCTCACCAGCCATGTTCAAGACTGGTATCTGAGAAGGGAATCACCTCTACAACTCTTAAAAGAAATGGCATGAGGCTGTCCAAGAAGACTAGCACAAGACAGCAGCAGACTATCACCTCTACAACTCTTAAAAGTATGTCATGTGAGGCCATTCACTAATATTCCCCAATGTGTGACAAAACATAAGTCCCCACCACATACTGTAAAAGAAAAATCGTTGAGTCCCTCTCCTACACCCGGAAGGTCTCTAAAGCAATGTTAACATAGTATTGTCTCTATTGAATAGTCCCTTCTTGTGAAAATTTATTTGCCCCTCAGGAACACACTACACACATATCCTTGAATTCCCCTATTATCTAATATTCTTAGGATTACAGTTGAACTTTCTAGTATCAACGTAACCAAAGACATTTGCTAGCAGGAATTGATTGTGAAAAATCAACAACATCCGCCGTGAAACCTCGTACTCTAGTGATTTTCAAAAATATATATTTAATGTTCCTGAAGGTTCTGATATAAAAACATTGGGCTAAAGAAGGAAAACAATCTTCAGTATATTTACGTAGGCAGAATAAACTATTGTGTATCAAAATGAGTGAGTTAAAATTAACGTATTCATAAAGAATATTTTCATTATCTCTTAGTTTACCAAGATAATGCATTAATATTGTTGTACTTGTAATTAACCTTTGATTAAATCTAAGAAGGTACGATCAGATTTAATTACGTAAATATCCCCACTTTGTGTGCCGTGCGTTCACCTTCGAGTCCCATTCAAACACGTATTTAATTAATGTCCTAGCTCAAGTAAACTTCATATCCTTTCACAATATTATTGTATTATGTTTCTAATTAAGTTATGTGATTAGAGTATAACGTCTCATTGTGTAAGATCTATTCTTGTGTATAAATAAAGTGTTGTTTTGTACCTATTGTATATTTCACCTTACATTTCATTGTGTTTATATACTTAGCTCCTAGTTTCTCCCTGTTTTAAGAATACACAACTACTTGTTTTTATCTAGCATAACAGTATAGTTTCTAGTAACCTAATGAACGTATTTATAATAAAAACGAGTCATGTTATATCAAAATCTGAATTACCCTCACCAAACTATGCCACTCTAAAGAAAATACAATACAATGTGTATGCAACGTTCAGGGTCCTCATTGCAATATATTATTTAATGGTTACACAAATAGCGTGAAACATATTTTGGTGATACTTGGTATTCCTATTAAACAGAAACTCTCAAAAAAATTCACACACTTAACATGTGATTTCACCCAGGATCAAGTGATCAAAATGCCAACGTAATACCTGCCACGCCACACGCCACTCCGGCCATTAAAATGTTATTGCAACTTGTCAGACAACTAATGCTCTGGGGTCATCTGGGTCGATGTACTGACAACACAGCAACTATTATTATACTTCAATTCCTGCCAGTAAAGAGTGGAGGCATTTCCCAGTAAGTGGAGCTAGAAATAATCCTAAACTCAGACAATGCTGGTCGAAAACACTCCACGGATTAGGTGATCAACAAACAAAATGGCTTCCACATACACCAAGCCAGGGTGTGATGTGCTTGGTAACACGTTTATCTGCTAATCACATGATGCAGGGTTCAATCCCATTTTAGGCTGGGGATACCATTTGTAATGGCTATATGTGTATCAAATATTTATATCACTGTTCTATGAAGAGATTGTCTTTGTATCAGTTTGTATCGGTCTATTAGTGTACATTTGATTGGTTGTCTGATTGTTTGAATTATTTCTTAAAATTGTATTTCAGTTAGTATATTCATACTGTATAGTACCAAACAAGAAATTATCAACTTTTGGCTTACGTTAGGTGACCTCCTGATCCCTGATACTCACAGTTACCTAATTAAACCTCCTTTATAATAACCCTATGGCCGTCTCATTCGATTGTCATGATACTCTTGTTGTTGCTTGATTTCCTTGTACTCCTTTGTACTATACGCTCAATGTTACAAACTCATACCAGCTGGAAATCGCACAGAGAATGTAGTCCGCGGAGAATCTAGTGATGTCTGGTTATACTTGAATACCCAACTGATCAAAAGGCTTACAGACATGGCTGTGCGTGTATGCTCTACTGAGAGAGTTCGTTTCTATTGTTTTTACTCCTGTATTTCATCACACTATTTGTCATATTCTTAAGGGGACACTGACTGCTTTTTTGTCCTATAAATTAATTTATTCATAAATTCTTAGTTTCCTCGCTAGACATTCCTCAAACTTAGAAAAACATCCCCCCTCAAGATAAGTTGTACCTTTTTCGGTAGAAAAATGTCCCGGCCGAAGGCCGATTCCTCTTACAATTACAGGCTCGCTATCGCTCGCCAGGAACAAATCGACACCTAAATGGCATGAAAGGTCTTAAAATTTATAACGAAATGGGACGAAAGGTCTTAAAATCGCCAAACAAATGGGCCGAACATATAAAAATCTCAAAACGAATGGGACTAAGCACTAGTGAGAAAGGGGACCAGAAAAACGACCGTCTCCCCTTTATCCCTTATCCCATTCAGTGTCCCTCTCGTTACACTCTTCCTAGTTAGCTCGGGTGACTAAAGCCACTTTCACACATTCATGATGTTGTTCCCATGTACCCCGAGGTACACAAATTGGTACATCGGCAGAGACAGTGACACGATGTACGCGTTTGACGACGACGAAGCCTCGACGGTGACACGTCGTAGCCACGTCGGGCCAGATGGTACCACGGTTGCAACACGACGGCGCCACGTCAATGCTGTAACGGTCAAAATTCCGGTCAAAATCGTACCCCGACGTGGCACGTGGGGAACACGACGAGGGGCGATGGACTTATGATGGGGACACGTGGCCGACCCGACGAGGACGACGCCACAACGTCAGGCAGCCTGACAGATATCGTCAATACATATGGTGTTAAAGGTATTACGTTCAACGGTCAAGTTTAAGCTAAGATAAGGTCGAATTATTTCTTTGTAAGGTATAGGCGTATGATTTTTTTTATATTAAATCAAGTTTTTGTCGTAGAGAGCTGGTTCTTCGTAAATAACAATCTGTATTCATTGCCGATATACGAAATTAATATCTAAAAACTGTATCGAACGTTAAATTATATGAAAATAGACCATGAAATGAAGCGAACATAATTACCAGTGGGCAACAGCGGCGACGGACAAAAAATATTCAGGAAAAATAAAGGTTTTGATCGTACATTGGCCATATATGTACCATTAGAAAGCTAATGAAAAATCCTATATATCACTTGCTTACAGAATATTCATTGTCCCACATTTTATCGGTGAAAATGGGGAGGGAAAGTATGGGCGGACTGAACAGTAACCTTCACCTACGGTGAAATTCCACATATTATTATTTGTATTTATTGTTTTGTTGAAATCTTATATAATAACCTTTCCTCTTGCCGTTCATGATTTTTTTTTTAAATAAAAACAAAAAATATTATGGGTGAAAACCAATTGAGAGCGAATATTTTGGTGCGGCTGGGATTCTATAAAAACAAAAAACTATCGTTATAGATTTATTTCTATAAAATCCAATATTGATGATAGCATATTCTAAACACCGCCATCATGTTCAGCGGAAAAATTGCTGTGATTTAGTATGAAAATAAAAATAACTATAAAAAAACGATATACCGGTACCGGTATATCTCCTATAGTATATAATATAACAGTGCGTTTAATCTCCACAGGTAGGCTACACTTCGTGATGAATCATATTTTCTCTAATTGTGAAAGGTAAAATGTATTGATATAAACCTATCTTGTGCAAAAGGATTGATATAAACATAGCTTGTGTAAGGATGGAATCGTCGAAAACACAGGAACAATCTCCTCTATCTAAACCCATCCACCCACACAACACTACCTTGTGTTAAATTAATCAATAACACTTAGTATTTCCTTTGGCTTTTACTATTATAAACACTACTGTATTAGGTAAAATGAAATTCAATTCCATAGAGCATAATTATAATAACATTTATTGCATACCGTGTATCAGTGGCGGTCGATATAGCCACTCAAGAACAATAAGACACGCACACGCGTGTATACGGTATAGGCCTATACCATATCAGGTCTTTATTTATTCATCATGTGCGTATTTATAGTGTTGTCAGAATACTCCACTAATCCGAAGCACTGTCAGTTCGCTGCCATTCGGATTACATGACTTTTACTGTAATATATTATAACTATTTATACCCCGACGCCGCCACGTCGATGCCGATGAAACCTGATGCAGACACGCCAGACCCACGTCATCGACACGTTGTACCCGACGTTACCCGATGGTACCACGACAAAAGTCCATCGTGCGAAATTTTTGAACAATCCAAAACTTTGGTGGCCAAACCCGATTTGCCACGTCCCGCACCGCGGGTAACACAACGCTCCCCGACGATCCCGACACACGTTGGGGATTGCACCACGTTGTGTCCCGATTTGAATCGGGGCACATCGGGACCAACATCGTGAATGTGTGAAAGTGGCTTTATCATCCTTTTCCACTAGCTCCTACCTACTCCCTCACTCCACCTCTCTTACAAATTTGTAAAACATCACCACCTCATTAGAGACCTACATTTCTACAGCCCCTCTACATTACAATGAAATTACTATTTTTCTTCTTTCCTCTCTCGTTTCATCTTCATCCCTCCTCCTCTTTTACAAACTTGCATAACATCAACAGCTCATTAGAGACAAATATTTCTACTCTCAAATCTCATTTAACTTTATTTTTCAGATTTCGTTCCCATCTACGTCATCGAATTATTTTTCTTCCTTATTCTTCCGCCATCTTCACCTCTACTACAATTCTTCCAAATTTCACCAGCTCATTAGGGTCACACATTTCCAACATCCTCTGCCATTATCTGTTTTGAATGTAAGGTTACATATTTTTTTTCCTTTGTTTTCTATTTCCTTCGTTATCCTTTCTTGAAATATTTAAGTTTTTTTTAAGGTCTTATATACTCATAAGAGGTCCAGCCAAGAACATGTATGTGTATATTATAAATGTAAATATAGGTTTTAATTTTGTCTAAATAAATAATAATAAATCAAATGAAGCAAACATAAACATCTCATTGCGGTCTCCCTCTCTCTCCTCTCCTCTCCAGTAAAGTAGCTCATTTCCTCACTTCTCTACATCGTCCTCCATCACATCCACCTCCAGTACATCTATGCAAAATATCACCAGTTCATTTAAGACCCAAATTTCGTGCCAGTGAGACCCAACCTTTGCAGGCAACTCGGTGAAGCCTAAATGAGGCCAAACTTGGGCGGACTTGAGGTAACTTGACCGGGCTTGTTCGGGCGGAGGTATTTATAGTGACAGGCAGGCAGTCAGGCTGACAGACAGAAAGAGAGGTAGAAGGGCACAGGGGAAGACGAAAAGGCAAGAGAAAAAACATGCAAGGCTGATCAAAATGTGAAGGATATGTGGAGAGAAACAAATGCAGACAGGAAGACAAAGGAACTCGGTAAAAGGCAGGTTGAAAGGCAAGCAAAAGAGCAATATGGCAGGTAGGAAAAAACGTAGATGAAGATGTATGAAGGAACAATATGGTGCAAACATGCAGGAGGACAGGATAAAGGGGACGCTTGAAGGTAGGTAGAGAGATGCATGGGGGTGTAGGCGGTAGCAAAAACAATAGGAAATAGATGCACAAGGAGATACAGGTACAGTAGGAGATACAGGTCTAGACAGGTAGTGGAAAGTTAATCCCTTGAGGAACTACGACGCATTTTTATAATTGTGATTATCAGTGGACGATGTTATGCTCTCTAAGAAGGATATCTAGGAATATAAGGGGTAAATCATATCTTATTTAACTCATTATCTCCCAAAAGTCCTCCCTAAATTAAACAGTCGCCACAATAAACTGCTAAAGTGTGTCATGGTCCATAATGGGTTAAGGGGAAACATGTAAAGAGAGACGAAGGAATGCAGACATACACGTAGAAAACGATACATTGAAAATAGGCATATGCTACAAGCAGACAGATAATCTGATAAGCAGGGGAGTAATGCAGAAGCGGAGACAGGTAGGAAGACAAACATGCTGATTACAAAATAGCAGACAGGAGAGTCAGAGTGATACATGGTGGGTAATAAGTAGTGAAGCAGGTATATAGGCTGGGAATGACGGGCAGTAAGCAGGTGGGATGATTAAAAAGACATACACACAATTAAGACAATCATGCAATAGGTAAGTAAGAACTCTGACAGGATAACAAAATATATGTGCAGAAACAAAATGTTTAAATAATAAATAATCAAACTGATAAACATGCAAGAATATCGAACAAGGGATTTTGGAGGTAAGGATGCAGCCAGGAATGCAGAAAGAAGGATAAAAACAGCAATCACCTGAAACGGTACACATTTTTTTGTCTATGTGTAACAAGGAGACAAAAGGCAAAACTGCCTGTAGCGGATGCTCAAGCCCCTCAACCCATCCCACCTCAAATGAATGAGTCGCAGAGAGCCAAATTCAAGGTATTGTACGTTAGAGTAATATTGCTTGAACACTCGGAGACTTTAATTGCTTCAAGCTCCGAGCGTTCTTGAAGCAGTTAAAGTCGTAGAATGAGGGAAATGTAGATTGAGAGAGAGAGAGAGAGTTTGTTTATTTAGTGGTAGAAAGACTAGGCAAATTGGTTCACGCTTGAGTTACAAAGTTAGACAGAATAGGGTTGGGAATGTATTGAAAGACGGGTGTCGCCTACTTTGTGTAAGGGAGGAGGTATACACTGAGAAAGCTCTGAAGATCAATGATTATCGTAATAGTGGTAGAAGAAAGAAAGAGAGAGAGAGAGAGAGAGAGAGAGAGAGAGAGAGAGAGAGAGAGAGAGAGAGAGAGAGAGAGAGAGAGAGAGAGAGAGAGATGCAACACCGAGGTGTGTGGAGAGAGATAGTAGATAATTAGTAAGAGGATCTGAGTTGACAAGACCGAATGTTGTTGTACACTACCCCTCGAAAAGTGCAGTATAGGAGGAACCTTCCCAGTCACACATATGCGAAGAGGACTCGATATATGGGTGCACAGTATCCATGTACAGGCCAAGAAGCTGTGCAAGGGTAAACAAAAACACGGAGACAGTTGAGCACACCTAATTTCTGGGTAGCTGTTTTAGCAAGATTGGCCATATGGTCTTTCCAAGCCAGGTCAAAAGTAAATGAGGCACCAAGAATATTGAGAGAAGACGAAGATTTGATTTAAGTTTTATTGAAGAGTAAGTGGAATCGTGCGAAAGATTGTGACGGGTAGAGAGATGAAGAAATTTGTGTTTGTAAGCATTCAAAATAACTTCAGTTATCCCTGTCCAACTTAAAAATAGTTGATATATCAGAAAATAGGTGTGCTATTGCCACATCACCTGAGTTTTGAGGTGAATGCATGGAGGGACAGTTAGATAAATAGTGTAAGGTAAAGCCATTGGCATAAGAGTAGATGGGCCTAGAGGTTGAGAAGATCATTAATTAATATTATATATATAAAACTGAATATAGGACAGAGCCCTAAGGAAAACTGGAATTGATAGGTAATGAAAGTCAGTGATGGTCGTCCACAAATGCAGCTATGGAATGGTCAGAAAGAAAACTGCAGCTAAAGACACATACAGATGAATAGAAAACAAACGATAATGGTAGTTTAGAAAAAAGGATTTGTGCCAAACTCTATCAAAGGATTTGGATGTGTCGGACACATTAGCAAAGATGTCACTGAAGTCCCGAAATGATGATGACCTAGAGTTAGTCGGGATTTCGGTGACACCTTTTCTATTGCGCTACAAAAATATATATCCTTTGATAAGAATTGAGATGGCTAGTAGAGTTTAAGGAAATCATAATATTGGTGTAAAAGTAGATTATTGGAAGACCAATTGTTATGCCGGGCATAACCCCGGCAGGGTTGGGTCATTGACACAGGGCCCTCCCAGTCGTCATCATGCGACTGTGTCAAGAGCATTGCAATGTCCCAAAGCTGCTCGTTGGTGCAGCTTTTTCTTTAGCATTATAAGGGGACTTCACATCAATTCTGTACATAAATTTCTTCAAGCAGAATCCCCTACTCTCCTTTTTTTGACAGAGACTCAAGTAACATCCACATCTGACACGTCTAGATTTAATTTTCCAGGTTATCAACTGCTCCAAAATTTCAGACCTAAAGGAGGTGTATGTTGCTTCGCAAAATCTGAAATTGCCCTGGAGGAGGTTACTAGTTTCAATTGTCCCTATTTTGATTATTCTATATACAAATTAATTTCTGTTGGTAAATTTAAATACATATGTTGCATCTACCGTTCCCCAAATACTCCTCCAGAGCAAAGTCTTTTTGATTCTCTGTCCTCACAACTCAAGTGTCCTCAACTTAAATGCTTCTTCTGAAATCACTGTGTTGGGTGATTTTAATGTCCACAATGTTGAATGGCTCACTCATTCAGTCAGGACTTATGATGCTGGTCTTGAATGTGAGCTATTTGCAGACTCATTTAATCTCACTCAACTAGTCAACCAACCCCCCCGTGTACCAGATAATCCTAATCATAATTCCCACCTACTGGACTTATTTTTAACAAACAATTCAGAAAATTATGATGTTACAGTGAGGTCCCCGCTTGGATCTTCTGATCACTGTCTGATACAGGCCACCTGTCTATCACCTACCACACCTTCCCACTCTGAACCTGTTTTGGTGACTATGTGGCATTACAATAGGGCAGACTGGGAGGGTCTTCAAGGTTTCTTTATTGATATTCCCTGGACCTCTTTCTTTTCTAATGATGCACACACCACCTTGAGCCACATACAAGATTTTGTAAAAATTGGAATGGACACTTTTATTCCTTATCAAAAGTACAGTAAAAGATCTAATTCATCTAAATGGTTTTACCATAATTGTGCTAGAGTAACTGAACAAAAAGCAATAGCCTACAATGCATACACAAGATAAAAAACACATGAAGCCTTTAATTACTTTAGAAACATCAGAAATCATGCCAAAACTATATTAAACCTAACTAAATCAAACTTTCTCCACAAGCAGGCAAATAAACTTCTAAATAATCCATTTGATAACAAAATATTTTGGTCTACTCTTAACTCATTCAAATCCAACTTCACTACTGCTTCATCCATTCCACCATTAAAATCTCCGACTGGCAATCTTGTAAGTGACCCACGAGGTAAAGCTAACCTTCTTGCGGAGATTTTCTCCACCAACTCAACCTTAGATGAAATAAATCAAGATGTCCCTGTACTTAATTTGAATTAGCCTGAAATTCCTTCACTTAATAAGGTCCACACCAGACATGTCAAAACTATTTTACAGAATCTCTCAGTAGATAAGGCTCCTGGTCCAGATGAAATTCCTCCAATAGTACTTAAGAATTGCTCCTTGGTGCTCGCTCCTGTATTGGCACATTTTTTCCGTCTGTGTACTCATACCTCATGCTTCCCAGTACCCTGGAAAGAAGCAAACATCCATCCAGTTCCTAAAAAAGATGCCTCTTCAGATCCATCAAACTACAGCCCAATAGTTATAACTTCCACTCTTGGTAAAGTCTTTGAAATTATATTAAATAATCACATAATTAAGCATTTTGAGAATAATAAATTAATCAGTGATACGCACTATGGTTTTAGACGATGTCGATCAACTGCAGACATTCTTTGCCTTCTTACACATCAAATCAACCAAGCTACAGACCAACATGGTTGAAACACATACAATAGCACTGGATATATCAAAGGCATTTGATAGAGTCTGGCATCAATCCTTATTGTCGAAGATGTCACATTACGGCCTTGCATCATTAGTTCCACTAATTTCTTCTTATCTTCATAACAGAAAAATATGTGTAATGGTAGATGGCCTTTATTCTCAATTTCACTCAATAAATGCTGGTGTTCCCCAGGGATCAGTTTTGGCCCCAACTCTGTTCCTAATCATATCAATGATCTCATATCTACCACTCATAATCCAATACATTCCTACGCAGATCACTCAACACTTCACAGTTCCTTCACATTTACCAATTCTTTCACCCAACCCGATCTTATAAATTCAAAAATAAACTGCAATTTCTCTGACCCAGGACCTTTCTAGAATTAATGAATGGGGACAAAAGAATCTAGTTTCCTTTAATGCACAGAAAACCAAGTACATTCAATTTTCTAACCGACAGAATCTCACTGACTCCCATATATTTGTTAATGATGTAAATAATCCCACTTCCCCTAGTATTGACATTCTCGGTGTAACATTAACTACTAACTTGAGCTGGACACATTATGTTAGATGCATTGCTAAGAATACCTCTAAAAAACTGGGACTCCTGTACAGAGTTCGAGAATTCTTCACTGACGAGCAGTTGGCCGTAATATATAAAAGTCATGTGCGTTCTCAGATGGATTACTGTTCACCTCTGTGGAGTGGAAGTGGAGTGGTTGCATTGAGGCAGTTGGACAAAATTCAAAATAAAGCTATTAGATTAATCAATAACCCTGCAATCACACAGGACCTTCCTACATTATCCATACGAAGAAACGTTGCATACCTTGCATTATTCTACAGATATTTTCACAGCAATTGTTCCGAGGAACTTGCTTCAATTGTGCCGCCTCTCCACATCTTTCCCCGTAGAACTAGGGCAGCTGAGAGCGCCCATGAATTTACACTTTCTCCTCCACAATGCAGAACTTCTGCTTATCAAAATTCATTTATCCCTAGAACTACTACTCTTTGGAATTCACTTCCCTCGAGTTGCTTTCCACAAACTTACAATCTACAAAAGTTTAAATCCAGTTGTTACAAACATTTTATGAATGGAGGATGCCTTTAGGAACATGGACCTTTTTGTTTTATCTGTGTTTTTCCTTCCTCCGTTCATTGTCTCTTTAAAAAAAAAAAAAAAAAAAAATATAAAAAAATAATAACCCAACTCGCTTTATTAAGTATTCAATTATAATCCGGGCTTTGGATACTTAGAATCAGATAATGCTCAACAGGAAAATATTTCGCCTGATAAATGTTACTTCTAGATTACTCAGTCACTCTCCAAAACACAATAAACACACAGAATAATTACACTCGTTTTTATTACCAAAACAAAGGTACATGGAAATGGGGGCATCAGAATCTCCACTATTTTGAGTAGGAGTCTAATGTAATTCAAGGTGACTTATTAAGAGTTGAATAAGTTTTACTCTTAAGTGAATAATGTCGTCACTTACAAAGCATCAAACGTGAAACATATCATTACATAAGATAAATACATAATATAAATACTGATGACAAGACCTATACAGGTCAAGTGTATATCGAGAGGAATAATAATTACTATGTATGGGCAGCTGAGATCATCTACTCAGATGCGCACAGGTATACGCGGCATTAAATACAAATAGGGCCGGCTCAAGTCTACGCTGAAAGGTACTGCTCAAGGGGGTAAAGGTCAAACGGACTGAGGTCAGGTTAAATAAATATTTGATTTAGTGCAACGTTTAATCGAGTATAGATAATATGAACTTCGTCTTACTGTAGATGGAATGTTAATTTAATTTAGGATTTAACTATCAAAGAAAAATTGTGAATAATCTCTCACACAATACACAAAATATAAATTCTATCGTAAATGAGTTAAAATCACTCGGAATGAGGAAATCAGATTCACGGTAAATATAGTGAATAAATTATAGCGGGGCGATAGCTATAGACAAATTGGTTTGAATGAATTAACAAATGCAGAATAATAAGATTTGATACAGAACAAAGTAGTATTAAATAAATAACCGAAATGATGGCTAGTGAAGAAGTTTGAATAAATTAACAAACTACTGGACAGAACGCAGAACGAAGTTGCGGTTTACTATAACTTAAATAAAAGTTACAACGATAAAGATACAGAACAAAGTAGTAACTTATCAATAGCCAAATAATATGCTTGATGAATACAGGAATGTATAGTCTGAATTCCTAAATTGGTGTTGAAAGAATTACATAAACCGGGTAACGTATATGATTTTATTATTCACAAGAACTAATACAAATTAGAAATCTTGAACATAGATTAATTCTAACTCAACGGAACGGGTTTTTACTTTCAGCGGTGGCGACTTTATACTCTAAGTAATCTCTTATAACAACTGGACATAGCACAGTCCTGAGTTTAGGGTTTTTAAGTTTCAAGAAGGAAAACAGCTCTCGTTACACACTTCACTTCGACTTGGACACACAAAGAATAATACACAACAGAATAAAATCTGAGAGCATTCACTAAGTATCACGTATATTATCGACTATGTAACGTAGGTAAAAATAGGTGAACAAATGCTTGAACATAAATTAGATAGATCACAGTCCGTACTTATATAAAATCACTGCACGGATCTAAGTTCGATTAATATCACACGTGTACTAAGTTGACAAGGGGAGTCCTAGAAGCGAATCTCTACGAAAAAGTTAAATTGAACACTTGCATATTTTATATTATCTTCACAATAATTCCCAAAACTTATTAACACAGAGACACTTAGGGTACAGGTGTAGAGGAGAAGTAATATCCATGAGGGAGAATCTGGACGACGTAGGACTCGTAGTTCTTCCTCTGGCTGGACATCAAAGGGAGCTGCCTCTCTCACAGACACTAGAGAAGGTCACTCCTGGTTCCTCCAAAACACACTCGTTCGCCACCCTCGTTGGACTTGACAATAGGGAGAATGGCTTGTCCTATAGAGAAGTCTCGCCAACACTGGTATCTACCCACTAAAAGCTGAACCAGTGGAAGGTATTACCTCGTGTTTGCATGCCTTCCATCGATTTCAGTCAGGCTATACAGTATATGGATGATAATTTGAACTCAATTTGACCTATCTCAGAATAGTAGGGACATGGGAATTTCAATCTTTTTATCATTGTGAAGACAATCATTGTTCTAAATACACTTACCCTAATAATATATGTACATCGTTATTCTCTATATCTTAAGATTACACTCTTGTATATAAAGCTTGCATGGCTGCAATTTTTTTTGTTTTATTATATTCATCCTTCCTTGCTTTTTCGATGATGCTGGCCATGCTTTCGTTCTTCCTAATTTCGTTTCTATTATTGCAACACTCGATGCAAGGTACTGTAGAGGTGATTCTCTTGGTCCCATCTGTAGAGGTATGACATTGGATTTTTATGGGGAATTAGCATAAAGTCTTCCTTGTCGTAATCCAAATCTGGCTGCTGTTGGGTGCACGCCTTTCCTGTATGTCTCAAGCTCTGTGATTGGCTGGACAGGGGTCTCTGCGATTGGTCCGGGCTTGTACTTCCTGTAGGTCCCGGATGTCGTTCCCTTTGGTGGGTAGACTGCAGTATTCCTGCAGGTATTAGAGCACGGGTAAACAGGGGGGACTGTGCGGTTTTCCTTTCCACCTTTACCTGTGTTCTTTTCCTTGTCCTTTTCTTCTCCTTAATTGCAGCTATTCTGACTCTGGTAGGCTGATCTTTCTCCTGATTTGTTAGGATCTCTGAGGGGGTTGCTTTGTCCCTTGTTTGCAACACCGTCATCTCACAAATGCTTTAGAAATTGTGAATTAAAGAGATATTTCAAAACTTTGGAGATGTAAGATATGAGGGCAATTGGACGATAGTTGTAGGTTAGAGAGCAATCACCCTTGTTTGTGACAGGTTGAATAAGTACACATTTCTCGCAAGAAGGAAAGATAGAGACAGAACAATTTGACTAGGCATGGAGTCAGAATGGAAGAACTGTTTTTAAGTACAACCGGAGAAATACCATCTGGTCCGTACGCCTTCATAGTATTAAGCCCAGAGAGAGCAGAGTGTACATCCTTAAAAGATATTAAAATATTAGGCATAAGTAAGAGAGAGAGGAGTAGAGAGGGAGGAATAGCACCAGCATGATCAAAGATAGAGTTATATAACGAAAGTTTGAGCAAACAGTTCAGCTCTGTCAGAGAAAGAAGTGACGGTCGTCCCTGTGTTGTAGAAAAACAAAGGAAAAGACAGAGGACTAAAATTGTTGAAGAGGTTTTTGGCTAGATGCCAGAAAGCCTGGGAACAGCTAGAGCTGCAAAATGCAATACATTGCTTTTTGATGATTTATTTATTTTGTTTTGACAAGTCAAAGAACAGATTCATCTGGCTTCCAGGAAGAAGCATAAAGAGTATGAAATTCTTTAGTTTGAATGCGACAATACTGTTTTAATGCTTCCTCCTTGTTGTGGACAGCAGTAGAACAAACGTTATTACACAAGATTTGTATTCATTTGATACAAAAAAGGAAAAGGTATTTACTTTATACCTGCATGCTTACACCTAAGGCAAGAACCATATACTGTAGATAATGAAGCAATATGTGGCCACGTAGGAAAGTGGAGACACAAACAGTAAGAAGATATTGGAGCAGACAATCAGGAGTCAAGGAAATGGACGAAACTGAAAGGCCGGGATGGATGGATGCAAACAAAGAAGTAAACAAGTTAAACAGCAGGGTAAGTAGACAACCGAGCAAGTGGAACAATAGTGCAAACAAAACAAACAGGTAGGTAGGAAAAAACAGTTAAAAACATACAGGAAACTGGACACAAAAACAATGTTGGGAGGTAAGGAAGGAAACAAAGAAGTGTAAAGGTACAAAATCAAGTATAGAAATAAACACAAATTGGAGGGTTTGAACACAAGTCCACACAATAGGCCTATGCAAGAACACACACATCAACCAGAGATAGAGCGAGAACGAGCTGAAGATAGAGCTAGGAGGTGGTACGAACAATGACAACATAAAACAAAATGCAAGTAATATCTGAATCCCCTCATCCAAATGTATAAACACGCCAGCTAAATACGGGATGAAAGGAATAACCAAAGCTTCCCCTTCACAAATATTATTGAGCCGGCGGCAGGGGGACGAAGCGAGATCAAATAAGGGGTCCTGCAGACATTTCAACAAACACGAATGCCATAACAAGCGATGTATAGAAACAGACAAACATGTTCAGGGAATTTCAAACACACACACCCACTCACAGAGCTTTTATCTGGAGGGAAAACGAGCACATAGCTAAGGTTCCTAGTATAGGTTTGTATCTGATGATTAATACAAACACTCCCACCCCTATTCTGTCCAATTCTCGAACCCAAGATTGAAAACAAAATCCCAGTCTTTCATCTATTCAACAAGCAAGCTTTGGAACTCTCTCCCTCAATCTGTTTTTCTCTCATCCTATGAATTAAATTGCTTAAACTTCCGTGTGTACAGACATTTTGACTCTAACGTACCTTGATTTAGGCTCTCTGTCATTCTTTCAACTTTGGGGGAGACACTTGTTATAGACAGTGTTATGTCGGGTTGTAATTATTAACAATCCGTTGTATAGTCTCAAAACGATCCAATTATGGATTGATAGACTATTATATTCCTGACAGGAACATTCCGAGCAATTCTTCATCAATAGAAAGGGTATTCAATAGGACAATACAGAACTCAATAACAAAACAAACAAACATATAAATGGTTTTTATTATAATAATGGTACTAAAGGAGAGGCAATAGCTCGTCTGATCAAAATAGTCTCTATCTCAAGAGTCCGAACATAATCATCTAAATTTGGGTGTCTTCTATATTGCACTAATAGTAATATTACAATCAGGAAACTGGGTGACATAAATATCAGAACAGCTCAATGGGGGAATATACAACACGGAGAAAACAATGTACAAATTAATTAAAAGCCCTCAATACAATAATAAATGAGAGTCGAGTATCTTCCGTAAAATAAGATAAAGTGTTAATGCAAGAAGGGATTTACTCAACGGGAGAAATGGGGGGAATTGAGGTGAACAAACAAACGTACAGGATAACGGATGAGTCACACGGTATGTCAAAGGTGGGTGGAGGTTTGACCGTGTATACTAAAGTGACCTCAGGTAAGGGAAGCAAGTCAGGTCATTCCCTGGACTGAGGTAGTGAGAAATTAATTTCAAGTTAATGCAACTAGGATTGTAAAATAGTTTCAATACTATTCTTACTAGGTCAAGGGAATTTGTTATTTAATTCTGATTAAAGGCAACTTAGAAATCCCTCACAAAAGTGAGTATTTACTTTACCTATAATTTACATTAGATGATCGTATGCAATGGTAACGAATCAAGCTTAGGAATTCTTATTAAATCAATATGATGAAATAAAGATAAGGAGAATAATCGAATGACACAAGTAAAAAAGGAGTCAGATAGGCGTAGCTCATACAAGGTAAATGTATGTGCTCAAAATAGGCAAGTACACAGGAAAAGTACTAAATGAATTACTAAGATCAGAAGTAGTAATCAACGAGGCACATATGACAAAGTTATGCTCAACAATACTTATAGCTGTATCGGGGTATGGTTCTGAACGGGCTAACAGAAACTATCGATCTATCTATCTATCTATCTATATGCTCAGGCCCAATCCCCATTTTGGGGGTAGCCGACTCAAGACAGAGCAAGAACAGGGAACACACAAAAACAACATAAAACAACAAATAAACACAGATAAAAAGCACAAACTCACACACATCCAGGTCACCCAGGAGAAGACCCAGAGATCAGGGTCACCAAGGTCGCTCCAGCCCTCCCCCGGCCCCCGACCACCCGGAGAGGTTCCGATCTCGGCAGGCAGACATGCAGCGGAGCCAAAGCCACAAGACCTCCCACCACACTTCCAGGCGCACCCTTCATATTAATCGTCTCCCCGGGCCAGGCGCCTGATGGACTATTATCTAGTCCAACTTGCGCCCGACCCCTTACTCCAAATGACCACTGTTCACTCAACTATTCACAAGCATTCTCCATTCACTCCTGTCCACCACCACTTCCCCTACCTGATCTATAGTCATTCCTCTATCATCCAAAGCCTTTCTTACACAGTCTCTCCATCTCAATGGGGGTCTTCCTGCCCTTCTATCTCCCCTTGTACCTGACTCACATATTCTCTTTGTAAGCCTTTCATCTCCCATTCATTCAACATGACCATACCAGCTCAGCACCCTTCTGTCCACTCTGGCTGACAAATGTTCCTGCTGCCCCACTCTCCTACGTATCTCTTCATTCCTCAATCTGTCTCTACGAGTAACTCCACACATACTCCTCAAGCAGCTCATCTCCATCACATCCAGCCCTCTTTTCTCCTTTTTCTTCAGAGCCCATGTCTCAGCCCCATACATCACTGTTGGCACAACAATTTCTTGATACAGTGCACTTTTTACTTTCACTCTGAGATTTCTCGTCTTCCACATATTTCCCATTGCTCCGAAAACCTTCCTTCCTTCACACACTCTCTGTTTTACCTCCACTTCCATACCTCCACTCCTGCTTATCGTTCCTCCTAGATATTTAAAACACTCTACTTGTTCCAATATTTCCCCATCCAGCCTCACATCTAGATTCACCCTATGCTCTCCCCTATTACACACCATTACTTTACTTTTATTGACGTTTACCTTCAGTTTCCTCCTTCCACAAACCACACCAAACTCTTTGACTACCCGCTGCAGTTTCTCATCAGAATCCGCCACCAATGCTGTGTCTTCAGCGAACAGCAACTGATTCAACTACCAATCTCTACCATTCTTTCCTACTAAACCCAATCCTCTTCCCATAGTTCTCCTTTTCACCTCCCTCACCACACCATCCATAAACATATTAAACAGCCATGGTGACATTACACAACCCTGTCGCAAACCTACCTTTACCTCAAACCATTCACTCAACTCACCATTTCCTACTCTCACACATGCTCTGCTCCCTTCATAAAAACTCTTAACTGCTTCTAACAAATTTCCTCCTATTTCATAAATCCTTAACACCTTCCACATTGCTACACGGTCCACACGATCATACGCTTTTTCCAAGTCCATAAAAGCCCAAAATATCTCCTTATGCTTCTCTAAATACTTCTCGCATAACTGTCTTACTGCAAACATCTGATCCACGCACCCTCTTCCCCTCCTAAAACCGCACTGTTCTTCTCCTATTGCAACTTCCGTACACTTTATTATCCTCTCTATCAACACCCTGCCATACAGCTTTCCAACCACTAACAATAAACGAATACCTCTATAACTTGAACACTCCTGCCGATCTCCCTTCCCCTTGTACAACGGCACAATACATACACTCTTCCAGTCTATTGGTACCATTGACACAGCAAAGCACACATTGAAAAGTCTCACCAACCAATCTATTATCACATCTCCACCCTTCTTTATACACTCCACAGCAATACCATCCAAACCTTCTGCTTTTCCCGCTCTCATTTGTTTCACTGCTTCTTTCACCTCATTTTCCTCAATCCTTTCATTCATTCCCTGCCACCTGGGTGGCCTGGGTAACCTATCTCCATCCACCTCTGCTTCAATCACTGCTTCTCTTCCATCTCTTGTATTTAACAAAGATTCAAAATACTCGGCATATCTTTTCCTCACTTCAACTGGTTCCACTAGTAATTCTCCATTTTCATCTTTCACTGACTCTTCCCTCTTTTGTCCTCCTTTCATACTTTATTTACCTCCTTCCAGAACATCTTCTTTCGTTCTTCAAAATTCTCACTCAGCCTTTGACCCCACCTTTCGTTTGCATCTTTTTTCGCTTCTCTAATTTTCCGCTTTGCCTCTCTCCTTTTCTCCTTGTACCTCTCCCATACCTCAACACTACCATCCTGTAAAACCCTCTCAAAACATTGCCTCTTCTCCTCAACTGCCTTTCTCACCGTATCATTCCACCACTTGCTTCCCTTCCTGATACCTCTGCCTCCTACCTTCCTTTTGCCGCATACTACCTCTGCACTTACTTTCACTCCTTCTTTAAACTGTTGCCATTCAACCTCTACTTCTCTCTCTTCCATCTCTCTCACTTCCATCCACTTTTCATTTAGTCTTTCCTTGTACTCCCTCTCTTTTTCACTCTTCTCTAACTCACTAACTTTTATTACCTCTCTTACTTCATGCTTGTCTCTTATTCTCCTGTAACTCTTAACTTTCCCTCCACCAGGTAATGATCTGACATACGGAGGGTATGTCAGCCTCACCTCTCATCACATTCACATTCAGCAGTCTACACAATCTTTCCCTTGTCACCAGCACATAATCCATCAATGCCCTCTCTACAATCTCTCCCCTCACAAGTCTATGCCAGGTGTACTTGTGTATACAGAAACGAGAAGAAACAGAACAGAACAGAACAGAAACGAGATGAACTAAATTACACGAACGAAGAGAGTGTAAGAATGGATGTATAATAAAGTAATTAGAAACTATGCGGTGGAGAATTCCTACGCATGAAGTATCGAATATAACTTACATCAATAATCAAATGAACATAAATAGGAGTTCGTAAAATAATTACTAACGAATTACAGGACGAACGTATATATCAAGTTCGAGGTATTAAGAGAGAGTCAATGGAGGATAATGAGATAACTTCTCGTTAGGAAATTGGGCGTAGGTTCTAGGTAAATACGTATGATTGAAAGAATTAATTAACAGAATACACTGCGACTTCAACTCACAAAAGATTATACAGAATACATATAACTATAAAATCTGCGAGCGTGTGGTGAATCAGAATAATGAACACGGGTATGTAACTGTAACGTATGCGTAAGATGTAAAAGGCAAAGTAGAATTAACACGGTATAACTGAATACGAAATTAACACAGGTAAGATCACGAGTTCAGAAGGATAAATTAGTTACGTACATACAGGATCTGGGGCACAGATCGCAGAATGAATTCACGCAACACGTTTCACATATTCTACATAGAATACCTCACTAAAATAACACAAACTAAAGACACACAGAAACACTTAGGTGAATTTGGAGGGCAGGGATCGAGAATACCAGGTCTGGCCCACGCGGAACGAGAGCAGTGGACAGCACTTCAGGGTGGCCCGGCGTCACTCGGGCAGAGGTCCAGGGTTCAGGACTTCAGGTAGGCAGGTAGTCCACGGGCAGGGCTTCAGTAGCCTTCAGGCAGGTACTCTCACAGGGTGTAGGGGTAGACTGGTACAAACCAACACTTGTTCTCAATTCCGATCCCGACGTGGGGAGTATGAATAAAGCTGGGTGTGATTTGCATACTTCTCTATTATTTCCTGGAGGTCCTATTCATGATTATCTTTGACCCTTGGTGTTCTGCTTTCGAAGTCAGAAGGCTATGGGAAAAAAAGTTATGTGAATCATTGCGAGGTACATACTTAGCCTAGCCTTGGAAGTGAGGTATTAATAGAATGGTATACTTCCAAGGTATCTATCTATCTATCTATTGCCTGACGCCGTGATCCCCGAAGGGGTGGCCACGAACGAACCGCCCCCATGCACCTCTGTCCCCAGTCAGTCGACGCCCCTCCCCCCAACCAGCACCGCCCTCGTTCATGTACTTCCTCACTCCATCCTTCCACCTCATATTCGGTCTACCTCTCCCCCTCTGTCCCTCCACCTCGCTCTCGTACACCCTCTTAGTCATTCTCTCGCTTTCCATACGTTCCATATGGCCGAACCATCTCAAGTTGTTCCTTTTCACACTTTCCAGCACATCTACCTCCACACCACACCTCCTTCTTACTTCCTCATTAGTCTGTCTATCCCTCCATGTAACTCCGCACGCACTCCTTAAGTAATTCATTTCCACTGTTCCAAGGTATAATCTTACATATATAATACTGGCCGGTTTGGCTTAAGTCTGGTGTAATCTTACTTAAACTAGGATAGGCCTTTAATCCTAGTTACCTCTTCAGCTGTGAATATCTAGTTAGCTACATACAGTTACTTGGTGACTCTTCTAGCTATTCAGTGATGGACTTTCAGGTTATCTGTTAGGTCCATTTATACCTGTAGGCCTCGGGTCGTTGATGGGGTAGTTGCATAAGTGTCTGTTCGTCATAGCGTAAGTTTGGCTGGAACGAAGATGTTGAGGGATGAATCTTCGACTTTATTCAAAATCTGTGTTGCGGTTGGCTGTTCCAGGTCGGTTGTGATTGGTCAGGTCTTCCCGTGTTAAGTGGAGGCGGCAGGTAGATTTGAGCACGGTTTGGAACCTTTGGGAGGATCAACTGAGGTGTTTTGTTGAGAGGTTTTAGGGGTGACTTGTCCATGTTGGTGTTGTTGGTTCTGGGCTTCTTGTCCTTCTGTTATGGTGGCTGCACTTGTAAACTGGCTATTTGGTATGTGGTGACTTCTGTACCCTTGCTTAGGCCGGTCATCTCAGACAGCTTTGCCTTTTGTCTCCTTCATTCACATAGAACAAAAAAATACAGTAGCCCTGTTGTGTCGATGCTACTATGCTCTTCATCTACCTTTTCTCAATGGACGACCCCACACAATCAGATCTTGTGTTTGAGTCATGTGATAGTGGCTTAAATTGTGGCACAGGTTTCTGATGACCTCATTCAAAAGCTTGCATGATAAATAGTAAGGATAGTAATTGTTATTAACCCGTTGAGTATCAGGGACGTCCTTTTCATCATATTCTGGCAACTATTTGACTATTGTATTTAGCTTCGGAAGGACCTCTAGCAATTATAAGGCTTCAAACTATCTCAACTAACCTTTTTAACACCTTACGAGCGGCCTATGCGGTTTATTTATGTGTACCGCCCAGCAGGGTGTTTTTAGCCAAAATAGGGCTGTTTACGTGATCATTTTCATGCCTAAATAAGACCCAGAACGTAAAACAAGTATCTATCCCTGAAAGGGCATAAACAGAGCTTTCGAATGACACCATAACGATCCTTGTATGATGGATAGTTTTCTTGCAATAACCGTGCAACGCGAGTGCAAAAAGCAGGTAATTCGGTACTTTCGGTACATAATTGAGTATGTAGCGAGTGAGAGAGGGAGGAGGGAGCTGAGATTTGTGTCAGTAGGTTCGCCGCGGTGGTCTGGAGCAGTCATACGCTCGCTAGTCTCCTGCCACCACTTGTCTCTCTCTCTCAGCCACATTACGTGCTGAAATTGCCACTCGAGTTATGTCGAGCGCCGCCACATAGTCCAGCTTTATTTAACTCGACTTATGTTGCTCGCCGCTAATTAAGGGTTAAGTACCATAGATCCTTCAAAAGCTGCATAATATCGTCTAAATATAGCTAGAA
This sequence comes from Paralithodes platypus, assembly GCA_032716605.1. Classification (NCBI taxonomy): domain Eukaryota; kingdom Metazoa; phylum Arthropoda; class Malacostraca; order Decapoda; family Lithodidae; genus Paralithodes; species Paralithodes platypus. The sequence continues at coordinate 25,023,105 of CM064542.1, read as the reverse complement.
TATAATATAACACACGTCGCTGGTACTCAAAGGGATAATGAGCCCTGGCAATATTTTTTGGAATGTCCGCAAAGGCTCAAACTAAAGCCATCAATCAAACAGATTGGACAGCAATGTGCGGACATGTAATCCGTGCGAGGTCGCCCATTTGCCCAGATCATCGATGCTAGATACGTACATTGATCTCATTAGACAGACAGTCTTCAATTGAGGCATATAAGATTGACATTGGCTACATCAATCAATTAATCTAAACATAAATAAGTGTAGAATTTTAGGATAGTATTCTTATCTATCTATCTATCTATATGCTCAGGCCCAATCCCCATTTTGGGGGTAGCCGACTCAACACAGAGCAAGAACAGGGAAAACACAAAAACAACATAAAACAACGAATAAACACAGATAAAAAGCACAAACTCACACACATCCAGGTCACCCAGGAGAAGACCCAGAGACCAGGGTCACCTAGGTCGCTCCAGCACTCCCCCGGCCACCGACCACCCGGAGAGGTTCCGATCTCGGCAGGCAGACATGCAGTGGAGCCAAAGCCACAAGCCCTCCCACCACACTTCCAGGCGCACCCTTCATATTAATCGTCTCTTCGGGCCAGGCACCTGATGGACTATTATCTAGTCCAACTTGCGCCCGACCCCTTACTCCAAATGACCACGTGTTCACTCAACTATTCACAAGCATTCTCCATTCACTCCTGTCCACCACCACTTCCCCTGCCTGATCTATAATCATTCCTCTATCATCCAAAGCTTTTCTTACACAGTCTCTCCATTTCAATGGGGGTCTTCCTGCCCTTCTATCTCCCCTTGTACCTGACTCACATATTCTCTTTGTAAGCCTTTCATCTCCCATTCGTTCAACATTCGTTCCTCCGTTCATTGTCTCTTAAAAAAAAAAAAAAAAATTACCATACCAGCTCAGCACCCTTCTGTCCACTCTGGCTGACATATGTTCCTGCTGCCCCACCCTCCTACGTATCTCTTCATTCCTCAATCTGTCTCTACGAGTAACTCCACACATACTCCTCAAGCAGCTCATCTCCATCACATCCAGCCCTCTTTTCTCCTTTGGTATTCTTAAACAATACTTTCCGTTCTTAGCGACGTTACTGGACGAAATAACTTTGAAAGTATCGTAATCCTTAGAAATGGGCATTCTAATCCGTCTAATGTTTGTAAAGATTGCTAACACTAATTTTGTTCGGCATCAGATGCTGCGAAGGGAACAAATTGTTTAACAATACCACCCTTTGAGTTTTGTACCTAGCTCCTATTTCCATTGCGTACTGTTTATGTGTTAATGTTGCATTGCATTTTATTTGTAAGCATATATTCATTTTAGTTTGTTTTTGCATTTATTTAATTATTTATTTATTTGATATTTTTGTCTTTAGTTGACTAGCCTAACAAAGCACATTAACTGTATTATGAACATTATTAGTGTGGAAGAACCTTGCTTTATTTTTAACTGTGTGTCTATCCTCTCTCTCTCTCTCTCTCTCTGTCTCTGTCTCTCTCTCTCTCTCTCTCTCTCTCTCTCTCTCTCTCTCTCTGCTCTCTCTCTCTCCTCTCTCTCTCTCTCTCTCTCTCTCTCTCTCTCTCTCTCTCTCTCTCTCTCTGCCTTTTAATGTTGAATGGGAGGCAAATTCAAGCAGGTTTTACATCAATGTGTGTGGTTTACAATAATCGAGCAGGTATGCAGACAATCGGAAAATCATATAGTATATATCCATTCAATCACACTGGTATGAAAGAAGACAGATACGCCGACATACCAACAAAAACACTAACAAGTGAAAACAATATATACCTTATGAGTATAAAGTCTTACAGAGGATAATTCACACGCAATAAACACATATAATAATAACTACGCGATATCACGCGAGGGTAAGAAAGTAAACACAAATACATATAGAATAGGGTGCCTTGCAAGCAGGCATAGGTGTTAGAGAGGAATAATACTAAAGCATGGTTCACACATAGACGAGTCGGTGCCAGAGTCCAACATGAGTGATGAAATTTTGCTATTCGGCAATGACTCGTCAATGCTCTGCAACACTCGTGTAGACTCGTGTTACACTCGTGTATACTCTCCGTGTATCGGGGTGTGTCCTGGGTACTCGCCACGGGGCCCAAACATTTCATACATGCATGAAATTTCTTGTCCCCATCACGAGTCCGAAGGACATACGTGTAGACTCGTGTTGACTCTTGTTGACTCTTCGTGACTCGTGTTGACTCTTGTTGAACTCTGCATAACTCTTCGTGACTCGTGTTGACTCTTGTTAAACTCTTGGGTGAATCAGGCACCTGCACAATGGGGGCCACTCTTGGGAGCACTAATTTTGACTCTTGTTACACTCTTGTTGACTCTTGTTACACTCTTGTTGACTCCTGTTACACTCTTGTTGACTCCTGTTGATTCGTACCGACTCTTTGTTTTCGTACCCTGGAATTTGACCGTTATTTTTCAAATGTATGCCACTCGTGTTGGGTTCGTGTTACACTCGTGATGACTCTCCGTTACTCGTGCAGACTCTTGAATGAAGACGTGTTGACTCATATTGACTCGTGTTACACTCGTGTTGACTCGGGATCTGTTACTACTCGTGTAGTAATCGGCCTCCAGCAACGCCGATAATCGACGAGTGTTACTCATGTTGAACTCGGGCACCAACTCGTCTATGTGTGAACCATGCTTTAAACTCTGACAAAAGACACACAATCAGAAGACGAACAAACGGATATATATATATATATATATATAATGCTGTTCATGTATCCAAGCACAGTCTAACAGAGAAACAGATATAGTGCTGATAGAGGCAATATACTATACCCTATTCGAAATATGCAATTCAGAAATTAAAAAACCCTAACCTCTATAACTCAAAATGGGCTAGAGCAAATGGGCTGTGAATTTCCTCACCTATTCCCTGGCTAATCCTTCCCAAATGGTAGAAATAATCGCTCGATTACTCCAGTCGTTTGTGAGTTGTTGTTGTTGTTGTTGTTGTTCCCCAGGCTGTCTGGCCGAGCAGCCCCAAGGTCCCGAGCAAGGCCAAGGCCATAAGGTCGTTTGTGAGTAATAGAGGTTAGCCTACTTATTTGGAACAGGGTATAGTAGGATGCACATGATAGAAAGGAAAACAAAATCTAACAACAGTGTATTGATGGTTAAGAGGCGTGCATAGTAGAACGAACAATTATACTCAAAGGTCAAGAGAACAACCCAGAGAGGCAGAAATACACACATAACAAGAGAGTCAACCTTACAGTATTCAAATATGATAAGCCTCAAAGACAAACAATGAGAAAGGATAAATAATATAGACATACAGTAGGTGAAGGTGAAGAGAATGGAAGACCAACAATGACGGAGAACTTCAACAAATATTTAACGACAGACAAATGAATCAGGCAGGGATAGGAAGGAATATAGACAGGTAGGCATAGAAGAACGAAGAAATACGTTAATATAAAACAAAACAGTTATAATAGGGCATACAAGAAAGCCATACAATCTGGAGTCATAATAAAAACAAATATTGATCGACAAACCGTGAACACAGACACAGTAACTCGGTAACACTCATGCGGTACGATAAATACCGCACAGGCTAGATAGTTATGTGACATAATACAGGTCAGAGGCAAGTGCAAATTATGATACAACGACTTGAAATGGAGAATAATAGCAAGTACGGAGGACAATAAACTAATGGGAAAAATATTACAGCAACAAATGTGAAAAGTGTAGATAGTGACACACAGTACTAAGAGGTGCAACTTTGGAAAATAAAATATGTAGTATATGGTCGAATCCCTGGACTGCCACATGTATTTGTTGATTTCATTAATTGAGTTTAGGAGTAAAGTCAGTTGGTGGAGGGAACATAATACAACATCCAGAAAATCTTCCACTCAGGCTAAAGTAAAATATAGAGCGTATTCATATTAAGAAGAGACAACTTAACAAGGAATATGGCAAATGAAAATGAAAATAATAACTCACATTCAATGAAAATATATTAGTAACATACCTGTACTTATGTACTATCGTATACCATAGTCTCTAGCCCACTTGTATATATTATTGGACTTCACCTACTTCTAATTATGGAAGTATAGCTCTGGAAACGAATTTATGAAAATCATTTTCTATACATCAAATGCAAAACTAAATATACTATAACATGAAGAGCAAGTTCCATTCGAAAATTATTCTAGATAGTTATCATTGCATACAGAAACAGAAGGGGTTCACGAACTCTTGTGAGAATATGGCATCCGAGTGAACTATATACTACTGTAGATACCCAACCAATCACCCTGTTATTAACCCGGCAAGTGCTGAAACATTAATAAGAGTTTTACCGCTGCGCTGCGGAACCCCTTATATAATCCCGGTTTTTTAACGTGTACCAAAACCGCGGTCTTACAGCCAGGCGGCTACAAATTGGTGCGAGTGTAGTAAGACTTGGCACCTCTCGATACCGCCACCCCACACACTCGGCCCGCACACAGGCAAGCGGTACACACGCTCGCACGTACACACGTACACACGCATTGGAGCCTACACCACCCTCACGCTCTCGCCCTGATGACACAACCAGCCCTCCTTCTAGTGGTGTCAGTGGCCGTGGAAGGCAGAGAGTGGTTGCCAAAGACCTTAGCTACCATTACTACGGCACAAGTAGGTCCGAGGACGAGGAACCTGCACGTAAAGCACGTAAAACACGTGCAAGCAAGGGCAGTGCACAGAGTAATTGTCTTTCTGGGACACTGCCAACACCACCCAGGCAACTGCTACCACCACTGCCACCACTACCACCGATGCAGGAGGCCGCCCTTGGGCTGCAGGACCTGCGGGGGCCACTGAGAAGACAGGGAAGGGCATGGGTAAAAAAACTTTTACCTCTGCCACTACCACCGTGCCACCACCAGCCGCCCCTGCCGCCCCTGCCGCCTCTGCCCTTGCCGCCCCTTCTGCCCCTGCCCCTGGCCGTGCCCCTGCCCCTGCCAAAGGGAAGAAAGGGACGAAGGGCAAGGCGACAGAGGCAACAGGGACACCATAATATTGCCATCCAGGACCTCTGCTGGCCCTGCCGATGCTGCCTCTGCCGGCCCTTCTGCCCCTGCCCCTGGCCCTGCCAAAGGGAAGAGAGGGACGAAGGGCAAGGCGACAACGGCGACAGGGACAACAATAATTGCACATACAGCTGGCTGACCTTGGCTTGCCAGCGACTCACAGACACAACTTCCCTCCCTCCCTCCCTCCCACGGTCCACCCACCCACCCACCAACCACACCTCTCCCATAACCTCCGTTTGTGCCTGTAAACTCTCTCATAATTCGCTTATATGTCGCATATTTGGTCTATATGCGGCATATTCCTTGGTATATGGGTGGCCTACATACGTACACATACTTTATATAGCATGAGAGTGCTGAAAATACGATATATATACGTGATATTTCAGCCAGCACACCCTGTACTCTTCATACCTTCCCGCCTAAACTCTCTACCTGTGTTCCCGCCTCTAAACTCATTCAGAATTTGCTTATATGTCGCATATTTGGTCTATATGCGGCATATTCCTTGGTATATGGGTGGCCTACATACGTACACATATGTAGACATACTCTACATAGCATAAGTGCTCAAAATAGGATAAATACCCGGAATTACGGCCTAACCCACCCTCCCCTCCCTCTCCTCCTACCCCCTGGGCGCGTGAATATTCACCCGGGAAATCTTGCCGCGCGATGACAATCTGGCCGCGCGATGCCATTCGCTCCACTATTTTCAACTACGGACCGCCGGGGGGGGCCATGTGGTGAAACAGGAAAAACAGGTATTCCTATAACACCCCCTGGGATTACCACCCTATTTGGTACAGAACACAATAAACAGATACACACTGAAGACAAACAGACACACTAGACAAACGAACACAATGGACAAACGCACTCTGTAGATAAACGTACACAGTAGACAAGCATACATAATTATTAGACAATCAGACATAGTGGACAGGCACATTAGAAAGTCAGACAAAGTAGACAAAAAGACAATACACAATCAGACACAGTAGACACTCAGATACAGTAGACAAACAAACACAGTAGGCAGACAGACACATTAGACTCACAGGCACAGTAAACAAACAGACACAGTAGACAAACAGACAATAGACACACAGACACAGTAAACAGACATAATAGATAAACAGACACATTACACACACACAGACACAGTAGACAAAAAGACTAAATAGACAAGACACAGTAGACACACAGACATAAAAGACAATCAGGCACAGTAGACAAACACAGTGCACAATCAATCACAATAGACAAACAGACACATTAGATAAACAGACACAGTACGCAGTCAGACACAGTAGGCATACAGTATACAAACAGACATAATATACAATCGGATACAGTAGACAATCAGACACAGTGGACAGACACAGTATACAAATAGACACAATGGACAGACACAGTGAACAAACATACAGGATTGAATAGGTTAGAACAAACGGACACAATGGACACACACAGTAGACATACAGACGCAATGGACACACACAGTAGACATACAGACACAATGGACAGACACAGTAGACACACGGACACAATGGACAGAAACAGTAGACAGACAGACTCAGTAGAAAAACAGACACAATTGACATACACATTGGATAGGCACAGCAGACAGACAGACTCAGTGGACAGACACAGTAGACACACGGACACAATTGACAGACACAGCAGACACACGGACACAATTGACAGACAGTAGACAGACACAGTAGACACAATTAACAGACAGTAGACACACGACAGAATTAACAGACACAATAGACAATCACAATGGCAGACTCATTATACAGATAGATACAATGGACATAGACAGTAGACAAACACAATGGACAGACACAGTAGACATACAGACTCAGTACACCTTTTATCAATTGATTGTAAGTAAAATACTATAATTTAGGGCCAATCCTCATCCCATTACGACATGTATACACTTCACCAAACATATCATCTCATGGAGTTGAACAATCTACAAAACTGAAGAACATTATGCCTGGGATGAAAACAATACGAGTATCTTCACAATATTACGTCAAACTGTGTGTCCAGTTATCCATTAACATTTCTATTTAACAAGTCATTAGAAACAGGTATAGTTCCAGAAGCTTGGAAGCTTGCAAATGTAGTTCCGATCTTCAAAAAAGGTGATAAATCAATAGCATCCAATTACCGTCCCATTAGTCTCACCTCAATCATAGGAAAACTACTAGAGTCAATTATTGCTAGGAAAATGAGAAACCACTTAGAAACATTTAACTTAATCAATTCTTCTCAGCATGGATTCACTCAGGGACGGTCTTGCCTTACTAATTTGCTTAGTTTTTTTCTCAGAGGTATATGAAGCAGTAGATAATGACAAGTCATATGATATTATATATTTAGATTTCAGTAAAGCTTTCGACAGAGTCCCTCATGAGAGATTGATGAGAAAGGTTGAGGCACATGGAATAGGTGGGGCGTTGTTAGGATGGATTAGGTCATGGCTAATTGGTAGGAAGCAGAGAGTCAGCATAAATGGTACCAAGTCAGAATGGGGAGCAGTCAAAAGTGGTGTCCCCCAGGGATCGGTATTAGGTCCCCTGTTGTTTCTTATATACATAAATGACCTAGATTTAGGTATAACTAGTAGGATAAGTAAATTCGCAGACGATACTAAAATAGGGAGATCAATTGATTCAGATAGCGATATAGAGTGCCTCCAAAGGGATCTAGATACCTTACATGAATGGTCAGTAAATTGGCAGATGAAGTTTAACATTGACAAATGCAAGGTATTAAAGATAGGGAAGATGCAAACAAATGTTAAATATAAACTAGCTAATTTAGAATTAGAAAATTCAGACTGCGAGAAAGATCTAGGTGTGTTTGTTAGCAATGATTTGAAGCCTAGAAAACAGTGTATAAGCGTTCGTAATAAGGCAAACAGGATTCTCGGGTTCATCTCTAGGAGTGTGAGTAACAGAACTGCTGATGTTATCTTAAAACTTTACTTGTCATTAGTGAAACCCCATATGAATTATGCTGTCCAATTTTGGTGTCCTTATTACAGAATGGACATAGATTCATTGGAGAGAGTACAGCGTAGAATGACAAAAATGATCCATAATATTAGAAATCTTTCGTATGAAGAAAGGTTGAAGAAATTAGGTTTACATTCGTTAGAGAGACGCAGAGTTAGAGGGGATATGATAGAGGTGTTCAAGTGGGTTAGTGGGATTAACAAAGGGGACATGACAAATGTACTAAAGCTCAGTGATAGCGAAAGAACTCGTACCAATGGTTTCAAATTAGATAAATTTCGTTTCAGAAAAGATATAGGCAAGTATTGGTTTGGTAACAGAGTTGTAGACGGGTGGAATGGACTACCAAGTGCAAAAGTGGGATCTAAAACTGTAGGGAGCTTTAAGATAAAATTGGATAAGGATATGGACGAGAAGGGTTGGGTGTGAAGGGGGATCAGCCGGGTTGGGCCAATCAGCGCTCTGCAGACCTCCATAATCCTGGGTTAATCTCTAACCGTTTTGGTAAGATGATCCTCAGGGTATTAGAGTGTGAAGCCTATAATTGGGCTTTGTAATGAATTGGGGTTGTGTGGGACAGGGATCTGCCTTGCTTAGGCCAATCGGCTTTCTGCAGACTCCCATTTTCTTATGTTCTTATGTAAACTAAGAAATAAAGGACAATCAAGCAGTGTGTCTGGTCAATCCCTTAGTATAATAGAACAGTTAAACAATATGAGAACGAATGTAAATCACCCAAATAATTTGTTTTTTCCGTATGCATAATTATGTAGGCTACATATTACATCAGTAAATATTATGCAAATTGTACTGATTACAAACTAAATGTCATGCAAAGCTAATACAGTGTATAGGATTACAATGTTGCTTTCAATAAATATAGAGTGTACGAATATATATGTATAATAATGAAGTAAACATGTAAATGTATGATTAGCCAAATAACATACTGTATATTGGCAACTTTCAGTCATAAATTACCAGTTACGGTATATCAACACTAATCCCATATATCATCTTCACTAAGACACTTCCTTAGGAATGAGTTATTGTGCCTATAGTCAGATGATGTCAGCTGAGGTGTCACACTCTCTAGCGCGGTTTCCATACACTGGATGAGCAGACGTTCCCTGTACGCTCGCAGTGATGTTCCTGCTCGCTGTGCCGCTGCTACATCACATCTCTCCACGATGACATTCAGGGAATGCTTCAATCTTGCCTTAATTGCTGGAAAGCATTTCTCAATCGGATTGAGAAATGGGGAATGAGGGGACAAATACCGTATCACCCTATCTGGGAAGAGCTCCGATATTCCAGTATGGCAAAGAGCGTTGTCCATTAGGATGATATAATCTTCTCCGATAACTTCATCTAGTGTTGTAAAGTACTGTTTGAAGGTCTCCTTGCTTACACAGCTTGTATGAATCTCATGATAAACCAATCCAGCTTGATCTGAGATGGCAGCAATAAGGTTGACGTTACCTCCACGTTGGCCTCTTACAGTCCTATTTACTCGCTCACCCTGTGGTGTCCGTCCATAGGTACGTTTGGTGTAGAGATTATCCTAGTCTCATCCAGACATATCCGGTGTTTTTGTAGCCCATATTCGTACATGTAATGTGCAAATACCATCCTTAATTCTTTCACTTCTTGTGAGTTTCAGTTTTGTGGGATGTGTTGACAAATTTCAAAGTTATGAGTTGACCTTGCAGTGCTCGTGACACAGTGACATGAGCCACATGTTGTTTGTGTGGAAGTATTTCACGGAAAGTCAAATTCAAAATTCAACCTCTTGATGGTTTGTGTTGGCTCAGCCTCGTCTCGACCATCACTATTAGGACATCAATAACTTCATTGTCTAACGATGCTCTGCGTCCTCCTCCATGGCGTGTGTCACTCGATCCTGTTTGTTGATACTGACGAATGATTGTGTAGGCCGTGGTCCGCTTTATGCCTAGATCATATGCTGTTGCCAGGAAGTCCTCATTTGTATATTTGTCGATTATACGCTGACGATCTTCTGGCGATACTCGTTTGTTTCTGCGGCGAGGCACCTTCTCAGCTAGTGTGAACACCTTGATTCACGGTCTCGTACTGGTAGAAGAGATTTCGGCAGCCCCTTCGTAAACTACGTGACTGAGACACTGCCGCATGTATGATGGTTTGTGATTGATTAGTTGTGTATCATTGTTTATGTATTTTATGTAAATGTTTACATAATATATAATTGACTTTGTCTGTAAACGCAATTGTTTAGAACTATGAAGCATGTCTATTACTGTTGATGAGAGTGTGCATGTTCGTAATTGTCTACACAATATCGTGAATTGTCTGACAACGGAATAGATTGTTTTGCATTACCCTAATTGTCGAGTTTAAGTGATCGTTTGATTGTTTATAATGGATAAGTGTTGACAGAGTTAGCCATTGTCTTCCAGTTGTATTGATAGTTTACGTCGAATACCAAATTAGTAAAATATAATTGATAAAAGGTGTAAACAAGCAGACACAATCAAACACAATTATTCGCAGTAAAAGAGTGACGAAATTATAATTACAGTACCGTAAAAGAGGCAGACAAACAACCATAACAGAGAGAGGTAACCACTCAGGAACAAAACACCTCTCACAGTTATCCAGATATACACACACATGAATGTACAGAGTTAAAGACTAGAGTTTCAGATAAATAGACAAAAGCATAAGGTCTCGCAGACTGAAAAACCGAAACCAGAGAACATGCATCAGTAAAGCAGAATATACAACCGAGCGAGAATCCGAGACATACAATGTAACTAAACAACACACAACAGCGGACACAAGCAACACCGACGGACAAGAAAACAAGAAAGGAAGACAGCAACTCACAGGCAACCGCCCACACAGACAGACAAACAGAACCCCGACTGCTTCGACTGAAAGCAAAGAGCTGAAGGGATAATGGCCTCAGCAAATTTTCCTTGTTTTAATAGCAAATGGAGATAATGAAATCCTAACATGGCTCAAACGACGGGCTGGTGGGTAAGGAATATATATAGAATAGAGTAAAATGTAAATGATGATAGATATAGATAGATTGATGATAACAAAGATAAACAGTTTGGTTTGTAAAGAGATGGACATATACTGTATACTTTGGTATACAGTATATATATATATATATATATATATATATATATATATATATATATATATATATACTGTATATGAGTTGTGGATAGATGAACAAAACCTAAGCAATTTATACGTATATATTATTCGAAACGTGAACACTCAGACGACGAAAGAGAAGAGAGAGACAAAGAGAGAGAGGAGAGAGAGAGAGAGAGAGGAGAGAGAGAGAGAGAGAGAGAGAGAGAGAGGAGAGAGGAGAGAGAGAGAGAGAGAGAGAGAGAGAGAGAGAGAGAGAGAGAGAGAGAGAGAGAGAGAGAGAGAGAGAGAGAGAGAGAGAGAGAGAGAGAACATAACAACTGAGGCTAAATATAAACTGAAGGGAACCGGGCAAAAGAGATAGTAGGATTAGAGGGAAATAAAAACATATAAACGTAGAAGAGGGGTACATGACAGAAGAACTGGGTGATACTAGAAGGGGAAACACAGGGGAGAAAAGTATTGAGAGGAGGCGAAGAAAGAGGGAATTTGAAGACAAGAAATAGCTGAAGAAAACAAGTAATTAAATGGTAATGAAGACGATTAAAACCAAGCAAAAGTGAACATAGCACATTAGGGACAAACTACAACATATGTAAAAGGTCATAAATTTGATATTTTTTTGCCTCGGTTGACGGGGTTAGTAGTATTTGTGGAGTTGCATGTGATATTTAGATTGATACGTATATTACATTAGTGTATTCGGTATGAAGTATATCTAATAACACATTTAATACGGTTAACTTAAGATTCAAGTGTTTCCAACGTTCATAAATTTGTATTAGAATATGGCATATCATTAGAATATTACCATATTTTCTATGTGGAATTATTTCTATACAATCACCATATTTGCCAATATATTAGTTATGAGCCGTGTCTTCCGAACCGAAACAATGTTATAAAAAACATTCTGTGGAAATCGTGAACATACTGCATAGTTTGTCAAAAGCTTATAGTATATGCTAAACATATAGTGAACACGCTAATTCTGCTATCAGTATGTTATATTTTGCATAATCATATACATATTTGTAAAATTAAATTAATATTGACCTCTATTAATGATCAGAATGATACAATTAGTGTATTAAAAAAAATAACAAAACTGGATTTATTTTCTGTCTGTTTTAATATCCTCGGTACACAGCAAATGACTGGTGAGATAAGATACATATATTTACGTCAGTTTGGAGTGGCAAGTAATGTGAGAAAGCTATAGGTGAATATAGTAAAGAGTAAGGTTGTGAGTTTCAGTAGATTATAATATATTAATATAATAATGAGCACTTAAATGCAGGAAGGGACTGGAGTTCTCGAAAGGGGGTTGTAGTCCTGGTCGCGATTAAGGAAGACGTCTGGGGTTCCCGAGCATGACAACCTATAGAATACAATTCCCAGTATACCTAGGGGCATAAACTTGGGGGTCTCGGGAACTCCGGTCACGTCCTTCCTGACTTTAAGGTAGGCTTAATAATCCTTAAGGGATGATAGCCTCTAAACTCCTATTTTAACTAACTAACTAACACTTAAATGTCGTAAGTGGAACAGGTGGAAACATTCAGATATTTCGGAGTAAACATAGCAGCAAGTAATGACTACGCGTGCAAAGGAAACCAAAGGGTGAGAGAGGGAACAACAGTGTTGGAAGCCTTGAAAGATGTGTGATGCAATAATGTTTTCTCGACTTAGGCGAGTATTGGAATTCTTATAATGAAAAGTAAGGCTAACTGTATTGCATGCTTGCGCGGCGTGGATCCAAAATGTTGAATAAATGTGGCAGGACCTGATTGTGTGTATTTTTATAACTTGTACAAGAGTAAATATATGAGCGAATTGAATGTTTGATGGTGTGTGAATGCTATTTTCTTTATTTATACTATTTATTTTCTTAGCAGTTCGTGTTTCTGTATACCGTCTGTCAAAGGAAATATGTGGTAAAAATATATACAAATCATTACCGTAAGTCAACTAAAATTTGAATATTTTTCTCTTAAAATAAAATAAAAGGGGGGGGGGGGATAAAACGAAAATAGTGCAAACTACGGTAGATATCACTTATGACATAGATATTGGTCAACAATTGAACATTAATTATATCCGCGTGGTAGACACAATAAGGATATTTACCCCTTCAACACAATGACGTACTGCTCATCTTGTTCTGGTTACCATCATGACCATTTCCTTTTTCTTGTAATCTACTTCTAGGACTCTCTGATTAACATAGGTTATTTTCATATGCCATTAACATTTAGTCTAATTAAAGCCAGATTAAAAGGTATACAGGCGTCATGGTGCTGAAGGGGTAAAATGGCATTCATGGACCTTGGCAAGGTGTATGGATTGTCCGCTATGGCTCATATCCAGTCATCAATCAAATGAGTTGAATAACATTTTTCGAACATGCTGCTGGCACTGAAGCAGACAGTTAAAACCAGTATAACTCTTTGGAATACCACGTCGACAATTCTAGTTATAATCCTTAGCAGTGAATAACTTATTGCATTGTATATGTTGGCAGATAAAGTACTTATAGTTCATCTATAAACCAGCTTAGTTATATTATACACCAAAATACTGATCGACCAAAACATTGACCGAGAAGCATACATATAATAAAATAATGACAGACCGACCAACATACTAACTGACTGACATTCAAACTGACTAACATATTGACAGACCGACCAACATACTAACTGATCTACATACAGACTGATCAATATAATACCCGACCAACATAATAACTGACCGACATTCAATCTAACTAACATAATGACAGACCGACCAACATACTAACTGACCGAAATACGAAATTACTAACATATTGACAGACCGACCAACATACTAACTGACCAACATACAGACTGATCAATATAATAACCGACCAACATAATAACTGACCAACATACTAACTGACTAACGTATTGACAGACCGACCAACTGTTACGATCCAGGTTCTCAAAGACACAGGGCTCTTCAACATTGGACTAGATAATGGCAAAATGCAACAACGGTAACACTAGATCCAACCCCTGCCTTAAACACTGGAAAACAAAACACTATTACCGCCCTGAGTCGTGCCTGGACAACGAGGTATCCTATGACTCGGTAACTGGTGCACACACACTAGGCTGACGCTCGATGAAACAGCCTATTCTCAAACAGTAAAAGATTACTCGATTAGGTTACACAAAGAAAAGATAGTTAACGTGATTAATTAACGTTACGGTAGATACTCAAATAACTGGCACTCCTGTATTAAAGAAAGTGCAATGCTAGTCCTGCAACATCAACTGGAAACTTCTGAAATAAGTCTGATGCTGGGAAGATGTTCGTAAAGAATCTTGAACAATTATAATGCAGAATACGGGTCACAATAAATACTAGGACATATAGTAATAATAGGCAGGCGAATAATAAAGACTGCGCAAAGGTAGTAATGCTCGACAACTAAAGAAATGCTTCGTGACACAACGCAACAGCCTACTAGGGTTGTGCAACTCAACAACAACCTCGGCTCAAAAGTGCAGTGAATAATAATGCTGCATACATATAATAATGGGGCTTATTTCTAACCTGTGTCTGCTCAGTTAATAAAGCCTAGCTGGGGTATCAAGGCAGGGCAACAATGGGCGAGCATGCGGCTCGTAGCCTAACGTTGTCCGAGGGTGGTATAATGAAGATTACGTTATATGACGGGGATGCTCTCTTGATAAATCTAGGTATCTAGTACCTAGTTCTATCCTGGCGATCCCTCAGAAGTCAACACAATGAGGCAGTACTATGTTGTGAGGGATAGGCTATGGCCCTCTCACACCACAGCGCTGTGCTCGCAAAGTAAACCCACCCGAAGACAACTTAGGCTCCCACAATACCTGTCTATGTCGTGCAGGGCTTAGCTAACACTGCACACATCGGAGACAACGACACAGTAACCTTACCCCTAGTCTAGCTTTAGATAACCAAGCAGAATCACTCACCACCTTGCCAGGGAGACATATACCGGTCTACAACCTTCCCGAGAGAGGACACATACGGAAAAGTCCGTCTCTCAAAAACCTCAATAAAGCCGAATACCTCCTTAACCTAATACATGGAAATCTCTGAGAGCTTCGCGTACAATACGACTGGTCGACGATGAACGTCTATGCTGAAACCAGAAGGGATGTTGAGTTTAATAAAGATTAGAGAATGAGAAAGGAGAAGTCGAGAGAGAGAAATAGTATGCAAAGTGGCGAGTATGGGGGACAGAATTGCAAAGGATGTAGGCGATACGCGTGTCAGGCAAGCTCTGAGCTGGTAAAGAACACGAGGCCGCGATGGGAAGGGACTAGTTGACCACCCGGCCGCCAACGCCGTCAGCGCCCAAGCGAGACGCGTCATAGCTCACCCCGCTGCCAGGTGTACTCCCTCACCCTCTCTCGCTTGCCTCCCACACAAGCAACATTTATATTATAGCGAATATAAAATATAAGGCGCGGTCACAGACCAAAACAAAGACCATTTATAGACTGTCTGTGGCAACACGACACTAATTACATAAAGCAGATCATTCTAGGACAACTGTAGCCCATCCCCCCATCCTGGCGAGCGCTAGCGAGCTGTAATGCCCCACGCAATCATTCTGCTAACGCCGGGAGGCATCCCCCCGCCCCCCCCCCCAAGATATGGGACACTCAACCATGAGCCCATATCTGAACAGGCAGAATGTCGCTAGAATCTGCCACTCCTAATCACTCTGCCACTCATGGAATGCAAGCTCAGTCTCCTCAAAAAAATACAACATTTATATATAAAACAAATCTTATCACCCTTCCCAAATATAATACATTAATTCATAACATTGTGCTCCCAGAGCGAGCTTTAAGAAGCACAGCCTACTGAGGGAAAATCATCTGCACTCAGTACTCAGCTACAATATTATCTTAAAATTAATTATAAAAAAGAAAGTTTTTATTTAATTTTTCATATTTTATTTTAATGTTGTTTTTGGCGGCTACTATAGATGTAGCCTAATTTTCTTCTAATCAAAGTCAACAACTCCTGCCCTGCGACCCTACGCTGATGCTACACACGCGAGCCAACAAGCACCAGCGCAAAATACACCGCGAGCCAAGACAGGAGGCTATACCAACATACTGTGGTAGCCTACCCCGGATCCTCCACCCGCGACAAACAGTCCGCAATCACATTCTCACAACCGGCAATATGGCGAATGTCTAAGTTGTACTCTTGCAACATGAGCGACCATCTGGTCAGCCTCATATTCCGGTTGTGGAATTGATTGAGGAATTTAAGCGGGTGGTGGTCGGTATACACTACCACGACTGGCCCATAGGCAGGAACATAGACCTCAAAGTGTCTGAGCACTAACACGATTGCCAGCAGTTCCTTTTCAACAACCGAATAGTTTTTCTGTGCTGAATTAAATTTCTTTGAAAAGAAAGTGACTGGATGCTCAAGACCTTCCTCGTCTGTCTGCAAAAGTACGGCACCAGCCCCTACTCCGCTGGCATCAGTCGCTAACTGAAATGGTCGTTCAAAGTCCGGGGCCCTGAGGATAGGGTGAGTGCATAAAAGGTGTTTAACTACTCAAAACGCCTGCTCACACTCAGGTGCCCAGCGGCACTCTTTATCTTTGGCTAGTAGATCTGTCAAAGGAGCTAACACAGTAGAATAGCCTCTTATAAAGCGGCGGTAATACCCAATCATGCCCAAAAATCTCATGATCTGCCGCTTGGTGGTCGGCCTGGGGAACAAGTCGATAGCCTGTATCTTCTGTTGGGTGGGCTCACCTGCCCTAACCCAACCACAAACCCCAGATACTGCACCGTGGCTTGCACAAAGTCACACTTGCCCAGATTAACCACCAAGCCTGCTTTACTAAGTTGACTAAATAAGGCTTCTATGTGCTCACAGTGACTTTGGAAATCGTTGTCATAAATGATCACGTCATCAAGGTAGACAGTACAGTTTGGGATGTCTGCTACGATGTCGTTCATTAAGCTCTGGAAAGTGGCCGGTGCATTTTTCAGACCATATGGCATCACGTTGCAACGGTAAGTACTGCCATCCACCACAAACCCGCACACCTCTTTAGCCCGCTCAGACAGTGGTACTTGCCAGTAGCCTTTGACGAGGTCTACCTTTGTCAAGTACCTTGCTTTCCCGATCTTATTCACACTGTCATCCACCCGGGGAAGAGGATATGCATTGGTGGGGGTCAACCCGTTCAACCGCCTAAAGTCAATGCAGAACCGAACTTTTCCATCAGGTTTGGGCTGCAGAGTGACAGGAGAAGTCCACCTTATTGCCCCCTTCTCGATCAAGCCTCTCGCCAGCATATACTCCAGCTCATCCCTGAGCGCTGGGAGTTTAATGGGTGGCACCCGATAAGGTATCGACTTGAAGGGGGGGTGCTCTCCTACATCGACGTCATGCACCGCTTGAGTAGTGAGGCCTTGGTGCTCGGCAAATACAGTGGGGTATGAATCGAACAGGCGCTGCACTGCCACCTGCTGTTCCTCCGGCAGGTGCGCCAGAGCATCATGCGCACATTGGCTCGAATTCCCCGCCCACTGATCAGCCGAGACATGACAATCCCAGTTTTCATCCACCTGATCATTGCTGCCCACCTCTCCTTCTCCACCATGACCGCAGCAGGTCAACACAGGGACAGCTAGTGACTCAGGTGGGCGCCTCACATACTCCTTCAACAAATTAATGTGGCATAGTTGGTTACGCTTCTTCCGGTCTGGAGTGGCAACGAGGTAATCTAGATCGGAGATCTTTGACACCACCCGATAAGGCCCAGCGTACTTGGCAGCCAGAGGATGACCTGACAAAGGCAACAGGACCAACACCTCTTGACCTACCTGAAACTCCCGGAGTTTCGCCTTAGTATCGTACCTGTCCTTCATACGGGCCTGCGAACTCACCAAATTACGCCCGGCCAGCTCCAGACTTCTAAGCATTCTCTCTCTGCTCTCGAGGACGTATCTCAACATAGAACATGGCTTAGCGGTACCCTCCCAAATCTCCTTCACCATGTGGAGAGGGCCCCTCACCTGATGCCCGAAAACAAGCTAATTCGGACTGAAACCGAGACTCTCTCCAGGTACTTCTCTTGCCACGAACAAAACATACGGCAGACCAAGGTCCCAATCTTTTCCGTTTTCTGCGCAATAACATCGAAGCATGCTTTTCAGCATGGCGTGCCACCTCTCCAACACCCCTTGACTCTCCGGGTGATACGCAGAAAAGACGACAGTGCTGATGCCATGCTGAATCATAGTTTGTTTGAACAGATTAGAGGTATAATTAGAACCTTGGTCCGATTGCACCTCTTGCGGGTAACCATACCGCGAGCAATACAAGAGCAGGTTCCGGACAACAGTTTTCGCCGTGCCATTTCTCATTGGATATGCATCAGGATAACGAGTGGCCACATCCATGATAGTTAATAGAAATTTATTACCGGCACTAGTAGGGGTTAGGGGTCCGACCATATCAATGATGACCTTACTGAAAGGCGGTCCACTGACAGGAATGGGGTGCAACGGGGCTCTCGGAATAGTTTGGTTACGTTTTCCAACCCTCTGGCACGTATGACACCTTGCTATCCAGGTTACCACCTGCCCCTTCAACCCCGGCCACCATAACAATTTTTCTAAAGCCGCCACCGTTTTTCTCACCCCTAGATGTCCTGCCAGTGGTATGTCATGCGCCAACCTCAGTAGGCTATCCCTGCACTCCCGTGGCACCACCAACTGGTCCACTACTCCGGACCCCTCTTGCCAACTACATTTAGGGTCTTGAAAACGCCTATAGAGGATGCCTTCTAAATAAAAAAAATCTCCTGGCTGTGCATCGCCGTCCTCGTCGAGCTCTACAGCTCCATTAGCACACGTTTGGAGCTCAGGGTCCTCTAGTTGCAACCGACGTATATCTGAGGGTGCCAAGCGACCTAACTGCTCCCGAAACAATGCATGACCTTCCCCGATACTGGGCTGCTCCCTCTGTCTCTCTCGATGTACATAACGTTGCTGTCGTGGAGACTCGTCATGCCCAGCCTCGTCACTCTCGATGACAGGCCCAGGGGCTACTCCAGAATTAAGTAATGGTGCTAATACTGAATCACCCAGAAGAGCCGCCGAGTCAAAACTCTTAAAACCAACTCCAGCTTTAGCCTCCTCCTGTTGATCGTTCCTCCGCTGGTCTAAAGACGGAGGACTAGGCTGTGACACTTTAGCTGCCCGAGCTCGGGTGACAACACACGCCATGGGTTGTGTCTGGCACCGCTCGACCCACTCTTGCTCTTCCCTACTCACGTCGGCCGGCCTCTCGGCAACGACTAAGGGTAGAACCTCAGAAGCGGGCATTGCAAAGCCGTTGCCGAGAAGAAGGTCGACGCCCTCCACTGGCAGTTTCTCCACAATCCCGACATCCAATTCACGTGCCACACCATCCACCTCCAACTCCAACCGCACCAGCGGGTATGACCGAGTTGCATTAATACCCTGCACCACCACCACCCGAGCCGCGTTTATAGGGTAACCAGTCAAGTTTTTCATCAGAGTCTGGGAAGCACCTGTATCACGCAAGACCTCTACTCCATGCTTGCGCCCCGCCCACATCACACAACCCCGCCCTCTATGGTCGCAAAAAACATCCTGAGCAGGATTCGAGCCTCCCAGGTGCTTCTGCATTGGCTGTGCCTCAGCCTCTGACGAACTGCCCCGGGCAAACTCAGATGACTTCGGAGACACACCAATGTTGCAGGCCAAAGACACAGCTGCTGTAGGTGGTTTGCTAGGACAGACTCTTGCAAAGTGCCCCTTTTTATGACAATGATAACACTCCAACTCCCCTTTGGGCTTCCCTTGGTACTGGGAAGGGCCCGGCCCCTTCTTAAATGGGACGGTGCTAGTCTTGTGGTCAGTCTTGGTATCATGGCTCTTGTACTTGTTTGCATAAGGTATATCACTAACTCGGGGGGGTGGGGCGTCACGCCCCTTGTTACCTGCCTCACTACGCTGGGCAGACCCGCACCCACGAATTAGTGATAGCCGGAGGTCAGCCATCTCAGCTGCCTCCTGTAGAGTTTTTGGTTGCTTTTCTTTAAGGTTTAACGTCAGGTCGCCGCCCGTGCATTTGAAAAACTGCTCAAAAAGCACCAACTGTTTAATGTCGTCAAACGTAGTAGCTTTCTCCGACCTCAGCCAATTCCCAAAAGCATCGGACAGCTCCCGGGCATGCTCCAAAAAGGTGCTCTCCCGACCCTTGGTAACACCCCGGAACTTCAACCTGTACGTCTCTGGTTGTAGTTCGTATGCTCTCAGGATAGCCTCCTTGAGTTCCTCATAGATAATACAAGACTCTATAGGCAACGCATCGTAGGCTTTAAGACCCTTACCTATTAATCTAGAGGATACAAGTGCTGCCCATTTATTCTCTGGCCACTGGTGTTCCTGGCACTTCTTCTCAAAGCGTGTGAAAAATTCTGTTACACCACTCTCATCAAACACCGGAACCAGTTTCAATAAGTGCGAGAGAGACTGCTCATGAACACGGTTACCAGCCCCAAGTCGCTGTCCCGTTGTCTCTACTCGCGACTTCTCTACGTCCATGTCGGCACAGTACCTAGTCGACTCTAAATCAGCTTGGATTTTTGCTAGCTCTATGTGCTGAGACTGCTGACTGATAGTTTTTCTCTCTTCTATCTTGGCTAATTCTATTTGCTGCTGGATCTTAGCTAATTCGAGCTGAAGCAATAATTCGGGAGTTAACCCTTGAGGAGGTGAAGGTGCTACAATGTTTGAAATTACCGGTGGTCCCCCCAGGGGCAACCCACCCTGCCAGTCACCACCCAACTGCGGAAGCGTACCCGGGGTCGGCAAACTACTGGGATGGCTGGGAGTCGAGTGTAGGGGAAGCATGGCCGAAGGGCTCTGAGCACTCAACCCATCTCGCTCACCAGTCACCCTGCCCAGTACACACGTTATCAAGTTATCCTTGGTCATGCTGCTAGTAACCGCATGACCGATAGCTGTGGCCAGGCATTGAAGACCGTACCGATCCATACCCTCCAACCGCTCGGCAGTAACAGGCCATTGCAAAAATATCCTAGCATCCTCCTCACAGTTCACCCGATTAACCCTTTCATCATGCTGCTGTTCCTCAGTTTCGACATTACGTACTGTGTCTCCATTCTCCTCTGACCCGGTATAAGACATGATGCTCACAAAAATTTCTCACCACAATATTCAGAAAAGAAGTACCCCAAACTCTTATGTAGCACTATTCACTTGCCAAAAATGTCTGAAGACTCTCAAGTGCTATACTACTTTGCCAAACAAAAATTAACGTGCCCACTATATTCCTCAATAAAACAAATGACCTCAACAATCCTGCAATTATCTCTTAGTTCACAAGATCCTGAGCTAGGTCGCCATTTGTTACGATCCAGGTTCTCAAAGACACAGGGCTCTTCAACATTGGACTAGATAATGGCAAAATGCAACAACGGTAACACTAGATCCAACCCCTGCCTTAAACACTGGAAAACAAAACACCATTACCGCCCTGAGTCGTGCCTGGACAACGAGGTATCCTATGACTCGGTAACTGGTGCACACACACTAGGCTGACGCTCGATGAAACAGCCTATTCTCAAACAGTAAAAGATTACTCGATTAGGTTACACAAAGAAAAGATAGTTAACGTGATTAATTAACGTTACGGTAGATACTCAAATAACTGGCACTCCTGTATTAAAGAAAGTGCAATGCTAGTCCTTCAACATCAACTGGAAACTTCTGAAATAAGTCTGATGCTGGGAAGTTGTTCGTAAAGAATCTTGAACAATTATAATGCAGAATACGGGTCACAATAAATACTAGGACATATAGTAATAATAGGCAGGCGAATAATAAAGACTGCGCAAAGGTAGTAATGCTCGACAACTAAAGAAATGCTTCGTGACACAACGCAACAGCCTACTAGGGTTGTGCAACTCAACAACAACCTCGGCTCAAAAGTGCAGTGAATAATAATGCTGCATACATATAATAATGGGGCTTATCTCTAACCAGTGTCTGCTCAGTTAATAAAGTCTAGCTGGGGTATCAAGGCAGGGCAACAATGGGCGAGCATGCGGCTCGTAGCCTAACGTTGTCCGAGGGTGGTATAATGAAGATTACGTTATATGACGGGGATGCTCTCTTGATAAATCTAGGTATCTAGTACCTAGTTCTATCCTGGCGATCCCTCAGAAGTCAACACAAAGAGGCAGCACTATGTTGTGAGGGATAGGCTATGGCCCTCTCACACCACAGCGCTGTGCTCGCAAAGTAAACCCACCCGAAGACAACTTAGGCTCCCACAGTACCTGTCGATGTCGTGCAGGGCTTAGCTAACACTGCACACATCGGAGACAACGACACAGTAACCTTACCCCTAGTCTAGCTTTAGATAACCAAGCAGAATCACTCACCACCTTGCCAGGGAGACATATACCGGTCTACAACCTTCCCGAGAGAGGACACATACGGAAAAGTCCGTCTCTCAAAAACCTCAATAAAGCCTAATACCTCCTTAACCTAATACATGGAAATCTCTGAGAGCTTCGCGTACAATATGACTGGTCGACGGTGAACGTCTATGCTGAAACCAGAAGGGATGTTGAGTTTAATAAAGATTAGAGAATGAGAAAGGAGAAGTCGAGAGAGAGAAATAGTATGCAAAGTGGCGAGTATGGGGGACAGAATTGCAAAGGATGTAGGCGATACGCGTGTCAGGGAAGCTCTGAGCTGGTAAAGAACACGAGGCCGCGATGGGAAGGGACTAGTTGACCACCCGGCCACCAACGCCGTCAGCGCCCAAGCGAGCCGCGTCATAGCTCACCTCGCTGCCAGGTGTACTCCCTCACCCTCTCTCGCTCGCCTCCCACACAAGCAACATTTATATTATAGCGAATATAAAATATAAGGCGCGGTCACAGACCAAAACAAAGACCATTTCTAGACTGTCTGTGGCAACACGACACTAATTACATAAAGCAGATCATTCTAGGACAACTGTAGCCCATCCCCCCATCCTGGCAAGCGCTAGCGAGCTGCAATGCCCCACGCAAGCATTCTGCTAACGCCGGGAGGCGTCACACAACATACTAACTGACCGACATACAGACTGATCAATATAATAACCGACCAACATAATAACTTACCGACATACATACTAACATAATGACAGACCGACCAACATACTAACTGACAGACATACAGACAGATCAATATAATAACCGATCAACATAATAACTGACCGACTTACAAACTAACTAACATAATGACACAGACCAACCAACATATACTAACTGACCGACATACATACTGACTAACATATAATAACCGACCAACAAATATACTTACCAACGTAATAACAGACCGACCACCATACTGAGCAACTGACATATAGACTGACCAACATACCAACTGACTGACATACAAACCAACATACTGAACGACTTACATACAGTTACCAACCAACATACTATTAAACTAAGTGCTCTCCGAATCAAAGGAAACATGTACCAGTGAATCAGCGACTGGTTTATTATGAAGGAAGCAAAAACTAGCAATAAATGAAAAAGGTGTGAAATGGATGGATGTAACAGGAGTTGAGGCCAAGGGAACACCCAGCGTTGTTTGTTATGTAGATTGGTGATACTGATGATGGCATTTTATGTAAAATAATATAGATTGATCGAGGTCACAAAATAAATAAAAACGTGCCTTACCCTACTACTGATAATGCAACAGCTACACTACGATTAAATAACCAATAGAAAATAGAAAATTTAATTTGGCTCTAGAATGAGCAAATGAGCTTCAACATATAAACCTGTGTAGGAAAACCACGTATCTAGGAAAAACATAAAATTAAATAACACAATGAACTGCACGCAGCTTAACCGCTTTGATGTTGGGAGTTTTATAGGTTAGAATACACCCTGGTGGGTATATTCCCGCTAATTTCATTCAATATGCGTTGCCCTAGCGTCATATCAGTAGCTCAGGCTGAATTGTAACGAGCTCCAATGATAGATTGGGTCGAATTCTCCTCATTCAATTATACATTCACTCATTCCGACTCACATGACCTTAATAATATGGAGGGATAGTATCCTCCCACTGGCCTCTCTCACCAAACCTATAATGGTAATAGTAGCAGTGCAGTAACACTTGCCGCCTCATAAAAAAAAAAACGTTTACACAATACCCAAAGGGTCACCCATCTTACTTGTCGTATGGTTAATTTGTGGGTGCATTTCTAAGTTTTAGTAGGTTTTACCACTATATACTATGTTGAAAATATATATTAAACATAAATTACAGGCGTCCGACGACGTTACCACACAAGATTTGTTTATGTACGCGATTTTGTTATTTTCCTTTGACAACCGTTTCGTTTAACTTACCTTATTCATGAAGCCCTATTACTGATGTACGAACAGAAGGGGTTTGGGGGCAGTAACCTGGAGGTTAGTTAAAGTTGTCAGGTTAGGTTAATGCTTCAAAGTTCCATTAATAATGTGATTCGGCAACTTTGTGTGGCAGCAAATCGCGGCGGACGTAAACAAACCCACCCGCCTCCGACGGCAATAATGTTAGTAACTTAACCTGAAAACCTTATCTAACCTGGGTGCTGCTGCCCCCAGACCCCCTCTGATCTTAATGGATCTGCAGATACGTAAAATTACTAAAATAAATACTGCAGGAGAATGGTAAACACACCCAAAATCGCGCATGTTCAGTAAGTGGGTCAACAAAATACGGTGAGGTATGATGGAGAGTCTTTGGCGATAGTGTCGATGGACATCTTAAAATAATGTTTAAAAACAGTGAATATTGCTATAAACAGCTACAGCTTTGAAACACACTCACAAATAAACCATACTATAAGTAGGAGGGTAACCATTTCGGTATTGTGTGGGTTATTTTTTTAGGAGACGGTGAGTGTTACTGCTACTATTACCGAAATAATTACTGTCGTTCTCTATTCCATTTTAATATTTTATGCTCAGTTAACTAAATGAATTATTCCATTATTTTATCAAATAGTATGTTTGTTAGCCAGTTTGAGCTAAGGCCAGTAATATGAAATGAACCTCAAATTCGTACCAAGCATATAGCCGTCACAAATAATTGTAGAATTATCCCCGTTTTGTTGTAGTTCAGCATCTAAAACACCTCCTGCTTGGACACACACCTAATGCATGGAGCAGACCGATATGAGCATGCATGGCAAGCAAGCTGGACAACTCCTGGAAGTGTCTGGTAATAACCAGAGCTATTTGTCCAACTAACATGCACATGTACAGTACGTCACTCATAACAATCTGTGGACCTCGCCTATTTCTAATTATGGAAGTATATCTCTAGAAACGAATTTATGAACATAATTTTCCATACATCACCTACAAAACTATTATACTAGTTATTGAATAGCAAGTTCCATCCCAAAATCAATACAGATGATAATAATTGCATAAAGAATTAATATAAGGGGTCCACAAATTTTCATGAGCGACTGTACACCGCCTGTAGCATATTAATTTTTACATATGACGTACCAGTGCTACAGCCACAGTGAGTGGGTTAAGGATGCTGGGAGAGAAACTGATTTAGAATTAACCATATGTGATTTTATAAAACTCATTCAACAGTGTATGCAAGTAGTAACATTATTGGATTTATTGCAAGGATATTTTAAATATGAGAAACATATAATTACAATCTTATATAATTAATGGGTTTGCAATAATTTACAATATTGTGTACTGATCTGGGCAATGATATAAGCATGACGTTTGGACTTTACCAAAGGAAACAATTGTAGTTAGGAATAAATTAGAAGACCAAAATAAAAATTAAAATGGATTATGAACATAGATCTGTTAATAACTTATAAATTACCGAGATGAATATGAATTGAGGTGACTGAGCTATGAGGACCGGCTGAAAGCTTCTGATCTCTTTTCGTTGGAAATACGTAGACTTCGCGGTCAACTCACTAAAGTGTTTAAAATACTTAATGGGTTTGGCAATATGGATTATAGCACATTTAAAATACTTAATGGGTTTGGCAATATGGATTATAGCACATTTAAAATACTTAATGGGTTTGGCAATGTGGATTATAGCACATTTAAAATACTTAATGGGTTTGGCAATGTGGATTATAGCACATTTAAAATACTTAATGGGTTTGGCAATGTGGATTATAGCACATTTTTAGCCTCAATACTAAAACAATGTGCAACCATGATTGGAAGCTGGAATTATTAAGGCTTAGTGTTTGTGCAAACTATTTCACATATAAGATCTGTTCTACCTGGAACAAACATTCCTCATCATTTGTAAGTAGTTCTTCAGTAGAGCAGTTCAAGAAGATAGTATGTTATTTTGCACACTGCAAAGAGTGTAGTGCACTACACAATCTCTTCCTTTCCACTCTGGAGTACCTCCCCGGAATGAACTGCAAGGGCTTTGAGATACTGACAATTCCTTGTAAATATCTCTCTCTAGCTCTCTCTCTCTCTCTCTCTCTCTGTACTGCACCGATAACATAATTCCCTTTGAATTTGCCCAGTGTGTTTCACGCACAACGATTTCAACAAGCGTTTCGAAATTCAAAAATGTTACCTGACTTTAAATCAGGTAATAATGAGCTTTAAATCAGATTGCTAAAGGTTGCACTGCACTGTCAGAAAGGATTTGGTGGTAAGCAGTGTCCTGGCACAATGATGTTTTCAGCGGAAATTATCGCTACCTCATCGTCAAGAGCTTTCTGCACGATGTTTTTCGTCTATATCGGTATTATTTTATTACTCGTCGCATTGTTATTTCAATCATTATCACCGATATTATTAGTCATCATAGTTGGTGTGATATTTATCTTTTATTTATTCATCAGATTATGATCGTCATGACATTACCATCTTGAGTCAGTCATAATTAATATCATCATCAAGACCACTATAATTTCTCGAATGATTTTAGTGTACTAAATAACGTGAGTAATGCCATCAATCGTATATTATAATCCAGTGATTATCGCCACGATAAACAATATTTGTATTAGTTAAAATCCGCTTAATTATTGTGAAGAATAAACAAAAATCAGCTGTTTTTTATTATATAAATTGATATGTCCCTATTAGTCACCATCATCATTATATCACTCATTGTCGCTGAATATTTGCATTATGTATTTATAGTAGTTTAGGAGATAGGATTTTGTTATTGTCGTAATACCTTCAAACACTCCAATATAATACTTTCTTTTGCATAACAAATCAAATGTCACCGTCATGTCATTCAAATTAATGTCATCATCAAACAATAGACATTGAGAATACGAAGAAGCCATCATAATTTCGGCAGCACACCATATTTTATCACTCCCTTTACAAACGTCATCATCTACACATTTTTTTTCACCAGCAATATTTACCATGGATATTAGTTTTAGCAAAACAAGATTAATAAATGCATAACACAATAATACACAACATAAAAACAAAATTAAAAAGTAAAACTTACGAACAAAGCAAACCAAAACTGGGACAAAGACAATATAAAGTCAAAACAACTTATCAAAATCGCTATGTGGAAACAACGCTTACTAAACTAACATTTATGAAATGAAAGATCACGGAGATTTTTGCGGCATTCCTGTAAGAAAAATGATGTAACCTTTTCTAAGAGTACACTAATAATGACAATACATTTGTGTGTTTATAATATATTTTCATATACCAACATAAGACTTCACTCACATTGAACATTCAAATTTGATCAACATTATTTGTTCATTATTTACATACATTATGTAATTATGATCATAAATACAATATATATATATACATTAGGATTGGGAGCTGCGATAAATGTTGTTTCTGTGTATTCTGTTTGTTGTTATTCCATTCAGCTTTAATTAGAGCCAGTCTGATATATGATATTACAGTTTGTTGTGTGAAACAACAGTGCTTTCCAAATAATATGTAGGATGTTGTTTACACTCTTATTAGCTCATTAAATAACTAATTTGTTTTTTTATATAAAGATAAATATTGCAAAAAGGCGGATAGGTTATCTATACATACAAATGTTGATGATATATACACACACATACATATATACATACATACATGTCAGTAGTTGCTAGTATATCAAAGAGAGAGAATAAAGATTGTATTATGCAGTACTCTCATTGCAAAGTGTGAAGATCGCGATCTAATCTTTGTTTAAGCTATTCAACTGAAACAAATATTTACAATATTGGAATAAAGAACATCTGTTATATGTCAACAAGTGTCCACATATATTAACCCTCCTGGCCCGGGCAGGCTCTCCTAATGACGGAGCTCGTATCCGGGCGATCTGGTCGAATATCAACAAAAGTAAACTAAGGCTAATCTCGCTTAATATATTACCTACATTAATCAAACATATATAGAAATGAGCGCCTTACCTTCCTCCGTAGAATGGCGGTGAGTAGAGCTCTCTAGCTCAACTGGTTCCGGAGTGATGGTGATGGAAGTGGAGGTAACTTTTGCCGCGTATTTACCTCGGCGCGTCCGAACACTCAACCGCGGCCCCGGCTACGACGCCCAGTTGCATTCGTCGCTCCACCCGCAATTATGCCGGGAAGCGATTTGATAGTGTTTTATTGGTTATTCTGTCATTTATTATAGTTATTATGTTATTTTCACTCAATAAAGTTATTTATATGAACTTATTTGTGTCTCTGTCACTTATTACTTCGTTTTATTATTATTATTATGATTATTAGTGTCACTTTCACTGGACTTTGATAATTGGTAGTGTCATTTCCCCTTTTATGTATTGTTAGGTAAGTTAATAATATATATAGTGTCACTGTCACTTATTCATATTGTTATGAAGGCACTTATTATTACTTGTGTGTGTCTCTTTCACTTATACTTAGTTTTATTATTATTATACTGTCACTTTGACTGGCCTAGGCTTATTGAGTGTCATTTTCACTTATTTATTGTTAGAAATATATTTTTAGTGTCACTTTCACTTGTTCATATTGTTATTGAAGACACTTATTATTACTTATGTGTCCTTTTCACTTATACTTAGTTATATTATTATTCTTAGCCTACATTTGAGTGTCACTTTCACTGTTGTCACTTCCACTTCAAAAGTTTGTTAGAGTGTGGAAGTCGTTGAAGCAGGTGCCAGCACACAGTCCAACTTGACACTCGAGGCATTCCCAAGTGGTTTTTGTGGGTTTGCGGGGTCTGCGAGTTGTGTGGCTGCACACATGGCACCTCTTCTGACTCCTAGCGTTACTACCTGGTGCTTTGAAAGGAAGGGCGCTGAGCTGGTGCTTCCTGAAGAATTCAGCACACCCCGTTCTGTCAAGCTGGCCTGGTCCTTGTATTGGCCTGCCTGGTGTACCCGCATGTTTAGCCAGGAACTCAAGTAGCACCTGCTTGTGGAACTTCCGCAGGGACTTGTACTTCTTGGCTCCTGGAGTCCTCAGACGGTCGATGTTGTAGGCATTGAGGACCGACATATCTACCGTATGCAGGATAAACTTCTTGTACCACCTGCAAGATGTTCGCAGGCAGTCGATGAAGCCCATCTGCATGTCGGACGTGTCAACGAGGCGCATGTTGATGTTATAATCCAGGACAGCAGCTGGTTTTTGGACGGGGTTCTTGGTTGTTCGGTCCACCTTCCCTGTGGCGACCATCTGGGCCTTGTGGCATGTGGTGAGGAGGTTGACCTTGCGCTGGTCATGCCAGTGGATGGAGAGGATGGGGCCACTCTTCTTGTGGAAGATGTCCGCCTTCTTCGTCTTGGTTGGGTAGCCTGGCATGCCCTTCCTTTTGCCCTTGACTGTGCCAACAGTTCCGGTCTTCCGGTCATGGAGGTACTTGGTCAGGAGAGGCGACGTGTAATAATTATCTGTGTAGAGGATGTGGTTATTATTTAAGTGCCTCTCCATCATCTTCTTCACTACAGCGCCACCAAAACCAATGAGAGGGTCAGTCACAACTTCTCCAGCCTTGCCGCTGTAGACTATAAAGTCCAGCACTTACCCCGTCAAGCAGTCACAGAGGACGAAGAGCTTGATGCCGAAGCGGTGTCTCTTGGACGGGATATACTGTCAGAAGTGCAGCCTACCACGGAACAGGACCAGAGACTCGTCGAGGCACATCTTCTGGAAAGGAATCAGGTATGTGGTGAACCGATGACGTATCATGTCATACAGCTTCCTGATCTTCCATAATGAGTCGGGAAGGTGGACTGCCATGTTGTTTGTCAGGTGGAGATAGGAGAGGATGTCGAAGTACCTGTCCCTGGACATGTATTTGCCAAATGATGGAGTCGTTATGATGTCGCCAGTGATCCAGTAGTCAGCCAGAAAGTGCTTCCTTATATGAGTCATCAGCATTGTGAGTGCCAAGAACACATATAGTTCTGCCACAGTGAGAGCTCTCCATGCCACCATCTTGGCACTGGTCTTCCTCCCAAGAAAGTTGGCACAGATAGCATGGTGGTGATTTGTCTCTTTGACGAGGTATTCCATGACTTCATTGTCATAGAAGCCACAGAAAAGTTCACTGGGGGTAGCATCTGGGCCACAGGGATATGCTGGTGACACCCCAGAACCCATCTGTACCTCGTCAAAGGCAGGACAATCTGGCTCAAAATCAGCTCCATCTGTCCACACAAACAGGTCGGATGCTGATGCTTGAGGTCGTGCTGCACACGCCCTGGACGCCCTGGCACACGCCCTTGGCCACGCCCAGGCGGACGCCCTGCACGCCCACGCCCAGGCCCAGGCCCAGGGGCAGCGGCGTCGGCAGGCTGACCACGTCCACGACCTCGCCCTCTCGCTCGATTTGTCGGCACATCCTCTTCCTGTTCCTGTTCCTGTTCCTCTTCCTCTTCCTCCTCAGGCGACGTCAGGTCATCTGGGGCAATGTTGGGGTCGTCAGCATCCTCTTCAGGAGACAATTCTGGTGAAGAAGTGACTGGGCGTCGGCGGTGTGGGGCGCGGGAGGCTGCGGGAGCTTCAAGAATGGGAGCCGAGGCCTCGGGAGTTGGGCTCCTTTTGCGGCGAGCCGAGGGCTTTTCAGCAGCAAATAATGCTCTGCGGTGTGTTGAGGCCTGTGGCACATCACCAATACCACTTGAAGAGGCCCTTTGGTCATCCTGAACGAGAGATGAAGGCGAGGGCTGTGGGTGACCCACGCGGCATCCCGTGTCAAGGCGTCGGGACAATGGAATGCGGGTGGTTGCTAGGCCAGGGTCGGCGTCATTATCGCTATCTTCAGCTTCCCTATGCTTTTCTGCGGCTGCCCTGCGTGCTTTTTTAGCTTCACTTTTGATCAATGATTGTTTGTAGAAATATTTGCCCACTTTCAAGGGCGTACGGGCAGGCAAAGGGGAAGGTCCTGGGGTAGGGCTAGGCCTAGGCTGACCTAGCAAAGATGGCGAGGGGGTAGGCCTAGGTTCTAGCACACTGAGAAGCTCAATGGCACCTTCCTGAAACACTTCCACATCAGGATCATCACTACTGTCTCCCCCATCAAATAAATCGACATTATCGTCGTCTCGAAAGCCCACGAAATCGTCTTCACTTTCACTTATAAATTGTACCTTGTCCACCAAGTTTTCGCCACTGCTCTCTTCATCACTTTCAAAAAGTTGTCGCTGTATAGGGCTATCACTCAACAAACGCTTAACTTTCTTTTTTTGAGCTCTCTTCTTGGTTGCAACAGGCGTTGAAGTTGCGAGTGGGGTAGCACTGGGGCCCGCGGGAGGTTGCAACGAATCGGACACGTCGGAAAACATTTTTTCAGTATTACTCGCTATGGCGGCCACGTACGAACTGATAACACTAGTAGTTGAGGCTTGGTGGCGCTGCGGTCGCTCCTACCATGCCAAAATTGGCCGCGCAAATTTTGAAGCACGCTTTCAAGCACAACAATTTTAAAATGACACCCGGGTTCCGGCCCTTTTGTTTTGGTGTCATTTTAAAATGACACCCGGGCTGGAAGGGTTAATGCTAAATCTTTTCAGCTAATACTTCCAACTATGATTGCATGTCATACTTATGTTGAGGGTATGCATAGTGTCATACTCCAAACTGTCAATTTCAAATAGTAATTGAAAAACCTAAATGAGTTCACTGCTTAGTTTACTGTACACGTTGTCAGTGAAAAGAGACCAAAAACTCCCAATCGGTCCTCATAGCATATTGTCATGATTGATAAACACATTTAAATAAATATCTATATATATATCTATATATATATATATATATATATATATATATAAGTGTGTGTGTGCGTGTAGGTATACATGTACATTTATAATACGACAGTATACACAGACACACACACACATTTTTCTTCCTGTATTTTCGACTGGGTTGCACACTATTTCGGACCGTGTTGCAGTTAATCTATCTACAGTACTAAGCTTACTAACTACTGGGTAGAGTAAAAGATAGCGCAGCAGAAGGCTCCCCCTAACCCACCCCTCCCTCCAGCTTACGCTGGCGTGGAAACAGTTGGAAATATACCATGCAATATGGACAAACTGACATTGAATTTTGGATAAGACAGGATGAAGGAGATTAATTAGTAGTGCTATTTACATATCGCATATTTCTTTATTACGAGTTGTTCTCCCCATAGCGGTAATTTTTATTCTTATTTACTTATTGCTGTTACCAAGAGGAATCATTTCATCAAAAAAGTAGAGAACATACCGATCCACTATTCAAGTCGTTAAATATATTATCATTTCCAAAATTATATCAGTATTGTTTATCCAAACTGATGTTCCGATTCACTAAGGAACGAGGAGGTACTGTACATAACTACCCAACGAGACAAAGAAATCAATTACGTGTACCAATGACAAGATCAACTATGGTACAAAACACTTTTAGACATAAGGGTGTCACTGTGTGGAACAACCTATCACAGCTAATAGATCATCAGTGTTCAGTATCTGTTTTCAAACATAAAGTTAAAGATTATCTCCTAAAAATGTAAAAATGTAAAGTTGGTATAATATTGAAATTGGTGGCAACTTAATGGTATTTGTTGTATTGTGTATGCTTTTTTCCTATTCATTTTTGTTCTTGTTTCTCTTGTTTCTTTTGTTTCTTGGGCATAATTATATCTTATTGTTCTGTGGAGCTAGCAACATAATAATGAAAATACAAAGAGGACATACCGTATTATACCTTTCGGTATCAGTCCTCATTGTCATGGACATAATATATAATTATATGTTGTAACCATTGTATGTGTATGCAAATTTGTTTATGACAATAAATGTTTTGAATTGAAAACAAAATTGAATTGAATGGAGAAAACAAAACGAAAAACAAATATAAAAACAAACTCCATCTTTTACTTGCTACCATACATTTACTTCATTTGAAATCCCATATTTTCTCATCATATTTACTGGTCTCTTTCGTACTCTCTCCTCCCTTCGTTTGTTATTCATATTTTTTCTGCATTTTATATATTTTTCTCCAAGATTCCCTTTCTGCTAATGGCGTTGTTTCTTCCTTCATGGTATTCCCCATTTGTTTCTCCCAATTATTCCTCCCTGTCCTTTCTCTCCTTCTCTTGAATGATTGTGAACAATTTTGCGGCCCATTTTAAGGGGAGATGGTTCAGTTTTTGGTAGATTTTTGCAATTATTAAATATTGTCCTAGTGTCCTCCCTAGACCTCCATCACACATAAAAAAACATCCATTAGATCCCCTATCTACAGTAGATCAATTTGAAAACATTTCAGTAGAAAAATGTTCCGGCCGAAGGCCGGTTCTTACAAAATTACAGGCTCACAATCGTTCGCCAGGGAAAAAAATTGACACCTAAATAGCACGAAAGGTCTTAATATTGACAAGGAAATGGGGCGGAAGGTCTTAAAATCGACAAACTAATGGGGCAAGCACCTTAAAATCTGAAAACTAATAGGGCTACACATGAGGGAGAAGGGGATCTATAAAAACGATCCATCTCCCCTTAATTCACTATACACGAGTAAAACATACACATAAAAACAGCATATGGGGAAACGTGGCTATTCTTAATTGTAACTCCGACTCAAGATGTAGGAATGTGGTATATATATACTGTAGTTCTTTCCTTCTAGGTTGGGTAGAAATCGCAACCTCTTACCTCTGTAACTCAAAAAGACCTAGAGCAAATGGACTGTCAATTTCCACAACTGTTCCCTAGCCAAGCCTTCCTATTTGGTTGAAATATTAGCTCAATTACTCTAGTCCTGTTTGAGTTACAGAGGTTAGAGGTTACGATTTCTGCCCAACCTAGAATGAACAGACTATAGTTATATGGTTTGACCATAATTGTGCTAGAGTAACTGAACAAAAAACAATAGCCTACAATGCATACACAATGTCAAAAACACATGAAACCTTTAATTACTTTAGAAACATCATAAATCATGCCGAAACTGTATTAAACCTAACTAAATCAAACTTTTTCCACAAGCAGGCAAATAAACTTCTAAATAATCCATTTGATAACAAAATATTTTGGTCTACTCTTAACTCATTCAAATCCAACTTCACTACTGCTTCATCCATTCCACCATTAAAATCTCTGACTGGCAATCTTGTAAGTGACCCACGAGGTAAAGCTAACCTTCTTGCGGATATTTTCTCCACCAACTCAACCTTAGATGAAATAAATCAAGATGTCCCTGTACTTAGTTTTAATTCGCCTGAAATTCCCTCACTTAAGATCCACACCAGACATGTCAAAACTATTTTGCAGAATCTCTCGGTAGATAAGGCTCCTGGTCCAGATGAAATTCCTCCAATAGTACTTAAGAATTGCTCCTTGGTGCTCGCTCCTGTACTGGCAAAAATTTTCCGTCTGTGTACTCATACCTCATGCTTCCCAGTACCCTAGAAAGAAGCAAACATCCATCCAGTTCCTAAAAAAGGTGCCTCTTCAGATCCATCAAACTACAGACCAATAGCTATAACTTCCACTCTTGGTAAAGTCTTTGAAATTATATTAAATAATCACATAATTAAGCATCTTGAGAATAATAAATTAATCAGTGATAGGCAATATGGTTTTAGACGATGTCGATCAACTGCAGACATTCTTTGCTTTCTTATGCATCAAATCAACCAAGCTACAGACCAACATGGTGAAACACATACAATAGCACTGGATATATCAAAGGCATTTGATAGAGTCTGGCATCAATCCTTATTGTCGAAGATGTCACACTACGGCCTTGCATCATTAGTTCCACTAATTTCTTTTTATCTTCATAACAGAAAAATAAGTGTAATGGTAGATGGCCTTTAGTCTCAATTTCACTCAATAAATGCTGGTGTTCCCCAGGGATCAGTTTTGGCCCCAACTCTGTTCCTCATTCATATCAATGATCTCATATCTACCACTCATAATCCAATACATTCCTACGCAGATGACTCAACACTCCACAGTTCCTTCACATTTACCAATTCTTTCACCCAACCCGATCTTATAAATTCAAAAATAAACACTGCAATTTCTCTGAACCAGGACCTTTCTAGAATTAATGAAGGAGGACAAGAGAATCTAGTTTCCTTTAATGCACAGAAAACCAAGTACATTCAATTTTCTAACCGACAGAATCTCACTGACTCCCATATATTTTTTAATGATGTAAATATTCCCACTTCCCCTAGTATTGACATTCTCGGTGTAACATTAACTACTAACTTGAGCTGGACACATTATGTTAGAAGCATTGCTAAGAATGCCTCTAAAAAACTGGGACTCCTGTACAGAGTTCGAGAATTCTTCACTGACGAGCAGTTGGCCGTAATATATAAAAGTCATGTGCGTTCTCAGATGGATTACTGTTCACCTCTGTGGGGTGGAAGTGGAGTGGTTGCATTGAGGCAGTTGGACAAAATTCAAAATAAAGCTATTAGATTAATCAATAACCCTGCAATCACACAGGACCTTCCTATATTATCCATACGAAAAAACGTTGCATCCCTTGCATTATTCTACAGATATTTTCACAGCAATTGTTCCGAGGAACTAGCTTCAATTGTGCCGCCTCTCCACATCTTTCCCCGTAGAATTAAGGCAGCTGAGGGCGCCCATGAATTTACACTTTCTCCTCCACAATGCAGAACTTCTGCTTATCAGAATTCATTTATCCCCAGAGCTACTACTCTTTGGAATTCACTTCCCTCGAATTGCTTTCCACAAACTTACAATCTACAAATGTTTAAATCCAGTTGTTACAAACATTTTATGAATGGAGGATGCCTTTAGGCACATGGACCTTTTTGTTTTATCTGTGTTTTTCCTTCCTCCGTTCATTGTCTCTTAAAAAAAAAATAAATAAATAGTGTCACCTAGAGATGGGGGGTCATCATGGGTACAAAGCACAAAGGAAAGCATGTAACAGCAGATCTACTGATATTTACGGGGTTGCTCGTTTCTAAACTACCTCAACTATTATGTAGGAGAGAGAAAGTGGCTCAGAAGTGACAGGATTTATATGTTCATGCAGAATGGATAATCTGACATGGGACTCGACAGGCATACAAGCTAATATTACTATATTATTATATCTATTGTAACAAAATAGTTAATGTGGGATCTATTGTTATTCATCTGTAAACGCAATCAGTCAGGGATTAAAGGTCGTTGCACACTGCCACGACAGCCCCTTCAAGACTGACACGAACACCCACGACACATACAAATCCTGTGTCTTGCTGAATTTACTAGAGATCGCAGCGAAGATGGCTGGCATCGTTAGAGTGGTATCTCTACCGTATCTCTTCCTCACGACTTGATAAGACTCTAGCGATGCCGATACGGTGGAAAAACGAATGCTACGAAGAAGATAGGAAAAGTCGTGCGAAGGGTACACGACTAGTCCACGGAAAAGATACGACCTAAAAGACTGCGATACAACTCAGAAGAATCGTATCGGCGCCGTATCGACGCCGCGAGACGTGCGGTTGCCAACTCGACCGTTGCCAATTTTCCACGCAGATGAGATACGGTCCGCACGGTACTCGGAAAAAAAGGCACCGGAAAAAACGGCACAGGATAAAAAGGCACTGGAAAAAAGGCACTGGAAAAAATGTCACATATTACGGACTAGGACAAAATGGCACGTAAAACAAAATGTTGTATTAAGAAGTAATAGATCAATAAAATGTGTTTCGATGCAATATGCAATATTGCATAATGTAATTATATGTATCAGGTAGTGTACTCACCATAGATTAGGTTAGGTTATGTTAGGTTAGAAACCGGAATTCTGCATAAGGCCGACCGGCCCATACCGAGGTAGATCCCATTCACACCCAACCAATATCATTCATATGACTAATAAGTATGCACTTGACATTTTTTACCGTTCCTGAACTAGCCACACACTTCCACAACTCTGTTCCCAAACCAGTGCTTACCTATATCTTTTCTAAAGCAAAACTTATCCAATTTGAAGCCATTTGAACGGGTTATCTCGCCGTTATTACGCCTTAATACCTTAATTCTATCTCCCTTCTTGATAACTTTCATCCACTTAAACACCTCTATCATATCTCATATACATCTTAGTCTTTCTAATGAATGCAAGCCAAGGGTTATCAGCCTCTCCTCTTATGATAAATTTTAACAATGTGGATAATTTGCGTTATTCTTCGTTGGACTGCCTCCAGAGAGTCAATATCCATTCTATAATAAGGACACCAAAACTGAGCAGCATAGTCCAAGTGAGGTCTCACATTAGGTCAGGTTAGGTTAAATAGAAATATAGTGTAATTCAAGCAAAATATAGAAGTACAATATATATAACAAATATATTAAAATTATATAATTCTTGTAGAATTAATCACTTAGAAATATATCCTGCAAAATAAAGTTGTCTAATTAAACATTATGATAGATTTTCATAATACGCCATTTTGGCCTACCCCAAAGAATATGCAATTTTTTCCTGTACCTTATTTTCCGGTGCCTTTTCTTCTTACATTCTGTCTGCACGGCAGACGACGTTGATACGGGCCATACGGCTTTGATACAGACCATACATATTTGATACGGACCACACGATTGTGATACGGCGAGTTCGTGATGGAGACCAGACTCAGACAATTGTTTACAGTTGCCGGGGGATTCCCACGAACTTTTAAACAGCTCAAAATCTCGTATCGACCCCCGATACGTCGCTTGGACCGTGAGAGTCACCCACGTCTAATTCCCGATATCGACAATTACGTTGCCGATTCGCCGTATCAGGCTGAAATCTCGAGTCAGGAACTCGCCTGGAGGGGCTCTCGTGTCAGTGTGCAACGACCTTAAGGGCAAGATTTTTGCTTAGGCGAGTTTTGAAGGTTTCAACAGTGCTGCAGTCTATACAGTAGTATTGCTAGGCAGGCCATTCCACAAGTTAATTACTACTCGATTGAAATATAAATGTTTTGCTTCATGGGAGTGAAAGGGTTTACGAATAATTTTACTGCCAGTCCCTCAGTGTAATTTGAATAATTGAATGTGAAGTATTTGTTTGCATCCATATAATCGATACCTTTAATTATATTAAATACTTGCATTACATCCCCTTGTAGTCTGTGGTTAGTCAAGCTGAAAAAGTGTTATTCTTCTAGACGTTCTTCATATGGCTTATTTCTTACTCTGGGAATAATTTTCGTTATTCTTATTTCTATTTTCTCTATATCCTTTTGATAGTAAGGAGACCAAATAGAACGCAGTATTATAGATGAGGTCGAACCAATGAAATATATACAGTGAGAAATAACATCTTCGGATTTGTATTCAAAAGACCTACCAATGAATCCAATATTTATATTTGCTTTCTGTATTACTTCAGCCTATTATTGGCCCAGTTTTAAAGTATTTGTAATTGTTACTGCTAAATCAATTTCTTTATCGACACTTTTGAGTTGAATACCGCCCAGTGAATAATTTGCCTTATTGTTCCTATAACCTACGTGGAGTACATCATTTATCGATATTGAAGCTCATTTGCCACATCCGAGTTTATCTAAATAATTTTGGATGTATTGTATTTGATTTGGAGACTCTATTCTGCTTGCTATTTTTGTGTCTTCTTCATATTTTGAAATACTACATGAGAGACCGTCATCAATGTAATTTATATACATCAAGAAGAGGACAGGTCTGAGCACTGACCCCTGAGGTACACCACTTGTGACTTTAGCCCAGCCCGATGCCTTACCATTTATTACTACTCGTTGCATTTGCCCAGTTAGCCAGTTTTCAATCCAGTGGAGCACGTTCCCTTGTATGCCAAGAACCTTTAGTTTTATAAGGAGAAACTTATGCAGAACTTTGTCAAAAGCTTTCTGAAACTCAAGGTAGACTATGTTAACTGCTTTACTTTCATCGTACTTGATGAAAATATCATAAACACAAAGTCTAGGATACTAGTTAAGCATGAACGCTTATTATGGAAACCGTGCCGTGAATCTTTTACAATGTTATTTTCTTCTAGATGATTTACTATTGGCTCTAAAAAATTGCTTCAATCAATTTACATATAATAGAAGTCAAGCTAATCGGACGATAGTTACTGGGTAGGGATTTGTCTCCTTTTTTAAAGATGGTGTTACATTAGCTTATTTCCATTCGTCTGACACGATGCCACTCTTTATTGTTATTATATTAAAGAAGAGTTTTATATTTGTTTGAGACTTCGTGGGGAGATTTGATCTGGGCCACGAAATATATTGTCTTTAAGTTTGCTTATGATGTGTATTACATCTTTCTTTCTACAGTAATATTGATATATTTTAGAATGTCTTGATTATGTCAATGACGAGGAATGTCAGGAGGAATTGTGTTCAGATCCTCTTTTGAACTTCATCATCATCAGGAACACCACTCACAGTAGCTAGTGGTCCAATTGATGAAGTATTTACCTTCTTGCTTCTGATAAATCCATAGAATTCTTTGGGGTTTGCCTTGCTTAAATTTGCAATACGTGATTCTAAATTTGTCTTACTTTGCTTAATGTGTTTCTTGGCTTCTCCTCGAAGAGTAATGTAGCTTAACTTATCAGCTTCAAAAATTTGTTCTAGTAAATGAATCGTGAGCTGTTTTCTTTACTGACAAACAGTCTTGAATTTCCGTGTTCAAACATTTTGGTTCATCATTATGGATTGAACACCGGTGTTTCATAGGTATGCAGCTTAATATGGCCTTATTATATAGATCTGTGAATGATTCCCATATTACTTTTGTATCCCTATTGTTGTTTATGAAGCTCCAATCTGATTTGTCAAGAATATGTCTGAGCATGTACAACACTGCTTGCTTGAAGTTCAGTTCTTTCTCGTGGCTTATATTAGTTTCATTGCTAGTAAATAAAATGTTGAAAGTAATCATTCAATGAATACTTGTACTGAATTCTTCTCCTACTATTGCCATGTCCTTGTCTTTCTCTCGCAGGTACTCCGGTTGGCATAGTGGTCAGGGGGCATGGTCAGGTCCTTCACTAATTTCGTCGTTCTTTCCTAGAGTGGCACTCTCAATTAGGGGCTGGTTTGTAGGTCAGAGAGTTCTCCTGCCACTTGTGGAGTATCCTGGGGAGCTCCTCTTGCCACTCACGACTCAACTATTCAAAGTAGTCATTGCTGGGATTAAGGAGGTCCTTCAGCTCTTGCAGCTCAACACGGTTAATCATGGTATCGTCCTCCTGCAGGTCTGACTTAGGCAGCGGCCTGGGAATGTCCATAATTTTCTCTTCCACCTCAGGCCTGTCAGGCCTCTGTGATTAACTTTTGTTTTCTTAAATCATAAGCTGCGCATCTATGGTATTTGAAAGTATCCGCCATGCGAAGGTAATTTGGTTCATTCCTGACGAAAATTGTCAATTTACCATATATATCATTAATACTTACCCATAATTTATGTGCCTATTTTATTTATAAT
The DNA here is from genome assembly GCA_032716605.1 of Paralithodes platypus. NCBI lineage: Eukaryota > Metazoa > Arthropoda > Malacostraca > Decapoda > Lithodidae > Paralithodes > Paralithodes platypus. The sequence continues at coordinate 24,981,741 of CM064542.1, read as the reverse complement.
ATAAACATTTGAACATTGGAAAGCAATAAAACAAGTGGTAACAGCAATTGGCTGATGAAATCGTATATTTTAGTCCTGCGGTCCTACTCTGACCCTGCCCAGTGAGAGAGAGAGACACCCTCCCTCTCTCGTGTCTTGCATGGTACTGAGAAACCAGGGGAAGTCTGAGACTGGCTCAGAGAGTTGGAGAAAGACTCCCCTATCCTCCCCCTTCTCTCCCAGCTGTCCTTGCACGAAAATACTCGATAAATATCGGGAATAATAGGGAAAATACCGGATAATTGAGCAGGGGGGTGAACACATGTGTAGGAGTGGTAGAAAGTAATGTAGGGGAATTATCTCACCTAATCACAAATTGCTTTGTTGTAAGTGCCACTGGGATGTTTGAAAAGTTATTTTTTTATGCCATGGATCTAAAGAGCCTGGCCGCATTCGCCCAGTAGAACCTTTTATGAATCTGGCCGCAGTCCTTGGGTTAATAATTCTCGTAGATCACTAAGCCAGTCTCTGACGCCGTGGTCAGTGGCTGCTGAGGGTGCAGGGAGGAGAGGAGGTTCTATTCCTGTGTTGGGCTTGCAAACCAGTGTCCCTGGAGCTGTTTCATGGCCTTATGAGCCCCCGACCAGGATTGAGTGATTGTTTTGGTCCTTCACACTGGTCCAATCTCACGCCGGAATGATTTTGTCAGGTTGTCCCCTGATCCTAGCTGAGAGCGAAAGTTTTGGCTACTGGTTTTGGCAATGGGCAGGATGTGAAGAGGCCAACCAATCAATCTCCATTTCTGTCCCTCTCTTATTTCTTTCCTGTGCTGTCGCTAAGGCCTTTGCCGACTGGTTTGTACAGTGGGGGACATCTAACTGCAGCAACAGGAGGGGCATTGGGATGGAAGTGATGGCTTCTGCTTTCTCCGCCTCCCTGAAACATTTGGCGATAGCCTGGTGTAGATGGAAACTTGGGGGAAGGTGGGCGTCACTCCTGACCTGAGGACGAGGGGATTCGGGAGGTGATACTGCCAGTGGCGTTGAGAGTATTGAGTGTGTCAGCGCAGCCTGTGGGGTGCCTTGCTGGGCTTCGTTCATGGTTTCCGTCTTCTTTGCTTGATTCACCTCTTCTTCCCTATCATTTTGTTCCTCTACTTCTCGTTTTATGTTTTTTCTCCAATTCGTTCATCATCTACCACCTGTATATATCTTTGTTTTATCTTCTCTTTGTTCCACTTCCTCCTGGTTATGCTCCACCTCCTTCTCCTCGTTATCATCTTCTTCCCAGTTTTGCTATATAATATCTACTCACCTCACTTCTTAATCCTAATGTTCCCCTATATTCTTCCATCCTTGGTCCTCCTCTTCCTTTGTTGTATGTTCATCTCTTCCCCTCCTTATTCCTCCTCTTTCATTTCCTCTCCTCATCCTCCTCCTACCACTATGAGTTCCGAAGGTTCCATCTTCGTGGCTGTCCTTTTCTTCCACTTTTCTTTATTTGGGTCTCTACTATCTCAACTAGAATGTATTCCCCACCAGTTGGATCATATGAGTGATCAGTGTATTGATATACATTTATGCAAATCGTTCTTGTCCTTTGTTTGTTTAGTTCCCCTCTTCCCTTTGTTTCTTTTTTCGCCCTTCCTCTTTTACTTATATTTCTTCTATCTATGTATCCTCCTCTTCTCCCCGTCCTCCTTCCCCTCTCCTTCCTCATTCTTCTTTTCTTTCTCTCCTCTTCCTCCCCCTCCGTCGAGGCCAAAAGTCACACTATCTCAGGGTCACGTTACCCAGAAAAATTGTTCCACTTTAATTAAATTGCTTCTGCCCCCGTCGCTGTTCTTGTCGCCCGCTTCCCCCTCCTAGACGCCTCGCCCCCTCCCCCCAGGCCCCAGTATATTTTTCCTTCTTCTCCCCACTGCTCGCCGTTCTGGTCCCCCCCTACTCCTCCCCTAGGATCCCCGCATATTTCTCCTTCTTTTACCCCCTCCGAGCCATTGTTGCTCCCCTTTCTTTCGCCTTCCTTCCTTCACCTTCCGTCCCCTCACCACCATTTCCCCATTGCTCCTCCCTGCCTTCCTTTTTCCCCTCTCCTTATCCATTCCTCTTCGTCTTCCCCTTCCACTTCTCCTCTGCCGTCTCTAATTCCCTCCTCCTTACCCTGCCATTTCTTCCTCCTCCCCATTCTTCTCCTCAGCTTCCCTCCCTTCCGTCTTGGTGGTGTAATGGTTAAGATGTCTTAAAATCTGTGTGTGATAAACCGGGTTCGAATCCTGGTGGATCACATATATGTTTTCATTAATTTAATTGGAGGTGTTTGGTGTTGTAGTGAAATTAATAACAAATAGATTCCCTTCCTCCTTTGTCCTCCCCCTCCTCCCGCCCTTCCCTCCCACTCCTCAGCATATATTTCTTTGTTCTGTCGCCCCCTTGCTTCTCATTCTTTCTTTCTCTGTCCTCTTGCCTCGAGTTGTAATCTGGCATTACTTGTCATGCTGCTTTATTGTTGCATTGTTTTTTTATACTTCATTGCCTGTTTCTCTTTCGGGTTTCCTCTATTGCATGTCAATTATATGTCTTAATAATAAGATAATAAAATAATATTTATAATAACACTATTATTATTATTATTATTATTATTATTATCATCTTACTAGTATTAGTAAGAGTAGTAGTAGTATCAGTAATTATATAAATATTAATTCCGTCGTCTCCTCTTTCTACATCAGTCTGGGTCGTCTTCTTGAAACTGTTCTAACAAAAAATTGGACTTATTTCTTCTCTTTTTGAACTGAATCTCTCTCTCTCTCTCTGCTGCAGAATGATTATTTGGTAATTTCCTTACATTTCTCCTGTTATTTAATTTTGCACATGTTTTATTTTTCAAGGCATCTTTTACCTTACAATTTTGTCCAGCATTACTTCGTCTTTACTTTCTTGCAGCTGAGTTAAATGTGTGCTCGCTTTTATGTTTTCGTGAACTTGGCATAATTATTTGTTCACATTTCGCTTACCCAACTACAGTTATTTTTTATCCAACTATCATCATTGGTGTTGGTTTTATGTGCGACATGTTATGGCGTGAAAACATATTCATGGTTAGTGAGTTCGTGACTAGCCATAACAGAAAGTATATACTCTCCTATTAATGGGTAAATAGGAATTTTCAGATATATCAATTTTATATGCCATAATATTTAGCAATCAATGTCTCCATATTCGCCTTAGCCTAGTCTCATTTAATTTCGTTATTCAAAACTAAGTTCATTTAGTCATCTTGCTTTGTTTGGTTATAGTTCTCAGACACATAATATCCTTCACATTAGCTGTTCTCGTTCTGTCTGATATTTATTTGCATTGATCACGGCCATTTCACAATTTAGAATACACATAACTGTATTTAGAATACAAACAAAATATGATATACAAACTAATAAAACATAACCCACGCTTAAAGTATTTTCTTTTAAAGCTAACTAATTGCAAGCTAGTGATAATTTACTATGCATTATAGTAATTAAATGAGTAGGCGAAGATACACTAATGTTGAAGAAAAGATGTGTCGACAAAATTACCAGAAACGGCTTGGAATTCACGTTCATTTTGATGTTAAGCTATTTTAATGATTTTGTCTTTTATATGCAGCGTTTGTTAAAATATCTCAAACTTTCCTCTCTATCTCCATACCTCAATCGATTTTGTTCCTCTGATCACCTCTTTCCTATTGTTATCTTAAATCCTCGTAGCATATTTTTCATGATTTGTTTGTGCTCATAACTCTTATCCTATCTAACTTATCCTATATATTTATCATCCTTCTGTGCCTCATCAATATTGAGGGTAACCCCAGTCTTCCCTCCAGAACACCTCTTCCTATCAATACATTACACTACAAACACAGTACACACTACCCTACCTTGCAAAATTTCCAAAAACAAAATTATGACGTCAAAACACCCAGCATCAGAGCTACCAGGGGGGAGCCAGGGGGACAGCAAATGCTCCCATCGGATTGACACCTGGTTTGGACTCTTCTAAATGCCCTAGACCTCTTCCTGCTTTATCTATCAGTTAGTGTCACATTCGTGGCCTTTCCTCTAACTTCCTCTATGAGGAACACTATCTCTCGTCTTCCAAATCTGACTTCCTTCTCCTTGCCAAAACCCAGCTGTCTAAGGCAACAGAAAATAAACCCTTATCTATCCTCAATTCAAAGCTAAAGGTAAATATTGTGCGTAGGTACGCAACAATAGTTCTTACTCTCGTGTTTCCAACTTTAATTCTTCTGCATTCTCAACTCTCTGGCTATCTTGTCACTCTCTCACTTAATATATCTGTGCTTTTTATCTCTCTCCTAATAATACTGGCTACCCAATATGCTTTGACTATCATACTTCTAAAGTGGAACACATTCTATCCATCTCTGAAATCTTGATTTTAGGAGATGTCAATGCTCAGCACCTCCAATAGCTCTCCTCTCATTTTATTGAACAACCTGGTGAACAAGCTTAAATCTTTTCTATTCTAAATTACCTAGAGCAGTACAAGGTAATCTCGGTATTTATCTTAAACTCAATGCACTGACTTATTGTGTTTTTATTGTCATAATTATTTTTTATATTTCCCTGTATTTCCCTGAATTTCCCTGGGGGGATGGGCGTATTTATTTGCCTCGTCTGGAAAAATGACAGGAAAAGCTCTAATATTGGCATAGCAATGGGGCGACAATCACAAACTAATGAGCCGAACGTCATCAAATTTGAAAACTAATGAGAGAGAAAGGGGTCCAGAAAAAACGATCCATCTCCCCTTAAGACGGATCGGTTTATGAGGTATAGTTTCAGCCTTCTAAAACCCATCCTTATTTGCCAAATTTCAAAACATTGAGAATATATCGCAGACAATGATCCTACGTGTTTCTCGGTTCACTCCTACAGTAGGTGCAGCTCCCTCCACATTGTTTTGTGTTGTGAAATATTGAACTGTAACTGCTCCTTCGTAACTGGCATATTTCCTGAAATGCTTAAAGTAGCTAAAGTGACTCCTATATATAAATCTGGTGATAGGAGGCTCTTTCAAAATCATCGACCTGTGTCCGTACTTCCCGCTGTAAGTAAAATTTTAGAAGAGATAATGTATAACAGGATTACAGCCTTTTTTTACAAATAACAATATTTTATCAGACTCCCAATATGGATTTAGAAAAGGATAATCGACTGAATCGGCTCTTTTATCATTTACGGGTGACGTACTGAAATCATTTGATAATAGAAATCATACCATAGCCACATTTCTTGATTTTTCGAAGGCGTTTGACACAGTTGACCATAACATTCTTTTATATAAATTAGATCATTTTGGGATAAGGGGTAAAACAAACGAATGGTTTCAGTCGTACCTCAGTGGCCGAAGACAATATGTTAACTTTAATAATGTCGATTCAGATACTCATCCTATTTCGTATGGAGTTCCCCAAGGATCCATTCTGGGGCCACTGCTCTTTTTATTATATATAAATGATATAAATTGCAGTAAACAAACAAAATGTATATTATATGCGGATGACAGCACATTGTATGCCAGTCACCACGACCTTCGCGCCTTGATCAGTATGATGAAGCAGGAACTGGATAATGTACACAAATGGATAACTAGCAACAAACTTACTCTCAATATAGATAAAACCAATTATATACATTTCCATAGAAATAAGACTGTTCCACTAAACCTTGAACAATTGAAAACCGGGAATTCGTTTTTGAGCAGGGTGGGGAGGACGAAATTTCTAGGTGTGACCGTTGATGAAAAACTGGCTAGGACACCACATATCCAAAATGTGATAAACAAATTAAATAAGCAATGTGGTATCATATATCTAACCAGAAACTTGTTCAATAGTAAGGCTCTTTTACATTTCTACTATTCTTTGATTTACCCTAATATTTTTTACTGTCATACGGTTTGGGGTACAGCTGCCAAATCAAAAGTTAAGCCTCTTCTAGTTGCTCAGAAGCGAGTTTTACGAACCATCTCTTTTAAATCCAAATATTACCACACAAACAAAATATTCATGGAACTGAAATTACTAAAACTTAATGATATAACTTCATACTGCTGTGCTCTTTATGTATATAACTGTTTGAACGGATATATTGATAATAACCTATTCCGATACAGAGTCAACAACAGATATAACTTCAGAAATAATACTTCCTTAGATATACCAATAATGACATCTACCCTGTCTCAGACATTTATACAATATCAAGGCGTGAAGGTGTGGAAGCAACTTCCTCAAGAAATACGGGAAAAGGGAAGCATAGTAAGCTTTAAGCAATCATTAAAAAGTCATATGTTAATGAAATATCAATAGTTGTTGTAACCATACAGGTTAAATATGTACATTATAAGTATATACTATGTGTAGATGTATGTTCATTATATGAATCCGAGTATAGTAAATGGAAAGGGTGTTTTGATTATGGGTGTATAAGTATATGTATGTGAACGTATGCATAAATATGCGCATATGCGATACGCACAATTATTATGATAGTGTGTATATTCGTAGGTGAATATTTAAACATGTATACGGTATCTGTATATGTTGGTATGTACTTATTGAAATATGTGGTGTATTCATTGGGTGTGAGCGTTAATACGTGCAGGTGCTATGTTTTGGTATGTGTGGCAAGTGTACACCAGTTACATAGATTATTGTTTCTATGACCGGGGGGTTTGGTCCACCGTCCGTTGGATGATCGTTGGTCATGGTGTGTACGGTACAGTGACCGGGTGGTTGGCGCCCACTGACGTTGGTACGGTGGGCAGTGGGTCGGGTCCCGGCAGGGTTGGAGGCATTTATTGGTGTATGTGTGTATGTACTATAATCTATCATGTTAATGTGTAATATCTAATGCAAGATGATTAGTGTTTATGTAAAGATAAATATTAATGTGTGAAGACGGGCTATCGGTGTGCAGGGATGAATGCATACTGTATAATTATTGTGTATATATGTAGGTGTGAGTGAGTGTATTTGTGTATAATTGTTAGTGGGAAACTTGTTTTTCTGTGTACATTATGTCTAATATGTTCATGCTGCATTTCCATAGAATTATGTATTTACCTTAATTTATTTTAAATGCTAAACCATAAAATAATTTCAAAGTACTTAATACTGAGGAACACTTGAGTGTTAATTAATAAGGTGCCTTTATATGAGAGTTCACTCTCTAAAGGCTCAGTCAGAACATTATTGTATTATTGTATATTATTGTATGTATTATGGATGGCTAAATAAACAATTTTCAATTCAAAAATTCAAAATTCAATTCAATAAATACATAGAGCAGGATATTTAGCATATCAAATGATTTTGTGGTGAAGAATTAGGTTTTGAACAATGAAACTTGTGTACATTGTATTGCCTCATTAGCAAAACCAATTATCCACACTTCCCCAAATTCTGGAGGATTATGTGAACTGTACTTTTTTTTTTTGCTAACGTATCGCCATCCAAATGGTTTGATGAAATAAAGTGCTTAATTGGAAAGTAACAATGTCGAGAATTTTGCAAGCTGTATTACAGATGTATATTTGATTAAGAGCTATGTCATCTGAATACGAGTAAAAACTGTCTTGGTATCTTATTGGTTAGTGCACTGAATTTCGGTGTGAGTATCCTAGGTTCGAATTCTTGGATTACCACATGTAGGCTATTCATTAGTTTCATTGATTTCATTAATTAGGTTTATTTGTAAGTTAATTGGTGGGTTAGTGATAATATGAATAAATTATAATGTAAAACTTGCAAAATAACCCAACAAGAGAACTATGGCACTATACTATATATATATACAAAACTAAAGATTGGGACAAAACTAAGCAGACTAGACCCCATCATCTGTTAACGGACTTTTTACCAGAACATGACTGTATTTGTTTAGTTCTAGTACGTTTTGTAGTTAGGAACCTTGGATTTCAAAACATTATGGAATGACTAAAACATGGTATGCACAATGCACATGTACAGTATATACACTTATTGTTGTACAGTTTTCTTCAAGAAGATAAATCCTTGGGTGAACATTCTATGTAGTATATCATTTATACCGATACTCAGATTACCAATTAGTTTTTCAGCCACATGAAACTGAACAAATATATTGATTACGTATAGCTAAGCATAGTTCACACATACAAGAGTCGGTGCCCGAGTCCAGCACGAGTGAACGATGGGTGACACTCTTCATGACTGGCAAAAACCAGCCCGAGTAGGTCACTGTTCCCGATTCACCAAGAGTCAACAAGAGTCGGTACGTGTTCATCCAAGAATCATGATGAGTCACGGCGAGTCAACATGAGTCACGAAGAGTGTAAAACGAACCCAACACGAGTTGAGGAAATTTGAAAAAAAACGGTCAAATTCCAGGGTACGAAATCAAAGAGTCAGTACGAGTCAACACGAGTCAACAGGAGTGTAACAAGAGTCACACAGAGTGGCCCCCATTGTGCAGGTGCCCAATTCATCCAAGAGTGTAACAAGAGTCAATACGAGTCACAAAGAGTTATGCAGAGTTCAACAAGAGTCAACACGAGTCACGAAGAGTCGACAAGAGTCAACACGTGTCTACACGTGTGTCCTTCGGACTCGTGACGGGGACAAGAAATTTAATGAAAGTTTGAAATTTCTAGGCCACCTCCCGAGTCCCCAGGACACACCCTAATACCAACACGACTCGCACGAGTCACGAAGAGTATACACGAGTCATTGCCGAATATGAAAATGTCCTCACTGAGTTGAACACCGACTCTTGTATGTGTGAACCATGGTTTACTCCCAACGCGGTCTCTCTCTCTCTCTCGCTCATACACACACACACACACACACACACTCACTCTCTCTCTCTCTCTCTCTTCAAAACACAAATTGTCTTTCTTTAACCCTTCTTTGGCGGCGCCCAGCTATAGTCGAGTGAAATAAATGTGGCCTATGTGGCGGGGCCCGGCTATAGTCGCATGCAATTTTGAGCACGTAATGTGCTCTGAGAGAGAGCGGAGCGGTGGGAGGAGCATAGGTTACATCATGACCGCTCGCCATGGTGGCCGTGGAGCTACTACGATGTACTCCGCCCTACTCCACCCTCTCTCACTCGTTTCACACGTAATAATGTAAGGAAATTACCGTATTTTACCGATTTTGCCCTTCGGTTGCACGATCGTTGCAAGACAACGAGTGATCGTAGAAGGATGGTTCTGGTGTCATTGGAAAGCTCATTTAATGCCCTTTCAGGGATACATACTTGTATTATGCTCTGGCTCTTGTTTATGCATGAAAACGAGCACGGAAACAAGCTCGTTTACGGTAAAACCCCCCGCTGGGCGGCACAGTCAAATATACTCCACCACCCGCTCTTTGAGTGTTAATAACAAATTCCTCAAGTTTTTGTTTCCTTGTATCACCGTTCTCAGTCTGCACCGCAATTGAATTGGAATTGAAACGTTTTTATTTGGTCTAAATATTACATAACTTACAAATATAATTGGTAGTTTTGTGAAGACCAGACTCTTTGATAACAAAACAATTTGAACCCTTTCGGTGCCGGTGCCGTCTTTATAAATGTAATCTGGCTACTATTATACAATTTTATTCAGTTTAAAATGAGCCTCTAGCAATTAACAGACTTCAAACTATCTCACTTGACCATTTTTACTGCCACATATATTTCTGAAACTGAACCAAATCGTTTTAATATAGCTAGAATAAAATACAAAAGATGTTACATGTAGAGAACGGGTTACAGAGCCTTCATATCTAATGTCCGGTATATATAATATAGCCTATTTGGGGTGCTATAAAACAGTATAACTATGATACATTACAAAATGGATAACCAACGTAGTAATACAAAATGGCAACCTACTTATATACAACGGGTATTTCCAATTATTGGTATAATTACAACTTTTACAACAATTCGAGACATATTTTCCTTTGCGAACTTCTATATGTTCTGGAGTACAGCGAAAATATGTATTTGTTTAGACTGGTTTTACAGTGTCCTAACGTATATACTGTATTTGTTTTAATTTCATCAGACAAACTAATATAATAATAATAATACTTTGACACCATGGTACAGTATGTTACTTTGGGACTGTGTTGAGACCATTAGGGGCACATTAAGATAATTCTGGTTCCTTAGAGATAACCTGTTGTTACCGTTAATTTTGAACATGTTATCATTTAAGTTATTTAAACATTTATATACAAACGTGCACTTTGTGCTGTATTTATACTAGTGTACTTGAGTATTTTAATATTTAAGAACGATTCATCGGTATGGTCTCTCTCTCAATCCCTCCAATATTTGAAAACAAATTTACATTTACTAATGGACCAAACGCCTGGCTGGTAGAACCTCCCCATACAGTGTGACTATAAAGTATATTGCTATAAGAGAGAGTATTCTATTAATATAAGGACATCTTGATCAAAGGAGTCGCATGTTAAGTACGAAATCCCACATAGTTTTGCGATCTTGTTATATTAATGTGTTCATGCCAGTGGAGATGTTGTTCTATTATTGCACCCAGGAATTCAGTTTTGTGAATGTCAGTTAGAACAGAGTTGTATATTTCAGTAGAGATAATGGATACATAATTATTTTTGTTTATGGAAAACCATAGTTTGTTTTTGTATGTTTAAAGTTATTTGTTTTGCTGATAACCAATCACTAACAGGTATAATTGTATATTCATTGTTTGAATTAGAGTATACATTTTCGAGTGACTGAGACAGAGAGTGCTATCATCTGCAAACAAATAGATACTGTAGTTTATGATTTATTATTAAGCCATTAATGTAAATTAAGGAGATTAGATGGCCTAGAACCTTGGGGCATACTATAATTAATACTTAGTTTATTTAAACATTAATCATTAACTTTAACACATTGTTGGCAGCCTGACAAGTAGTTACTGAACCAGGTAAGTGCTATTCCCTTTATTCCGTAATGATTCCGAACATTCAAGCCAAAATACCTGGACACACGGAGTTTGAAGCAATTTAAGTCATAGAAAGAGGGAAAAACTGATTCTGGGAGAGAGTTCCAGAGCACAGTTGTTGAACAGAAGAAAGACTGAGAATAACATTTCCCTCTTGGGTTGCAGAGTTGCAAAGAGTAGGGGTGGGATTGTGTTGCAGGACGGGTGCTACGTGCTCTACGAAGAGGGGATGGCATACGCTGAGAGAGTTCTCAGGAACACTGATTATTGTAGTTGTGGTAGAATAGTGAGAGATGCAACATTGCGGTGAAGAGAGAGAAGATGCCGATAATTGGTGAGTGGACGTGAGTTAATGAGACAGAATGCTTTCTTTTCCATTTTGTCTAGAAATGCTGTGTGAGAGGATCCTCCCCACACAGGCGAACAATACTCAATACATGGACACACTGTGCCCCTTTACAGAATAAGAAGCTGCGCAGGGATAAAGAACCCCCAGGAGGTGGTTGAGCACACCCAGCTTCATGGCAAGCTGTTTTAGCAAGAGTGGTAATATGATCTTTCCACGAGAGATAAGAAGAAAAAGAGTCACCGAGAAGATGAAGGGTTAATTTGTATGTTGTTGAAGAGTAGGCCATTGTTTTCTGGAAGGGGGCGATGAGTAGACAGATGGAAAAATTGGGTTTTATAAACATTGAAAGTAACAAGATATTGTAGAGAGATTAGAAGATAGGTGCTTTATGGCCTCCTTACGTGAGTTTTGGAGTTCTGTTGAGAATGATGTTGTGGAAGGCTAGTTGAATAGTGTAATGTTGAGTCGTCAGCATATGAATAAATGGGGCTGGAGGTGCAGTTGAGAAGGTCGTTAATGAATATAAGTAAGAGGATTAGAGATAGGACAGAACCCTGAGGAACACCGGAGTTGATAGGTTGAGGAAGTGAACGGTGACCGTCCACAACCACAGCTATGGAACGGCTGGAAAGAACATTAGAGACAAAGGCACAGATGGAGGGATAGAAATCGAATTAGGGTAGCTTGGACATGAGGGATTTGTGGCAAACTCTATCAAAGGCCTTCGATATGTCTAGCGCAACAGAAAAAGTCTCACCGAAGTCCCAAATTGAGGATGACAGAGTTAGTAAGATAAGAAAGAAGATCACCAGTAGAGCGGCCCTTAAACCGTCCAATCCCAGCAACGGTTACCAGCCGTCAGTAGATAAGTCACTCCCCAGTCCCAGCGATGGCTGGGAGCCGTCAGTAATGTACTTTCCTTGTAACTTCCTGTTTCAGGCTGTACCTGGTACAACGACCATTTAAGCACTGCTCTTGATCTGGCAACACTTCTCACCTTATATAAAACCCACTGAAGGCTGATAGAGCCAGTCTGCCTTCATCTCTTGTGGTGGAAGGTTGTTCTATCTTGCCATTTTGGACATATTGCTTGGGACTGGGGGAGACTTTTATTACTGTATCCTCCAGTACAGTAGGGGTTAAGGAAGCCATACTGGAGGTCTGAGAGTAGGTTATGGCAAGATAAATGCGAAATTTTGAGGTAATAATAGTTTCAAAAACTTTAGAGATGCAAGAAATGAGAGCAAGTGGACGATAGCTGGAGGGTTGAGAGCGGTCACCTTCTTTGGGACAGGTTGAATGAGAGCGAATTTCCAGCAAGAAGAGAAGCCGTGAGAGGAGAGACAGAGATGGAAGAGTTTGCCTAGGCAGGGAGTCAGCACGGAAACACAGTTTTTTAGTACAATGGGAGGAACACCGTTCGGTCCATACGCCGTCTTAGTATTAAGCTCAGAGAGAGTGGAAAGTACATCCATGGAAGAGATTCTGATGTTAGGCATAAGTAGGAGAGAAGGGGGTGTATAGGGAGGAATTGCACCGGAATCATCCAAAGTGGAGTTTGTAGCGATAGTGTTAGCGAAGAGTTCAGCTTTGTCAGAGGAAGAAGTAACGGTAGTGCCGTCAGAGTGGAAAAGAGGAGGGACAGATGAAGAAGAAAACTTTTTGGAGAGGCTTTTGGAAAGATGTCAAAAGGCTTGGGAAGAGCTAGAGTTGGCACCCCCTTAGTATGCATGCCAAGTATGGGCTCTTTATCTTAAAAACTGAGAGAGTAATTCGTGAACAAACAGACAGAAAGTGCCCAGTATATATATATATATATATATATATATATATATATATATATAATTATACACTCACACACACACACACGTACACACAGAGGGGTGAAAGGCATGTTTCCGGAAATTGGTACTTTTGTTTCACCACAATGGTGATCATTGTGTGTAGGTAGGATAGGGTGGGACTGTGGGAGGGTAGGAAGGAGGGGTTAGTAGTTGGGTGGGGGTGGTAAGGCTATCCCAACCTACTTTAAGGGAGCCCTCCTTCCTTTTTGTTTCTTTCTCTCCCTCTCTCTCTTTGTCTTTTATCCATTCGGCCCCATTCAGCCTACTGTTTTAAGACTTTTACCCCCATCCAGGTGTCAATTATTCCTGGCGAGCGGAAGCGAGCCAGCATATATATATTATTGTTTTGACAGCAAGCTTAATTTGTACATTTTTTGATAGAAAAATGTCTCCGGCGAAGCCGGATTTCTCATGCAATGCTGGCTCGCTATCGCTCGCCAGGAAGAATCGACACCTGGATGGGGATAATAGTCTTATAACAGTTGGCTGAATGGGGCCGAAAGGATACAAGCCAGGGAAAGAGGGAAAAGGAGAGAAAGATAAACAAAAAAAGGCTGACCCCCCTTAAACTAACCTAACCTAACCGTACCTCACCAAACGTAAATAGCTCATTTAAGTTCGGGTGGAATAGGTCAGGATAGGCTTGGATAAATGATCGTATACTCATATAGGTAACACATAACTAGCTCATGACCTCATACCACCTTCGGGACTATGCGGGCGTGAGTGGGTGCATGTGTAGGTAGGATGGGGGGTGGGTGGGTAGGAAGGAGGGATTAGTGGGTGGTGCTTAGCCCTTCCACGCATATGACGCAATATTGAGCCTATTAGGGATACTTTAAAGCCTTTGCTACCATCAGGGGTATTTAGAAACCTTTAGTTTAGTTACTTCAACCTCTGCAGTTGTCTTTGAGTTAGCTGTGGCAGAAAACTAATTTTGGAGAGGTAATTATAAGAGTGAGAGAACTCTATTTCCTGTTGCTAATCTGGCAACCTCTGCGTCATAAAAGCGTGAAAGAGTTAAGGAGGTAGGGTTTATCTTTTGGTCTATATATTTACACTTATTTATTTGTTTCCTCGCTAGACCGCCATCAAACTTAAAACAACAACCCCTAGACCCCCCTTCGAGTTAAATTTGTACATTTTTCGGTAGAAACATGTCCCGGCTGAACTGCTGAAGGCCGGTTCCTATAGGTATCAGTAGCCAGGAAAATTCGACACCTAAATGGCACAAACAATCCTAATACTGACAAAGAAATGGGTGAAAGGTCTGAAAGTCGCCAAACTAATGAACCAAACGTCTTAAGATGTCTAAACTAATGGGGCTAATCATGAGGGAGAAAGGGGGCCAGAAAACCCCCCACCATCTGCCCTTAATATTGATTGTGGCTATCCTTTCCTTGCGCTGACAGCTTCTCAGATTGTGGCTATCCTTTCCTTGCTCTGACAGCTTCTCAGATTGATTGTGGCTATCCTTTCCTTGCTCTGACAGCTTCTCAGATTGATTGTGGCTATCATTTCCTTGCTCTGACAGCTTCTCAGATTGATTGTGGCTATCCTTTCCTTGCTCTGATAGCTTCTCAGATTGGTTGCGGCTATCCTTTCCTTGCTCTGACAGCTTCTCAGATTGATTGTGGCTATCCTTTCCTTGCTCTGACAGCTTCTCAGATTGATTGTGGCTATCCTTTCCTTGCTCTGACAGCTTCTCAGATTGATTGTGGCTATCCATTCCTTGCTCTGACAGCTTCTCAGATTTATTGTGGCTATCCTTTCCTTGCTCTGACAGCTTCTCAGATTGATTGTGGCTATCCTTTCCTTGCTCTGACAGCTTCTCAGATTGATTGTGGCTATCCTTTCCTTGCTCTGACAGCTTCTCAGATTGATTGTGGCTATCCTTTCCTTGCTCCGACAGCTTCTCAGATTGATTGTGGCTATCCTTTCCTTGCTCCGACAGCTTCTCAGATTGATTGTGGCTATCCTTTCCTTGCTCTGACAGCTTCTCAGATTGATTGTGGCTATCCT
Organism: Paralithodes platypus; assembly: GCA_032716605.1. Lineage (NCBI taxonomy): Eukaryota > Metazoa > Arthropoda > Malacostraca > Decapoda > Lithodidae > Paralithodes > Paralithodes platypus. The sequence continues at coordinate 24,966,535 of CM064542.1, read as the reverse complement.
TTCCTTGCTCTGACAGCTTCTCAGATTGATTGTGGCTATCCTTTCCTTGCTCTGACAGCTTCTCAGATTGATTGTGGTTATCCATTCCTTGCTCTGACAGCTTCTCAGATTGATTGTGGCTATCCTTTCCTTGCTCTGACAGCTTCTCAGATTGATTGTGGCTATCCTTTCCTTGCTCTGACAGCTTCTCAGATTGATTGTGGCTATCCTTTCCTTGCTCTGACAGCTTCTCAGATTGATTGTGGCTATCCTTTCCTTGCTCTGACAGCTTCTCAGTTTGATTGTGGCTATCCTTTCCTTGCTCTGACAGCTTCTCAGATTGATTGTGGCTATCCTTTCCTTGCTCTGACAGCTTCTCAGATTGATTGTGGCTATCCTTTCCTTGCTCGGACAGCTTCTCAGATTGATTGTGGCTATCCTTTCCTTGCTCTGACAGCTTCTCAGATTGATTGTGGCTATCCTTTCCTTGCTCTGACAGCTTCTCAGATTGATTGTGGCTATCCTTTCCTTGCTCTGACAGCTTCTCAGATTGATTGTGGCTATCCTTTCCTTGCTCTGACAGCTTCTCAGATTGATTGTGGCTATCCATTCCTTGCTCTGACAGCTTCTCAGATTTATGGTGGCTATCATTTCCTTGCTCTGACAGCTTCTCAGATTGATTGTGGCTATCCTTTCCTTGCTCTGACAGCTTCTCAGATTGATTGTGGCTATCCTTTCCTTGCTCTGACAGCTTCTCAGATTGATTGTGGCTATCCTTTCCTTGCTCCGACAGCTTCTCAGATTGATTGTGGCTATCCTTTCCTTGCTCTGACAGCTTCTCAGATTGATTGTGGCTATCCTTTCCTTGCTCTGACAGCTTCTCAGATTGATTGTGGCTATCCTTTCCTTGCTCTGACAGCTTCTCAGATTGATTGTGGCTATCCTTTCCTTGCTCTGACAGCTTCTCAGATTGATTGTGGTTATCCATTCCTTGCTCTGACAGCTTCTCAGATTGATTGTGGCTATCCTTTCCTTGTTCTGACAGCTTCTCAGATTGATTGAGGCTATCCTTTCCTTGCTCTGACAGCTTCTCAGATTGATTGTGGCTATCCTTTCCTTGCTCTGACAGCTTCTCAGATTGATTGTGGCTATCCTTTCCTTGCTCTGACAGCTTCTCAGTTTGATTGTGGCTATCCTTTCCTTGCTCTGACAGTTGTGGCTATCCTTTCCTTGCTCTGACAGCTTCTCAGATTGATTGTGGCTATCCTTTCCTTGCTCTGACAGCTTCTCAGATTGATTGTGGCTATCCTTTCCTTGCTCTGACAGCTTCTCAGATTGATTGTGGCTATCCTTTCCCTGCTCCGACAGCTTCTCAGATTGATTGTGGCTATCCTTTCCTTGCTCTGACAGCTTCTCAGATTGATTTAAGCTATCCTTTCCTGGCTCTGACAGCTTCTCAGATTGATTGTGGCTATCCTTTCCTGGCTCTGACAGCTTCTCAGATTGATTGTGGCTATCCTTTCCTGGCTCTGACAGCTTCTCAGATTGATTGTGGCTATCCTTTCCTGGCTCTGACAGCTTCTCAGATTGATTGTGGCTATCCTTTCCTGGCTCTGACAGCTTCTCAGATTGATTGTGGCTATCCTTTCCTGGCTCTGACAGCTTCTCAGATTGATTGTGGTTATCCTTTCCTGGCTCGGACAGCTTCTCAGATTGATTGTGGCTAGCCTTTCCTGGCTCTGACAGCTTTTCAGATTGATTGTGGCTATCCTTTCCTGGCTCTGACAGCTTCTCAGATTGATTGTGGCTATCCTTTCCTTGCTCTGACAGCTTCTCAGATTGATTGTGGCTATCCTTTCCTTGCTCTGACAGCTTCTCAGATTGATTGTGGTTATCCTTTCCTTGCTCTGACAGCTTCTCAAATTGATTGTGGCTATCCTTTCCTTGCTCTGACAGCTTCTCAGATTGATTGTGGCTATCCTTCCCTTGCTCTGACAGCTTCTCAGATTGATTGTGGCTATCCTTTCCTTGCTCTGACAGCTTCTCAGATTGATTGTGGCTATCCTTTCCTTGCTCTGACAGCTTCTCAGATTGATTGTGGCTATCCTTTCCTTGCTCGGACAGATTCTCAGATTGATTGTGGCTATCCTTTCGTTGCTCTGACAGCTTCTCAGATTGATTGTGGCTATCCTTTCGTTGCTCTGACAGCTTCTCAGATTACCTGCTAAGGAGGTACTATTCCCTTTTTCTGGACTCCCTTCTCCTTCGTGTTTAGCCCGATTAGTTTTGAGATTTTAAGATGTTCGGTCAATTAGTTTGACGATTTTAACACCTTTCGCCTCTTTTTTGGTCAATATTAAAACCTTTCGTGACCTTTAGGTGTCGATTTTGTCCTGGCGAGCGACAACGAGCCTCTAATTTTAGAAGGAACCGGCCTTCGGCCGGGAAATTTTTCTACCGAAAAATTTACAAATTTATTTTACAAGGGGGTCTAGGTTTTTTTTTCTTCTAAGCTTGATGGAGGTCTAGCGAGGAAACTCAAAAATAAATAAATACATAAATATATACAGTAGACCAAAAACCAAGCACTACCCCCTTAAATTTATATGTGGACCGTAGTGACTGATGGCCTTACCTATAAACAGTGGGCCGGGGCTCCTTCCCATTCAGTGTCTTATGTTAAACTCCTTGAGGATTTTTACATTTTACATTTGATTTTGGTTATCATTTGACGATTTTTAGGAAGGATATCTAAAAATCATAGGGGTAAATACTATCTCAATTTACTCCTAAGCTCTTACAGTTTCTTCCTAAGCTGAATCAAATCGCATAATGAAAGCCACACTAAACTGTCAAAACACGTCATGATCCTCAAAGGGTTAAATGGGATAAAGCTGGTGGGGGCTCCTTCTACAGTGTATTTAACCCCTTCATTATCCTGGCACCTTCTATGATGCCATTGTGGTTATCAACAGACTGTATTTTGCTCCTTAAGACGTAGCCACAAGACACGGAGAGTTGTCACATCTAAGATTCGTAGATAATTTCTTATATTGTTAGCCAGAATACAATAATATTTCTTCATCATAATTAAGGGTAGCCTTTGAACGATACATCTTAATGTAGGTCATAAAATCTTCCTGTTATACAGAATATGTAAGATAATTTATTTTTTGACCTTTATCTAATTTTAGAGTCACTGGAAATTAGATGCCTTGCAGCCTTTCTTGCATTTTATTCGAACTACCTATGAATATTATGTTCTAAATTGATCTTATACACTGCTCGTATTATATTATTACTCTCTATCTCACTTTCTCTCTCTCGTTCTCTCTCTCTCGTTCTCTCTCTCTCGTTCTCTCTCTCTCGTTCTCTCTCTCTCGTTCTCTCTCTCTCGTTCTCTCTCTCTCGTTCTCTCTCTCTCGTTCTCTCTCTCTCGTTCTCTCTCTCTCGTTCTCTCTCTCTCGTTCTCTCTCTCTCTCGTTCTCTCTCTCTCGTTGTCTCTCTCTCTCGTTCTCTCTCTCTCGTTCCCTCTCTCTCGTTCTCTCTCGTTCTCTCTCTCTCGTTCTCTCTCGTTCTCTCTCTCTCGTTCTCTCTCTCTCTCGTTCTCGTTCTCTCTCTCTCTCGTTCTCGTTCTCTCTCGTTCTCGTTCTCTCTCGTTCTCGTTCTCTCTCGTTCTCGTTCTCTCTCGTTCTCGTTCTCTCTCTCTCTCTCGTTCTCTCTCTCTCTCGTTCTCTCTCTCTCGTTCTCTCTCTCTCGTTCTCTCTCTCTCTCGTTCTCTCTCTCTCGTTCTCTCTCTCTCGTTCTCTCTCTCGTTCTCTCTCTCTCGTTCTCTCTCTCTCGTTCTCTCTCTCTCGTTCTCTCTCTCTCGTTCTCTCTCTCTCGTTCTCTCTCTCGTTCTCTCTCTTTCGCTCTCTCTCGTTTTCCCTCTCTCGTTTTCCCTCTCTCGTTCTCTCTCTCTCTCTCTCTCTCTCGCCTCTCTCGTTTCTCTCTCTCTCGTTCTCTCTCTCTCGTTCTCTCTCTCTCTCGTTCTCTCTCTCTCGTTCTCTCTCTCGTTCTCTCTCTCTCGTTCTCTCTCTCTCTCTCTCTCTCTCGTTCTCTCTCTCGTTCTCTCTCTCTCGTTCTCTCTCTCTCGTTCTCTCTCTCTCGTTCTCTCTCTCTCGTTCTCTCTCTCTCGTTCTCTCTCTCTCTCGTTCTCTCTCTCTCTCTCTCGTTCTCTCTCTCTCTCGTTCTCTCTCTCTCTCGTTCTCTCTCTCTCTCGTTCTCTCTCTCTCGTTCTCTCTCTCTCTCGTTCTCTCTCTCTCTTTCTCTCTCTCTCTCTCTCTCTCTCTCTCGTTCTCTCTCTCTCTCTCTCTCTCGTTCTCTCTCTCTCTCGTTCTCTCTCTCTCTCGTTCTCTCTCTCTCTCGTTCTCTCTCTCTCTCGTTCTCTCTCTCTCTCGTTCTCTCTCTCTCTCGTTCTCTCTCTCTCTCGTTCTCTCTCTCTCTCTCTCTCGTTCTCTCTCTCTCTCGTTCTCTCTCTCTCTCTCTCGTTCTCTCTCTCTCTCGTTCTCTCTCTCTCGTTCTCTCTCTCTCTCGTTCTCTCTCTCTCGTTCTCTCTCTCTCGTTCTCTCTCTCTCGTTCTCTCTCTCTCGTTCTCTCTCTCTCGTTCTCTCTCTCTCGTTCTCTCTCTCTCTCTCGTTCTCTCTCTCTCTCGTTCTCTCTCTCTCGTTCCTCTCTCTCTCTCTCGTTCTCACTCTCTCGTTCCTCTCTCTCTCTCTCTCATTCACTCTCTCACTCTCTCTCTCTCGTTCTCTCTCTCTCGTTCTCTCTCTCTCGTTCTCTCTCTCGTTCTCTCTCTCTCGTTCTCGTTCTCTCTCTCTCTCTCTCTCGTTCTCTCTCTCTCTCTCTCTCGTTCTCTCTCTCTCTCTCGTTCTCGTTCTCTCTCTCGTTCTCTCTCTCTCGTTCTCGTTCTCTCGTTCTCTCGCTCTCTCTCTCTCACTCTCTCAAAATAATAGTTTACCTTTAAAACGAGAACAATATTTTTGCCGTTATTCAAAAGTATTGTTAGACCCCATCTTGAACATGGCGTTCAGTTCTGGTCTCCGTATCTCAAGAAAGACATTACAAAACTCAAGTCCCTGCAGCGTAGAGCTACTAAGCTAATCCCCTCTCTAAAAAACAAGCCATATTATGATAGATTGAACAAATATACTTTGTTTTTGCTAAACAAAAGGAGGTTACGAAGCCAAATTGTCCAGTAGATATCAGTGCACTGTTCATGATTAATAACAATGCTGCAACCAGAGGGAATGGAATGAAATTTAATAGAAAGAAGGCATGTCTAGATGTCGCACTAAATTTCTTCACATACAGTGTGGTCAAAGAGTGAAACATTTTACCAAGGGAGGTGGTTCATAGTAATTAAATTAATATTTTTTAAAGAAAAGACTGGACGATTATCTGATGAGATTTGATTAACATGAATTAATCAGAAGGTAAGTGTACATTTCCTTTCAGACTGAGTAATTTCTATACACTTAACAAACTTTCCTTGTGGGCTTTTCCTGACCCATAAGGTTACAATTCATCCTATTTTTCGGTACTGGTTTTTAGCCGGAGTTTGCAGAAGGTGGGGAGAGAGCCTTCTACTTTGCTGCCCTATTCATCTAGTATAAAATATCCTTGTCTAGTAGTATTAAGGCCGGACAACCCAGTACGGACCGCAAGGTCTGCGTGGTCTGAGTATATGTGTAACTCTAGGTAACTCTTTTCACCTAAATATCTATCGCATTGCATTTTATACGTATTTCTAAATCACTTAGGTTATATAAATAGGTTCAGGAGACACCAGCGATGTTGCCTTGTATTCATTAGAGCACCACGTCTTTTGGTTTATCCCTTGTATTAGTTATTCTTACTAACTGGCTTCAATGACTTATTATTTTGATTTGTCCATCTTTCTTTCCCCAAAGTGTATTTTCTTCCAGGCAATAGCGTTAATTTGACTCATACATATTGCCCCGTTTCCGCTCCGGCTTCCTTTTCCGTTCCCCTCCCCTACTTAATATCACAATAAGAGAGTCTCTCTCTCTCTCTCTCTCTCTCTCTCTCTCTCTCTCTCTACAATGGTTTAACGTCATTTTTCCATTACATGCAATGTAACTCTCTCTCTCTCTCTCTCTCTCTCTCATTAATTTATTTGCCTTAATAATCTTCGTCCCTTTTGCATTCCATCAAAATATAGTTGTTTTTTCCGACACTTAATTGCATCCATCTCTATCCTATCCATCAATTAGCAATCCTTGGCCTATGTTTTACTTCTTTCCTTTACTCGCTTTCACTTTTCATTTTTATTCCAACTGTAATATTTTCTCTCACACACAACTTCCTTTATTCATATCTGGCTTAATCAAACATCCTCACACTTTGGCATATCTATTTGTTTGTACATACTGGGTAAGAACTTATAGTCTTCTTTTGTTAAGGTTTAATTGCTCCCAGAGTCGAAAAATGGCTTCCTTGAGACACTAATTTAATACATTAGGAATGGCCTGTTCTGTTACTTAGTGAATTAAAGGTCAATAGTTTCTATTGAGTACGTATGAAACACCATAGTCAATATTACACAATATAATTATATACAACACAAACTTGTGTTGATAAGGGAAACATAAATGATGTATCCCTTTTGTTTTCAAGGTTTACATTGACTATTTTAGTTTTCATCTAATGCTTGTATTTAATGCTTTTGTCTTCTGAATTACAACGTCAGATGTTTCCTCTCATGCTGTTCATATATATTATGTGTCTTTTCATCTATCCAGCAATACCTTGATATGTTTTCTCTATTATCTTTCCCTTTCATGACTTTCTTTACCTTTTGCTTGTCACTTATTTTATATGTCATAGTCACTTTAACTCATTCCTTTTCTCTCTCCACCCGCTTCTTTGAAAAGAGCTTAGATGCTTAACTATTACAGGGAGTAACGTCCCTGCCTTACTCGAATCGCTTCAGAGGACTCCAAAGGCGTTGATAGTGGAAACATGATGTTATATAACCCAACAGTATCTGTCGGTGGACGAGGAGATTCCCTTTTATCTTGGGTTACTTATTGGAGGAATCTCTGGTGCCTTGCAGGTTGCTGCTTCTTTTATTACTAAAGACTACGCTCGCCGCCGATACTAGTGGTTGGCGTCAGAATAAGCATGCGCACGAACCTATTAAAACCGGTCTTGGCTGTCTAATAGCGTCTTGCTGGCTTATAATGATGCACCCAGGAGCCAAATTGACCAAATGGATCCAGAATGTACATGGTACGTCCCATCTACAATTATAGGGGTTGGATATTAACACGCAGTATGCTTCTCTACCTGGAGCTGTGTAATACGGTTCCATGTCATCTCAACCAGTAGACCATTTCAACCAGTAGCTCTCAACCAGTGCCAAATTAACCCAGACCAACCAAACCAGTGCCAAAATATAGTACTAACCTAACCTAACCTAACCTAACCGTATTGGTTGATTTGGTACTGGTTGAGAGCTACTGTTTGAAATGGTCTACTGATTGAGTTGACCGGTCACCGTGTAATACCAGACCAACCAAAGTGCTGTATATGCGCACAGTGTGTCTCTCAGTGACTGGTTAGTGTGAGGTGATCTGATTCCCACTCCTTGAATTAGATCTTGGATGTGGGTGTTGGGGAAAGCCTTTGGTGTATTTGTTCCTGGTTTGCTAATTTAACCAATAATGGCCAGAAATACATGGATATAACGCGGTTGATTACCCCAATAAGTCGCACTAGGGTAGAGCTGCAGTTTACCCCAAATTGGCAAGTCTGAATGTAGGACCTATGACTTGTAGATGGAATTAAATTATGGAGACTCTTACAAGAAGAGGGTGTAGCTGACCTCGGAAGCCAGCTGGAAAATGAGTGGTGCAAGCTGAAGTAGTGGTTATAACAACAAACATGGTTCTTCTGGAAAGAGAATGATAAAGGAAGAGGTATGGTGGATCTACTAGTGGTTGAAAAATAGGTGTTTATTGTGCACGAAAATATAAAGGCACATGGAAGGGAGACTATGCTAAAAGCTATAGCTTTAATTGAGCAACTTGTGGTCAAAGTAATATCCGTATATGCTGCTCAGAGTCGATTGAGTAGAGAAGGGAAAGGGATCTTTGGGAACAATTATGTAAGTATAGTTGAGGGTCTCGGAGAGAAAGAAATACTACTACTACTAGGCTACCTCATTGGGTATGTACTAATGGCTGTGAGGACGTGAATGGAGGGCAATGCTTTGAAAACAGATATCAGGATGGAGAATATACATTAGACTGCTGCTTAAAGCTAAACATGTTCGTGTGAAATACCAAGCTTTGAAAAAGGAATAGTTACCTAATCAATTATGAATCAGGTAGCACCAGTATCCAGATTGATTATAGTAACTCTTGGTTGGTACCGCAGAGTAGAAATGGATAAGGATATGAAGTTATGCCGACTGAAGAGTGTGTCCGCAAAATATGGTCTTTTCGTAAACAGAGGTCCTATGGCTGTAAAGTATACCTGGAAGGAAAGGTTGCTCAACAAGCATAAACATACAGCTACGAAATTCTACGTAATATTAAAAGTTGATAGAAATGAGAGTGTTATGCCAAAATATGTCAACAGCTAATATTACTTCCTGGAATGTAGCCACCTTGATGCCACTGTCAAAGTCTTTAGTAAGACTCTTTTATTTGGGTGATACTATTTCTACAGAAAGTGGGACCAAACTGGTTTTGACGCTAGACATGGAAGCGATTGGGTAAAGTCAGATACTGTAGATGCTACCACTCTTGGCCATAAATGGACTTTTACTTCGCTCAAAGGGATAGGTGTGGGCTTTGTTTAAAATTACAAAGACGTATGCTTCAAAAAGTGTACAGTAAAAGAGAATGATAGTAACACAAAAGGATGTAATGAAGTGGGTCAGTGGGTTCTTCACCCCCGCTCAGCTCCTTGCTCTTTATCAAGACACAGTACGCCTGCCTCTGTATTGAGTATTGTTCGCATGTGTGGGAAGGCTCCACCCTTACCACACTTCTCGAACGAGTAGAATCAAAAACATTTCGCCTCATAAACTCACTTCCTCTTACTAGTTCCATACAATCTCTTTTTACATGCCGCATGTTGCATCTCTTTAACTCTTCTATCGCTATTACAATAATCAGTGTTCTTCAGAGTTCACTCAGTGCATACCCTCTCCCTTGCACCGAGTGCCAGGCACCCACCTTTCAACACAGTCTCACTCATATTTGGTTCAGCTCTCCAATCCAAGAATTGGCAAACTTACTCAGTCTTTCTTCTACTCAACAAGTGGATTCTGGAAGTCTCTCCTTCAATCAATCTTTCTTTCATCCTATGACTTAAACTGCTTTAACACCTTACGAGCGGCCTATGCGGTTTATTTATATGTACCGCCCAGCGGGGTGTTTTTAGCCAAAATAGGGCTGTTTACGTGATCATTTTCATGCCTAAATAAGACCCAGAACGTAAAACAAGTACCTATCCCTGAAAGGGCATAAACAGAGCTTTCGAATGACACCATAACGATCCTTTTATGATGGCTAGTTTTCTTGCAATAACCGTGCAACGCGAGTGCAAAAAGCATGTAATTCGGTACTTTCCCCATATAATTCAGTATGTAGCGAGTGAGAGAGGGAGGAGGGAGCTGAGATTCGTGTCAGTAGGTTCGCCGCGGTGGTCTGGAGCAGTCATACGCTCGCTAGTCTCCTGCCACCACTTGTCTCTTTCTCTCAGCAACATTACGTGCTGAAATTGCCACTCGACCTATGTCGAGCGCCGCCACATAGTCCAGCTTTATTAAATACGACTTATGTGGTGAGCCGCTAATTAAGGGTTAAACTTCGTGTGTCCAGGCATTTTGACCCCCAACGTTCTTTGAATTTGGCTCTCAGAAACTCTTTTGGCTCAGGGGGAGACACTCGAACAGCAAACCTGCCTTTTGTCTCCTCCATACTCATTGAAAAACAAAAAAATATGAATATATAAAATTTTACTGAAAGATAAGGTAACGAACGTGGGGCTGGGGAGGCAGTTAGTTGCTACGACTACCATCTAAGATGTGTGCACGAGGAAGCTTTGTTGGTGTGAGCATGTGGAGAGGATGGATCACACAAATTAGGTGAAGAGATGCAAACCTCTGTAGGATGAGTAGTAGATCTAGAAATACGTAAGATTAAATGACTATATCTGATGTAGAATAAAAACATGACAAGTGAGGCGGCCCACAAAAAGGCTGCCTGGAATGCTGTAGTTATTGCAAGAGATGGAAACACTGCCTTTTAGGAATCATTCAATCTTTGAAGTGTATGTTTGCATTTGTCCATTGTATTTATCAATATTATCACCCTAATATACATTGACTTTGTTTTCCGTTCACTCTACTTCACCCAATGTATATCAACCTGCTTTCCCCCCTCATCGATCCCATTCTCAGATTTATCCTCCCACTTTCTATTATTGTTTTCATCATCTACCTTCTTCATCAAAACCCAAACATTTTGGTTTTCTGTTTTATTTAACTGAATGCACTTCCAATTTTAACATTCATATTATTTTATTTTGATTCAGTGAGTGTGTTACTGTGTATTATCATTTGCTCCCTCTCTCCCCCTCCGTGACTCCCTCCCTCCCTCCCTCCATGGTCGTTTCCTTGATTTAAGGAGCATTTTAAGAAACAAGTTATTATTTTATATGAAAAATGTTGAATGCCGGGTGATGTATCCCCCTAATATTTCAAGTGGGCCACATATTATACAACAAACACACACAGGCTCACCAACACACGTACGCCCGCTTTAATACGCCTCCCACCCTCCTTCACACACACTCACACGTGAGTGCACATACTGTACATTAACCGTTACACAATGAACACAAATAAGTATATGACCAAGTAGAAAGATCAAATTTACACATACAGTAATCGAAAAATATAGTGCATAATGTTCAATTTGTTTAAGAATATCACACACAAACATATTCTATTCGCTTCGATTGATTTCTGAAAAAATATTGACAATGAAAAGATACAATCTAATTTATTCCACTAGTTAATGAAAAACCAGGTAAATTAATATATGTTGTGTTTGTAAACCAGAATTGCATCATATCTGTTCCTGCGTGTTTGTGTTGTGATGGGCCGTGAGGCTTCTCGTCAGACAGCTGCCGCCAGTCTCAAGCGTATGTGATGGAACTTTCTCGTCTACTAGGAATGGTATAAAATGGCCCGCCTGAACACTTGCAGCTGACACTAGACTAGAACCTCTCGTACCGTTAGCAACACTGCTCCTCTCTCCTATAATTTGTAAAATGTTGCCTATTTATTTGTGATAGTCCATCGAAGCCTCCAATACAGACAAGCAGTATGCAAGATACATCTGTATTGAGTATATATTAATACCAAATATGCAATATTATGTAATATTATTCTTTGTGATACATAGGTTAAACAATAAAAATTAGTCATCATTAGTAACCAGTTATTAAAGGGGCTTTCCCACTTTCAAGAAGTGGATGACAACATGTCAAGATCTGAAAATCGTGGCGCATCTTGAGAAAATGACAACGAAGTCAAACTTGGTATGATGTGCCTATGAAGCGCTACAAACAGTTATGAATAGCTTATGACAGGAATAGCTTATACACAATTAAGACAAGCTATGAAGCGCTGCGACAACTGCCAAAATATGAAAGTACACTGTCTATAAATAGCTGCAAACAGCTTCGAAGCTATACAACACATCTACAAACACCTAAGACATAGTAAGTCATTGAGAATTTAAACATAGTGTACTTATGTATGAAAATCATTACAGAAGAACAATGAAGTATAATGATTTTCGTACAGAAGTACAATATGTTTTAATATTCAATTACTTCCTCAGACTCCTTTAACCCACAGAACCCCAGTGACGCAAACCATGCGTCCTCAATGTATGTAACGCTAAACCCCAGCGACGCAAACCAGGCGTCCTGGCCGGTCCGGTCCCAATTACTCCGGTCCCATGGCACCTAGAGGGCTCAGATTTGAATGGGAACTGTGTAAGTATCCCATGCAACCTTGACGATGGTTGAAAACTCTCAAAATCCAACCGTGTGCGCGTGAGCGCGCAAAAACCGGTATTTTGCGTGTATTTGCCTTCAATTTTTTACTCTTGTAAAATCGACATTCGGGGGCTCCGTAGGACCATTTTTTGATCTTTTTGATAGTTTTTTTGTGGTTTTTCCTTCATTCCTATCCCATTCGCTATTGTTTCTGGATTTTTTTTTTTTTCAAAACAGCCGTCCCTGGTGGTACATTTATTATAAACTAGCTGGTCCTCAGCGGGTTAATCTTGTTTAAATTAGATTTTAGTCATATTTGTCTTAAATACAATAATTAATAATCACCTACACATCTATTTTATGCGGCATTTTAGCATAAATATTCATGTAGGCTCTTTCTGTCTTGTTTTTTGGGCTGAAGATGGGTATGTTTGGGCCAAAACGTGTTCCACAAATATAGATGTTGATCGCAGCTCTGTTTTTTTTCTATTTATATTATGCATATGCTTCCCCCGTGAAAAGCATTACTTCTAATAAATATGTATATAGGGTGTCCTGAAATAGACGTGCCAAACTTCAAGATATGATTGTACAAATTATTCTAAGCATAAAACTAAATTGTCTATAACAAAAAAATCTATATCTCAGCCGTTTACGAGGTATTGAAGGCTTAATGCAGTGTCCTCCCCAGCAACGCTGTAATGGACTCTTCCATGTCAGATAGTTCCCAGAAGGTCCAAAGTGAGCTAATATGTCTAATAATTTTTCAACTTAGCGAATTGTAATATCTTGATAATAACATGGTAAAATAATTGCAGTTAGCTGTGGGTGTGGTAAATACACACAAACAATAAAGAACATGCCCAGAAAGAGCTATTTGTGGCATTTGCATCCCCTTATTTCGGTTAATGCAACTCGTTGAACTGTCAATCTGTAGTTCTGGATGTGTCGAAATATAAGTGATTTATGAACTTGCATATGCATAACAGTACAAACAATATCAAACACACACAATTTGTTATGCTCTAATATAGTGAACATTAATATTACAATTGAAGTTTGCCGCCAACATTATGTTTGCCACTATGGATAAATTTGAAGACAAAAAAATAACAAAAACCTGCGCTGTGTTCAAACTCGACTCGTGCATGGAATGGCGAGGATTGGCCCTCTTGTAAACTAACCAAAGGTTTATTGACCTTACGGCCTGACCTCCCATACTCACTGCAATCACGGTCATTGAAGAGTCGGTAAATCAGTGTCGCACGTACACAAATATTAGTTAAAACTTAATCAGAATGAGTGGGATTTGTACAATAATAATATACTAAATTAACATCCACAACCATATCAATAGTACAATGGTATTCCTTAAGGGAGCCCACCTCGCTTTTTTTACTTTCTCTCCCTCTCTTTTTGGCTTGTAACCATTTGGACCCATTCAGCCTACTGTTTTGAGACGTTTACCCCCATCCAGGTGTCAGTATTTTCCTTGCGATTGGTAGCGAGCCAGCATATATATATTTTTGTTTTGACAGCAAGCTAAATTTGTACATTTTTCGATAGAAACATTTCTCCGGCGAAGCCGGATTTCTCCATACAATGCTGGATCGCTATCGCTCGCCAGGAAGAAATCGACACCTGGATGGGGATAAACGTCTCAAAACAGTTGGCTGAATGGGGATGAATGGATACAAGCCAGGGAAAGAGAGAAAAGGTGAGAAAGATAAAAAAAAGCCGGTGACCCTCCTTAAGCACTTTACAAACTATGCACAACAATTGGAGCCGATACGAAAGGCTATAATTATTAACACTCTTCTGCTCTAATCACTTGATGAATGTTTATGGTTGTGGAACAGGTCATTGGCAATTTATATGCAATTACAAGCGAAGCATAATCTCTTGTGGATCAAATGAGTAAAAATAAACATTACATTTAAAAAATCATATGATGCAACATAAAACTGTCAGGAATTAAACGGTTTTTATCGAGAAAATACATAATAGCTCATCAAATTGGGCTGTTACCGTTTGAACCTAATTGTATGAACCTATTCGTACTTAATTGGATTTATTATCCTTCTTAGAGAGAGAGAGAGAGAGAGAGAGAGAGAGAGAGAGAGAGAGAGAGAGAGAGAGAGAGAGAGAGAGAGAGAGAGAGAGAGAGAGAGTACAAAGGAGTACAAAGGAAATCAAGCAACAACAGATCTAGTGACCCTTCTAGGTTGCTTGTCCTCCGAAACACTGAGGATCAAGTGTCCAAACAGTGGTTCAGAGTGGGTAAGGGAACATTGGAAAGGGAATTAATGCCCTGGAACTAATGTCCGTGGCAGGATTAGGAAGTTAGTAGGGGACAGATGGGTTAGTAACTGAGGGGGGGATAAAATATAGTTATTCATTTGCAAACGCAGTCAGTCGCGGGTTTGATGAGAGATATTTGTCTAGACGGAGTTTAAATGAATCAACGGTGCTGCAGTCTATAACGTTTCGGGGAAGCCCATTCCACAAGTTGACAACTCGATTGAACAAGAAATTCTTAGATTCGTGCGAGTTAAAAGATTTACCAATAATTTTGCAACCGTTTCCCCGCGTGTAATTAGATTGGTCGATAGTGAAGTACTTACTACAGTTCATATTGTCGATGCCTTTGATGATTTTGAACACTTGAATTAAGTCACCTCTTAATCTGCGCTGGGTTAAAGGAAATAGATTTAATTCTCTAAGACGCTCTTCGTATGGTTTGTTCTTTAGGCTAGGTATCATTTTGGTAACTCTACGTTGAACTCGTTCTACCTTGTTTATATCTTTTTGGTAATGAGGGCACCAGGATTGAACGCAGTATTCCAGAAGAGGGCGGACTAAGGAGTTGTAAAGGGTTATGATAACTTCTTTGGATTTATGCTCAAATGACCTGCCTATAAAGCCAATTATTTTGTTTGCCTTCTTAACAACTTCTGAACATTGTTGACTCGGTTTTAGGTTACTCGATATTTTTACTCCCAGATCGGTTTCTCTCTTTACATTCTTAAGCTGAGTGCCATTCATCGAATAGTTTGCTTTCTCATTTAGGAATCCGACATGTAGTACTTTACATTTATCTGCATTAAAACTCATTTGCCAAATTTGGGCCCAACATGACAATTTATCTAGATTGTGTTGCATATCGTCAACTTGTTCTTTTGAGAGTACGCTATTTGCAATTTTTGTATCGTCAGCAAATTTTGAGATTGTACAGGTGAGACCCTCATCTATGTCATTGATGTAAATTAGAAAGAGAATTGGTGCTAGTACCGATCCCTGGGTACCCCGCTACTTACATTGGTCCATTTAGATGCCTTACCGTTTATGACTACTCTTTGCTTTCTGTTGCCGAGCCAATTTTCTATCCATTTCAACACACCGTCTTGTATTCCATGCGCTTATAGTTTTAGCAGTAAACGTTTGTGGGGAACTTTGTCAAAGGCCTTTTGAAAATCAAGGTATATAATATCTACAGCTTTACTCTCATCGTAGAGGTTGAGGATATCGTGGAAGAAGTCTAAGAGGTTTGTTAAACAGGAACGTTTTTTACGAAAGCTGTGTTGAGTATCTTTAAGTATGTTATTTTCCTCTAAGTGATTTACGAGTCTGTCTCGTATGACCGTTTCTAGCATTTTACATACAACTGAGTTTAAGCTAATTGGACGATAGTTACTGGGTAGGGATTTGCTGCCTTTTTTTAATATCGGTGTTACGTTGGCTAGCTTCCACTGATCAGGCATAGTTCCAGACTGCAAGGATTTATTGAATAGTAATGTCAGAGAGAGAGAGAGAGAGAGAGAGAGAGAGACGGAGAGGGAGAGAGAGAGAGAGAGACGGAGAGAGAGAGAGAGAGAGAGAGAGAGAGAGAGAGAGAGAGAGAGAGAGAGAGAGAGACGAGTTTCAGCACATCACCAGTATTCTATTTTCTACATATGTATTACGTTGGTCCTCACTGATAGCACGTATGTAATTCAACACAGTTTTATTTTTATCACAGGTATTTCACGTAATTGGTGAACATTGAGCAAAATGAAAAAGCAGCACTTTGTTTATTGTATCAATTCCAATATAAAATGTAATGGAGTTGTGCTGGATTGGCAGAGTACATCACTGTGGATACTACTGTATCTCTCTCTCTCTTAAATGTATATATACTGTATATATATATAGAGAGAGAGGGGGGGAGGGATGATATCAACGAGAATGAAATAAAACCAGGGGTAAGCGAGCGAGAAGAGTGATACCAGGGAGTTGTCAATTGGCCTTATCAGAGGCCTTATTTTCGCACTTTTGTTGTTGTTATTGTTGTCGTTGCCGAGTTCATGCCGCGTACCTAC
This sequence comes from Paralithodes platypus, assembly GCA_032716605.1. Taxonomy (NCBI): domain Eukaryota; kingdom Metazoa; phylum Arthropoda; class Malacostraca; order Decapoda; family Lithodidae; genus Paralithodes; species Paralithodes platypus. Next base: position 24,950,111 of record CM064542.1, on the reverse strand, counting down.
AACGGGTGGCGTTAGTGTCGATCTGTATGTCATCGGTTTTTGCTATATACTTTGGCTAAGGCAACGTTTTGAGCTTGAAATGCACACACAGGAGTTTGGAGCTCTAATTAAGATAAATATCGTAAATTTATCGATAAATTATGTTAGGTGACGAAAAATGATTGCTGTCAAATAACTACCATTCATTTTAGCAGATGTTGGTTATCAGTTAGACAATCCTTCATCATCTCTTAATATTCTTGGGGTCTCCTTTTCTTCTTCTCTCAGTTGGAAGGACCATATTACCAGTCTTGCTAAGGCAGCCTCCCAGAAGCTGGGTGTGCTCAACCGCCTTAGGGGGTTCTTTTCCCCTGCACAGCTTCTTGCTCTGTACAGGGGCATAGTACGTCCTTGTATTGAGTATTGTTCACATGTGTGGGGAATTCCTCTCACACCGCTCTCCTAGACAAAGTTGAAAGGAAGGGCTTTCGTATCATTAACCCTTGTTAAAAATCTAGGCACTAAAAGCTTCAAAATGAGACCAGAACGAGCTACGTAGCACTCGTGGTTCTCTTGCAGTGGTGCCACGAACATGGAAGTTTAACATATATCGGTATATTTTTCCCAGCTATGCTCACTACTGGCTACACTGCCAGCCTCTCGAGAACACAGGGAACATGAGTTAATGGGCGGCGGTAAGCCCTGGGAGTCGGCTGTCTGGCCCGCTGCTCTCCCGGCCATTTGTACTCGATTTTAACCCTTTAAAAACCTTAATAATGCTCCTAATTTGCTGCAAATTGGTGCACGATTTAAGTCGAGCGCCGCTCTTTAAGGGTTAACTCCCGTCCACTCACCAACTCTCTGCAATCTCTCTCTCTCCGCCGCAATGTTGCATCTCTCTCGCTATTCTATCGCTACTATAATAATCAGTGTTCCTCAGAGCTTTCCCAGTGTATACCACCTCCTTTACGTAGGGCACGTGGTACCAGTCTTGCAACTCAATCCCACCCCTACTCTGTGCAACTCTCCAACCCAAGAGTGAAACGTTACTCTCAAACTTTCTTCTACTCAACAGCTGAGCTCTGGAACTCTCTCAGAATCAGTCTCCCAGTCTCCCAGAATCAGTCTTTCCCTCTTCCTATGACTTAAATTGCTTCAAACTCAGTGTGTCCAGGCATTTTGGCTCGAACGTCCCTTGATTTTGGCCCTGTCACTCTTTCAACTATGGGGGAGGCACTCTCTATAGGCAGTTCTGCCTTTTGCCTCCCTCAATCACATAGACAAAATAAATAAAATAAAATTGTCTTTTACCTTGTCTGAAAGAGAGATTAATGCTTGTCCTTCTGTCCCACCGATAACCAAGGACCTCTCTCAGGCATATATATATATATATATATATATATATATATATATATATACAGTATTTATATATATATATATATATATATATATATACTGTATATATATATATATTATATATATATATATATATATATATCGTACTGTATATAATTCATGTTTTCCTTTAAGCTAATGAAAGGTAGATAATATTTCTAAAGGTGGTTCAGGGCAACGTACACTATTTGACATAGTGCTCATTCCCTTTTCTGATATCTCACTGCTCTGTAAATAAGATTAACTATGTTTATCTAATTTTATATTTATTTTATTCACATATGGGTGTAACTTGTGGATTTGTGCCACAGGGGCATCCCACGTTCAGCTGAGGAATGCTGATACATCTTATTTCCATAAACTAATCTAAATAAACAGAATCATTTTGTATTGCGAGGTATTTTCCTTAACCATGTTAGAATAGAGCTACGGCATGACTCTACTTTTAATGACCTGTGTTAACTGCAAAATACTGTATAGAAAAAAACACGCAGTCTCTTACGGGTTGAAAAGTAATACATTAATATAGATGTGTGCTCACAGTTCGTTAGGATACGATTTGTGATTATTATACTCCCATTACAGACATTATACTGAAATTATAATGGAATCGGTGTGGTTCGTTTCGTTTGTAGGTATGAGTTAATAGAATAAAATTTTCTTATCTTACCTTGTTGAACATTAAATGACCAAATACATAATTACTATAATTGTCAAGTATAATGATAATTACCCAAGGTAGGGTTTTTACTTACACTACTATTGACATAGTGTGGGTTTGATTAGACTTATAGATTATGACATTATCACAATACTCCGATGCAAACCAACTCGAACCCTATGGAACTTAAATATGTGTTACTGGTCGCAAGATATGAATATTTGATTACATTGGTCACTACAGTACATATCTTTTGTCAGTCCGAAATTACGTTTTTACAGTCAACTTCGACAATCCCGATAGTTAATATACAATTATACATATCTTGGTTATTGTAATGTTTGTACTCATTTGACTGGCATTTATGAATATAAAATCTATATTTCCAAATGTCATATTCAAATGCGTAGATTCAACCTGAGCAACGATTGATAATCACATAACTCTGGATTGTCCAAATTACTGTTTATGTGAATATTTAACCCTCTCAGGTCTCAATAAGGGTTTTAAGTTTCCATGCATAGGCAACACACTCTCTTGGCAGCTGAGGTTTTCTCTTTGTTCCCGTTCAGCGAAGAATCCTTGCCCGGCTTGGGGAAAGGGAGGAGAAGTGCGGTCTTCCAGGGTGCCGGATAAATTCCAGCACTCCAACTCTTGTTGTAGAGCGCAATCAAGGAAGCTAGTGCCGCCGTGGGGAGATGGGCTAACATCTCACATGCCACCTTATCAGGACCCATTGCCTTGCCCGCAGAAAGCGTCACCAGTGCACTCCTTAGCACTGCGTGGGTAAGAGGGCTTGCCAAGTCTGTGGGTGTAGGAGTCAGTTTGGAGGGCAACAGATTATTCAAGGTGTGCTTCACCTTGCATTGGGATGGGCTGCTGGAACTTGGTGGCAAAGCAAGAGGCTAGCGAATCGGCTTGCTCTTGAGGGTCACAGAGAAGACGACCATTAACGGTAATAGGGGAGATGTTAACCGGTTTGCCATTCACTAACCAAATAAATGCCCAGGCCAGATTTCGCAAACTTCAAACCGGTGCAGTGAGCACCCCATGATGCCGTCTTTGCCGCTAGCACCATCTTGGTACATGCAGCATCCGCCTTTCAAAAGTCCCGCTTCGACAAATTTCCAGGGAACTTGAAGCACCTCCGTCAAGCACGTCGTCGGTCACCTAACGCTGCCATACATTCATCAGTCCACCATGGCACCATTGTTCGGGTTGATGTAGCGGTACCGGTTATCCTGAGAATCTTCCCTGTAGTCTCCACCAAACACTCATAAAAAAAAAATGTCGCCTCTCTGGCTACCCCAGAGTCAGTCTCGGGTATTTATTGACCTTATTTCTCCCCCATCCATCAACCCTGAATTTTCAGCATGGGCGGGCCTTGACCGTTTCCTTAACATGCAGGCCCTGTACTGTCACCACGACTGGGAAATGGTCGCTACCCATGTAAGGTCCTGTCCTCGCATCCGGCCCCAGGAAGACGCTATCACCGATGCATAAATCCAGGGTTGAAGGTGCCACAGGGTGGGGGTCAATACGAGTATTGAGCCCAGGTAGAGTGAGCAGGCAGAGGGTAGGGCTGGCCAGCAGGGGATTGAAGAGAGATGTACCAGACTGATTCACTGAGGCCTGGCCGACTGCAGGATCCCAATACTGATGGCGGGCATTGAAGTCCCCCATGATAAGACACAGTGATAGAAGCTGTCAAAATTAATGAAGGAACTCTTCGGTACGAACATGTTTACAACGATTGTAGCACAGGAGTACTGACGCCCTTTGTTTATAGCCACTGTCACCGCAATGACCTTCATAGCACCATCATCATGACGCCGTAGGGGAATCACATTACTAGGAACACCGGTGGATATAGCTAAGACTAAACCCCCCCTCATATGTCATGGTCAGCCCGTTACACCATAAAAGCAGGCAAGCATAAAGTGAGGGAGGGTATCATCCAGGATTCACAGACTTCAACAATAAAAGGGGATTCCTTCTCTATTAAAAGCCTCAAATCTTGTATCTTATGTCACGAAGAGCGGGCATTCCATAATAAAAGCTTTTTGTCAACAGTCAGCGCCATTATGATGACAAAAGTAGAGAAATCAGCCTGGGCAGTAGATTTATACAAAGAGTCTTTAAAGATAAACCTTGTTGTGTCATTTCCCATAAGTCAGTAAGAATCTTGCCAAAAGTGTCTGGCACTGGTGGTTGTGGCGGAGCGGCAGGTCCTGCAGAGGATGGAGAAGACGGCACACTCTCAGTGGCATATACATTGGCAACCGCATCTGTAGTAGAGGAGGCGCTCGGCCCATGACAAGTGGCTATGGTTTGACGAGACTGAGAGGCATGGTTCAAAATAGGAGACCTGCGAGAAAGTTGCTGTGGCTCATAACGTAGTGGGTCAGTAGCATGTTGACGAGGAGACTGAAGAATGGCCGGGTGATGCAGAATCATATCCGCGGAGTGAGTAGGCAGTGTAGAAACCTCCAATTCTTGATTCTCTGGGGCATCACCATCAATTATGGCCTGTGAATCATTCACTTCATCCATCTGGCCATGAAGGAAATCATACCAGTTCGGGTAGGTCACGGCAGCATAGGACAGTTCATTCCGCACCATGCAGGATGCCCAACGAGGTGTGGAGGGGGCCATTCTAGGTTGCACACTCGGGGCAGGTGGAACCTGGTGCCTACGAGGATTCAACAAATGTAGGAACTTGTTCTGATCAGCTAGGCTTATGTTTCCTCTCTGTACTCCACATGCTTCTCGAAAGCCTGGCGGTATACTGGCTACGCTTCGCACTTGGTTGGCCTAATGCGTGGCTAGGCTAGGTGTTCATGGCGTCTAGCTGAGATGTTCCTGCACCATCAGGGGAGGGATCTGGGGCCTTCATCTCTGTCTGTTGCACCATAACGGCTCGTGGTGCTAACAAGCTGCCCGCCACGTACTATATGGGTACCACGGGCCCAGAACGCACATGGCCATGCCGGGCAGTTAATGACAAGAAAGAGGCCCAGTACGGTGGTCACCACAGACAAAAAGTACCATCAACACCGTTGCACAGAGTCGACCGCAAACAAACACTACATGTCTGTTAAAATGGTGGATCACATATATGCTTTCATTAATTTCATTGGAGGTGTTTGGTGTTGTGGTGAAATTGATAAAATATAGATATACAAGAAACTTAGTCCAGAGCCGCATAAACACTCTGCTCCACTGACTTCACACCTCTGGTCAAGCTCCAAAGCTTGCCAGAGGGATACCCAGGGCAACAAAGAACACTTAGCACAACATAACTTTCACTCCAACACCAAACTCCTTTATACTCTATCTCTCTCTCTCTCTCTATAATATATATATATATATATATATATATATATATATATATATATATATATATATATATATATATATATATATATATTATCAGGAATTACCACACATCGTACCCTCATAATGCCTCGCGAATTAATGCATCACCTTCTTATAATATCTCGCTTCACGGCTCTTTGTAGTACACCTCAAACTATAATATTTTAGCCGCTATCATAACTTAATAATATACCTCGCCACACCTCAACTCCCACCACCACCACCACCACCATCATCATCATTTGGACCATCAAACACATTACACAGCTCACCTCACACGTCTGAAGGGAAGGGTTGGTTTTTCTGGACCCCCTTCTCCCTCATGCTTAGCCCCATTAGTTTTACGATTTTAAGACGTTCGCTTGATTAGTTTTTCGATTTTAAGATGGTTTGTTTCATTAGGTGTCTATTTTTTTCCTGGCGAACGAAAGCGATCCTGTGTTTTAGGAGGAATCAGCCTGTGACCGTGACATTTTTCTACCTAAAAATGTACAAATTCATCACGATTTTTTTTTTTTTTTCAAGCTTGATGGAGGTCTTTGGAGGGTACTAAATATAACATGAACAATTGAAAAAATTAACAAGTACAAATATCCCCTTAATACCGCACCCCTTATAACCTTATCCCTTAACACCTCATCTCACTGCTCATAATATCTCGCCTCTTTATTGCTTACGCCCTAACGTCTCCTCTTGCACCTCGTATTATTACCTCCTCACCTCTCTTATGGGGGAGGTAGGTGCTTCTTCTGCCTCATGCTTAGTCCCATTAGCTTTGAGATGTTAAGTCGATCGTTCTATTAGTTTGGCGATTTTAAGACCTCTCGCCCCATTTCTTTGTAAATAAAAAGACCTTTCATGCCATTTAATTAAGTGGCGAATATTTCCTGGCGAGCGATAGCGAGTCTGTAATTCTAAGAGGAATCTGCCTTCGGCCGGGTCATTTTTCTACCGAACAATGTACATATTTATCTTGAAGGGGAGAATAGGGGGTGTTTTTGTTTTAAACTTGATGGAGGTCTAGCGAGGTTACTATAACAAATAAACAAAACAAAATATATATATATATAATTAGACCAAAATTTAAAAAAAACACTACCCCCTTTAACTAACCTCGCCACACCTCATTTCCTCCCACCACCACCACCACCATCATCATCCGAGCCATCAAAAACATTTCCCCTTCCTCTCAAACCCTGCCAATCCTCATTATGACCCCCCCCCCCTTCAATCTCTTTCTCTCTCTCTCTCTCTCCCGCTTTCTCTCTCTCTCTCATTTCTTTCTTTCGTTCGTTCCTTCTTTTAATTCTTTCTCTCTTTAGTTCTCTCTCTCTCTCTCTCTCTCTCTCTCTCTCTCTCTCTCTCTCTCTCCTAGCTATGTTTCTTGCCAACCCAAAAGTAGGAAGAAGTGGGGGAGGGAAAAAAAGCGGTAGAGTACAAAGGAGTACAAAGGAAATCAAGCAACAACAGATCTAGTGACCCTTCTAGGCTGCTTGTCCTCCAAAACACTGAGGATCAAGTGTCCAAACAGTGGTTTAGAGTGGGTAAGGGAACATTGGAAAGGGAACTACTGCCCTAGAATTAATGTCCGTGGCAGGATTAGGAAGTTAGTAGGGGACAGATGGGTTAGTAACTGAGGGGGGGATAAAATAAAGTTATTCATTTACAAACGCAGTCAGTCGCGGGTTTGATGCGAGATATTTGTCTAAGCGGAGTTTAAATGAATCAACGGTGCTGCAGTCTATAACGTCTCGGGGAAGCCCATTCCACAAGTTGACAACTCGATTGAAGAAGAAATTCTTATATTCGTGTGAGTTAAAAGATTTACCAATAATTTTGCAACCGTTTCCCCGCGTGTAATTAGATTGGTCGATAGTGAAGTACTTACTATAGTTCATATTGTCGATGCCTTTGATGATTTTGAACACTTGAATTAAGTCACCTCTTAATCTGCGCTGGGTTAAAGGAAATAGATTTAATTCTCTAAGACGCTCTTCGTATGGTTTGTTCTTTAGGCTAGGTATCATTTTGGTAACTCTACGTTGAACTCGTTCTAGCTTGTTTATATCTTTTTGGTAATAAGGGCACCAGGATTAAACGCAGTATTCCAGAAGAGGGCGGACTAAGTAATTGTAAAGGGTGAGGATAACTTCTTTGGATTTATGCTCAAATGACCTGCCTATAAAGCCAATTATTTTGTTTGCCTTCTTAACAACTTATATTCTATCTATCTATCTATAGATAGATAGAATAGAAGTTGTTAAGAAGGCAAACAAAATAATTGGCAACTTCTGAACATTGTTAACTCGGTTTTAGGTTACTCGATATTGTTACTCCCAGATCGGTTTCTGTTTACATTCTTAAGCTGAGTGCCATTCATCGAATAGTTTGCTTTCTCATTTAGGTATCCGATATGTAGTACTTTGCATTTATCCGCATTGAAACTCATTTGCCAAATTTGGGCCCAACATGACAATTTATCTAGATTGTGTTGCATATCGTCAACTTGTTCTTTTGAGAGTACGCTATTTGCAATTTTTGTATCGTCAGCAAATTTTGAGATTGTACAGGTGAGACCCTCATCTATGTCGTTGATGTAAATTAGAAAGAGAATTGGTCCTAGTACCGATCCCAGGGGTACCCCGCTACTTACATTGGTCCATTTAGATGCCTTACCGTTTATGACTACTCTTTGCTTTCTGTCGCTGAGCCAATTTTCTATCCATTTCAACACACTGTCTTGTATTCCATGCGCTTTTAGTTTTAGCAGTAAACGTTTGTGGGGAACTTTGTCAAAGGCCTTTTGAAAATCAAGGTATATAATATCTACAGCTTTACTCTCATCGTAGAGGTTAAGGATATCGTGGAAGAAGTCTAAGAGGTTTGTTAAACAGGAACGTTTTTTACGAAAACCGTGTTGAGTATCTTTAAGTATGTTATTTGCCTCCAAGTGATTTACGAGTCTGTCTCTTATGACCGTTTCTAACATTTTACATACAACTGAGGTTAAGCTAATTGGACGATAATTACTGGGTAGGGATTTTCTGCCTTTTTTGAATATCGGTGTTACGTTGGCTAGCTTCCACTGATCAGGCATAGTCCCAGACTGCAAGGATTCATTGAATAGCAATGTCAGTGGTTTGGAGAGCTCTTCCTTAGCTTCCTTTAGAACTCTAGGCGAGATTGTATCAGGTCCAGGCGTTTTATTTACCTTGAGTTTATCTAAACAATTCAATACTTCTCTCTCTGTAACGGTGATATTGGTTAGAACATCTGAATTATTAATCTGAATCGGCGATGGTGTAGGGATATCACTGAGGTCTTCGGTTGTAAAAACTGATGCAAAGAAGGTATTGAGGGCATTACTCATTTGTACTTCGTCTTTGGTGTATTCTCCATTTTCATCGACTAACGGTCCAACAGTTGAAGTAACTACTTTTCTCTTTCTGATATAACTATAGAATTCTTTCGGGTTTGTTTTACTTTGATTCGCAACATGTAACTCCAGGGTCTTTTTACTTTGCTTAATTAACTTTTTGGCTTTGCGTCGTAGCTCTACAAATTTCACCCATTCTTCGTCATTTTGTGAGGATTTTAATCTATCATTAGTAAAATTTTTAGCAAGCAGACAGTCTGAAATATCTTTATTCCACCATTTGGGCTTATAATTATGGCCTGGACGCCGTATTTTCGATGGTATGCAGTCTTGCACTGCCTTAAGGTAAGTGGTTGTGAAACATTCCCAAGATGTATTTATGTCGTTATTGTTAGTCAGAAAGCTCCAGTCAGTTTCTTTAAGCTTTGATTTAAGTTTATGAAAATTTGCTTTCTTGAAATTAGGGACTTTCTCAATGCTGCTATTTGATTTGTTACTAGTAAACTTTAAAGTGAAAGTTATCGTACGATGGTCGCTGTTACTGAATTCATCACCAACATTCAAATTCTCTATTAATTCTTCATTTGTTGCGAGTACAAGGTCAAGCACATTATTACCACGGGTCGGAGATTGTACAAATTGAAAAAGTGAACTCTCTTGCAAGTTAGCATACAGGTCGTGTCCAGAGTGTGAAGTTAGAATATCGCCCCATTTAGTCACGGGTAAGTTGAAATCGCCAAGAATTATGGTATCTTGTATGTTAGTTATTTCTGCAATTTGTTCATAAATTTCACTGTCAGTTTGCACTGATTGAGATGGGGGTCTGTATAATAAAGCTAGTGTTATTTTAGTTCCTCGTTTATTATTTAATAGTACGTAAGATATGTCTATATTCGCAATTTGAGGTTTTGACATTAAGACGGGATTAAGACTTTCCTTTATAAAAAACAGAACTCCTCCTCCATTTCTATTGATCCGACTTTATAACCAGGAAGCGTATATTCGGCTAAAAAGTCTCTGTCTTCCGTATTTAACCAAGATTCTGTAATGCCGATTATATCATAATGTTCTGTAAACACGATTTCCTCTAGATCTGAAAATGTATTGCGTATGCTACGAACATTTACATAAAACTCCTTAAGAGTATTAGAGTTGGATGTTACCGATTGTGCATTGTCTGAATTTTCAGTTCGTATTTGACTTGCACTACCCTGTCTGGGGTCTGGTTGACCCCATTTTTTGAACGGAAATCCTTGACTGCATCGTTCAGCAGACGACCAAGACGTGCAGCTCCTACTTCATTGAGATGTACACCATCTCCTGAAAACAAAGATTTATCATAGTAAAAATGATCCCACGTGTCGACAAAGCCGATGTCCTCCTCCCTGCAGAGTTTGGCTAGTCGGCGATTTGTACTGGTAGCTATGTTGTAGAATCGCTTTTCTACATCAGAGAGAGAGAGAGAGAGAGAGAGAGAGAGAGAGAGAGAGAGAGAGAGAGAGAGCCTTCTGCTCTATTGTCCTTGTTTTCAACTGGGTAGCAATTCCCGTCACATAATTAAGGAGAGGTGTGTCATTTTTTCCAGACCCTCTTCTCCCTCGTGTTTATCCCAATTAGTTTTGAGATTTTAAGACGCTAGCCCTATTGGTTTGTCGATTTTAAGACCTTTCGTTTCATTTATTTATTAATATCAAGACCTTTCGTGCAATTTAGGTGGCCATTTTTTCCTGACGATGTCTTGGCGAGCGATAGCGAACCTGTAATTTAAGAGGAACCGACCATCGGCCATGACATTTTGCTACCGAAAAACATACACATTAGTTTCTTGGGGGTGATTTTGAAGTTTGATAGAAGTCTAGGGAGCAAACTAAAATCCTCCCTTGCGATGGGGATGAGTCAATTTTTCGCTGGCTTAAGAAAAAAAAAAATATATATAAACAATAAATACATATAAAAAGGCTATAAGTCCTCTAAAGCCGGACTGCCTAGTTTGGACTGCATAATCTGTGTAGTTGCGGATCAATACACAGTCTCGGTCATTAACAAGGCCCTAGGCTTCTTTCCCAGTAATCTCACAAAGTGTAAAGCAAACAACACAATTCTATAATTTACAACACATGTTTGGCCACACTTAGAATTCTGATACACCATCTGGAATTCACACACATACAATGACATGACAAAGCTAGAAGCCATATGAAACAGAGCTGCAAGATGGATCAGACGTGATTACAGACACACACATCTGTCACTTTGCTCAAACAGGACATTAGACTAGACCCACTTGTAACGAGAAGACAAATTCACAAACAACATATGTTATATCAAATAACTAATAACTTGATATAAATAGACAAAGAAGCAGGGGGCTAGGAATCCTCCTCCCCTTGTATAATTCTCCTACTCCATAAGACAGAGAAGGGGAACGCGAAAGTGGTCCCGGGCCCCGAGAATAGGAACTTTAGATGTTGTTCCTGTTCGGGCTCTGTGTCATGTCGGCCACCCCCAAGCAATGGGGTATGTGCCTGGGTATATACATACATACATACAAGTATACGATTTATGTGATGCAACCACAACCTAAAATACCACACCTCTCACGCAAGCACATATTTAGACAATCATGTTTTTCCCAGCAGCATGCAAGTGTGGAATCACATCCCATCTCATATACTTAATAGTCCCACTCAATATTCTTTTAGAACTAAGATCACCAGTTATTACATCCCTAATCCTGATCCTTTTCCTAATCCTGTCCCCAATCACAAATCCCTATGCACAGCCCCCGCACATTATGCCGACCAAGAGCAGCCCTCTGCGGATCCCACTACATTAATTAATTCTGATACATTATGAAGGCTTGAAAACTATAAGAGAACCTCCGAAATACAAATATCAGGTAATAATATAGTAAAGTGTTAGAGCTTAGTGTTAAAGTGAATCAGCTTTGAATAAAGGAAATAGTAAAGGTGTGTAAGTTAAGAATGGGCGAGTGTTAGCCGAGAAGCAAGAGAAAGTCGAAAGATGGAGGGAGTACTTCAACGAATTGCTGAATGTATGAAATGAAGCACCAGCAAACATAGTTGGATGGGGTATGGGAGGGAGAAGAAAACAAGAAGTGGAGGAGGTGGTGGGGATCAGGAGGTCAGAAGTGTGTGAAGCCATGAAAAGAGTGAAGATGGGGAAAGCATCAGGAATAGATGGAGTGTGTGGGGAAATGCTGAGGTATGGTGGTGAGATAGTGATCGAATGGGTATGGAAAATGTGTAAACTAGCATGGGAGAAGGGGAGTGCACCTGATGACTGGAAGACAGGCATAAAAGTCCCCCTATATAAGGGTAAAGGGGAAAGAAGAGTAGGTGGTAACCACCAGGGAATATGTCTTCTAAGTATAGTAGGGAAGGTGTACAGTAGGATAGTGATTGAGAGAGTGAGTTCAAGCACAGATAAATGGATAGGTGAAGAGCAGGGCAGGCTTAGAAAGGGAAGAGGATGTGTAGATCAGATTTTTGCCCTGAAATGTATTGTGGAGAAATATCTGGAAAAACAACAAAAGCTGTATATTGCCTTTATGGACTTGGAAAAGGCCTATGACAGAGTGGATAGAGAAGATATGTGGAAAGTACTGAGAATATAAGGAGTAATGATAAGTTGCAGAAAGCAGTGAAGAGCATGTATGAGGGTGCAAAGACATCAGTACGTGTGGAGAATGAGCAGAGCGAGTTCTTTGATCCGAATGTTGGGTTGAAACAGGGTTGTGTGATGTCCCCATGGTTGTTTAGTGTATATATGGTGGAGTTATGAAAGAAATATAAGGAAGAGCAGTGGATGTTGGTGTACCGCTGATAAGGGAGGGAAACGAGTGGAAGCTACCTGTACTGCTGTTTGCCGATGATACAGTTCTGATAAGCGATACTGAATGGGAGTGCATGGTGGCGTTTCGTTTGTGGCCACCACTTCGGGGATCACGGCGTCCGCAATAGATTGATAGATAGATAGCTTTAAATATGTATGAACCAGCATTATTAACCACGATTGTACCTCTACGTAACTCTAATGTATCGGGGTTTATAGGTCTTTCTCCAGTAGTGATATACGGCTTGGCCACCAATTTGGGAAAACAATTGGGTTGTGTGCGCCGTTTCTATACGGTATGTAATCCGTGTTGTGCTCCCCCCCCCTCTCTCTCTCTCTCTCTCTTGTTTTCTCTCACTCTCTCTCTCTCTCTCTCGAAAATACGGCGTCCAGGCCATAATAATAAGCCCAAATGGTGGAATAAAGATATTTCAAACTGCCTGCTTGCTAAAAAATTTGCTAATGATAGATTAAAATCCTCACAAAATGACGAAGAACGGGTGAAATTTGTAGAGCTACGACGCAAAGCCAAAAAGTTAATTAAGCAAAGTAAAAAGACCTTAGAGTTACATATTGCGAATCAAAGTAAAACAAACCCGAAAGAATTCTATAGTTATATCAGAAAGAAAAAAGTAGTTACTTCAACTGTTGGACCGTTAGTCGATGAAAAAGGAGAATACACCAAAGATGAAGTACAAATGAGTAATGCCCTCAATACCTTCTTTGCATCAGTTTTTACAACAGAAGACCTCAGTGATATCCCTACACCATCGCCGATTCAGATTGATAATTCAGATGTTCTAAGCAATATCACCGTTACAGAGAGAGAAGTATTGAATTGTTTAGATAAACTCAAGGTAAATAAAACGCCAGGACCTGATACAATCTCGCCTAGAGTTCTAAAGGAAGCTAAGAATGAGCTCTCCAAACCACTGACATTACTATTCAATAAATCCTTGCAGTCTGGAACTATGCCTGATCAGTGGAAGCTAGCCAACGTAACACCGATATTCAAAAAAGGCAGCAAATCCCTACCCAGTAACTATCGTCCAATTAGCTTAACCTCAGTTGTATGTAAAATGCTAGAAACGGTCATACGAGACAGACTCGTAAATCACTTAGAGGAAAATAACATACTTAAAGATACTCAACACGGCTTTCGTAAAAAACGTTCCTGTTTAACAAACCTCTTAGACTTCTTCCACGATATGCTCAACCTCTACGATGAGAGTAAAGCTGTAGATATTATATACCTTGATTTTCAAAAGGCCTTTGACAAAGTTCCCCACAAACGTTTACTGCTAAAACTAAAAGCGCATGGAATACAAGACGGTGTGTTGAAATGGATAGAAAATTGGCTCAGCAACAGAAAGCAAAGGGTAGTCATAAACGGTAAGGCATCTAAATGGACCAATGTAAGTAGCGGGGTACCCCAGGGATCGGTACTAGGACCAATTCTCTTTCTAATTTACATCAACGACATAGATGAGGGTCTCACCTGCACAATCTCAAAATTTGCTGACGATACAAAAATTGCAAATAGCGTACTCTCAAAAGAACAAGTTGACGATATGCAACACAATCTAGATAAATTGTCATGTTGGGCCCAAATTTGGCAAATGAGTTTCAATGCGGATAAATGTAAAGTACTACATGTCGGATACCTAAATGAGAAAGCAAACTATTCGATGAATGACACTCAGCTTAAGAATGTAAACAGAGAAACTGATCTGGGAGTAACAATATCGAGTAACCTAAAACCGAGTCAACAATGTTCAGAAGTTGTTAAGAAGGCAAACAAAATAATTGGCTTTATAGGCAGGTCATTTGAGCATAAATCCAAAGAAGTTATCCTAACCCTTTACAATTCCTTAGTCCGCCCTCTTCTGGAATACTGCGTTCAATCCTGGTGCCCTTATTACCAAAAAGATATAAACAAGCTAGAACGAGTTCAACGTAGAGTTACCAAAATGATACCTAGCCTAAAGAACAAACCATACGAAGAGCGTCTTAGAGAATTAAATCTATTTCCTTTAACCCAGCGCAGATTAAGAGGCGACTTAATTCAAGTGTTCAAAATCATCAAAGGCATCGACAATATGAACTGTAGTAAGTACTTCACTATCGACCAATCTAATTACACGCGGGGAAACGGTTGCAAAATTATTGGTAAATCTTTTAACTCGCACGAATCTAAGAATTTCTTCTTCAATCGAGTTGTCAACTTGTGGAATGGGCTTCCCCGAGACGTTATAGACTGCAGCACCGTTGATTCATTTAAATTCCGCCTAGACAAATATCTCGCATCAAACCCGCGACTGACTGCGTTTGTAAATGAATAACTTTATCCTCCCCTCAGTTACTAACCCATATGTCCCCTACTAACTTCCTAGTCCTGCCACGTTAGTGGCAGGGCAGTAGTTCCCTTTCCAATGTTCCCTTACCCACTCTAAACCACTGTTTGGACACTTGATCCTCAGTGTTTTGGAGGACAAGCAACCTAGAAGGGTCACTAGACCTGTTGTTGCTTGATTTCCTTTGTACTCCTTTGTACTCTCTCTTTCTCTCTTATACCAATCCCAATGCTCCAGTATTAGATAATTCCATTTATACATATACAGTACAGTATTGGTCATCCTAACTCTATTAAATATATACAATATTTCATCAGATTAATCACAATCTCAAAACTGCTTAAGGCTTGGAATTATCTTCATTATAGAATTGAGCTCAAACGGGTTCTTCAAAATGCGTATAATAGTTTCGAAGGATCATACTAAACTTCTAGAGTTAGAGACAATTGAATGACAAATATAATTATAAACTGGTATGACTATATTTTAGCGACAATTAATAGCTTAGGCCGCGTCCACACGGTATCGAAAACATTGCCTGAAACAATGCTAGGAACATGTCTGGAACATGCTTGATACATGCTCTAAACATACCATAAACATGTTCGTAAAAATGCCGGACTAAATAGCTTTACAAGGCTGCAAACATGGCACTGACTTTGTTTATGTCAAGTGATTATCCTCACATCTTGTTTTCAGCAGGGGGCTAGGAATCCTCCTCCCTTTGTATATTTCTCCTGTTCGACGAGACAGAGGAACGGGTGAGAGAGCGCGAAAGTGGTCCCGGACCCTGAGAATAGGAACTTTAAATGTTGTTTTTGTTCAGGCTCTGTCTCGTGTCAGCTACCCCTAGCAATGGGGCATGTGCCTGAGTATATACATACTGTACACATACACACATTGTTTTCAGCAAGAAACGTTCACACCATTGACGATAGCATGTCTCGAAACATGTTTATGGGTGTGAACGTCCAAACGAGATACTCCGCACAAGTATTCAAACATGTCCAGAGCAGTGTTTCGAACATGCTTCATGACGTGTTTCAGGCTCGGGTGGACTACATTCAGCTCACGAAGAGTTTCCAATCCAAAAAATAATCGAGGTCTAAAGATAATACATATAATTATGTCCAATAGCAATTGATGTTCCCTTATATTATAAAGTTAAAATCACCTGACTTATGCTCGTATAGTCAAGTTTTGTTCACTGTATCGATCATTACATTTAACTTTTAGCTACATAAAACATTTAGAAAATGTTGTGGAAATTGTTTCATAAATATTGAATCCAACAATAACAAATGTGTGAATGTATTCGTTTGACCCAGTGCGTTCATTCTAAACCTGAATATTTTTACCTGGTGATAGTTAAAACAATATAAGAGGCCATCATTCAGAGTGTATTTTTGGTAAGATGAAATTAACAAAAGTGTTTTTTGTATTCAATGTTAATGAAATGAGAAAGAAAATATAGTTTTCTAATGGATTAACAGCAATAATCTAACTTTTTGTTTTTATTTATTTTCAATTTCTGTTGTTGACTTGACCTTCCCATTAAATTAGAGGTTCTCTTAATGAACTCCCTAATTGTTTACATTCCAGAAATACGACTGACTCGCTGCCATCCAATTAAGGGGTGTGACCTGCTTTTGTTCTCCCCTTTTCTCTCTTTCTCTAGCTTGTATCCATTCGGCCCTATTCAGCCTAATGTTTTAAGACGTTCATCCCCATCCAGGTGTAAATTTTTTACTGGTGAGCGGTAGCGAGCCAGCATATTTAAAAACAAAAATTGACAGCAGGCTAAATTTGTAAACAAAAATATAGAAAAATTTCTCCGGCGAAGCCGGATTTCTTAATATAATGCTGGCTCGCTATCGCTCGCCAGGAAGAAATCGACACCTACAGGGGTTAAACATCTTAAAATAGTTGGCTGAATGGGGCCGAATGGATACAAGCCAGAGAAAGAGAGAAAAAGAGAGAAATACAAAAAGCAGGTCACCCCCCGTAGCACGGTATTTATTTTACGTGACATAGTAATGGTTTCTCATTTTTTTTGTCACATTAACCCCTTCTGTACCAGCGACGTCTTTTATATTTTATTCTAGCTATATTTAGACGAGTTTGTGCAGTTTAAAGAGGGCTTCCAGCAATTAACAGGCTTCGAACTATATCACTTTACCCTTTTACTGCCTCAGATCCTTCTTAAAACCAACCAAATCGTCTAAATATAGCTATAATGAAATTAAAAAAACGTTGCCGGTACAGAAGGGGTTAAAAACATCAATTATATATGTATCATTGACCATTGAGAGGATAAATGGTTTATTTCAGTCACATTAAATAGGACCCCTTCGTTATACTTGCCATACGGTACCTCGTTAATAATTAGCATGATCGTTTCTGTCTTCATGTTGTTAAGGATGTATGGTTACGTTATTGGTCGATTAATGTACGTATTCATATTTTTTAGTTTCCTCCCTAGACCTCCATCAAGCTTTAAAAAACATCCCAAAGATACCTATTCTAGATATGTTTGTAAATGTTGTCAGTAGAAAAATGTCCCGGCCGGTTCCTCCTGCAATACAGGATCGCTATCGCTCGCCAGGAAACAATGGACACCAAAATGGCACAAAAAGTCTTAATATTGACACAAAAATGGGACAAAAGGTCTTAACATCGCCAAACTAATGGGCCGAACGTCTTAAAATCTGAAAACTAATGGGGCTAAGTATTTTGGGCAAAAGGGGGCCAGAACAAAAAAACATCTACCGTAAAGCAGTATCTATAAATCCTGCAGGATATATCATTAACCCCTTCCGTACCGGTCACGTGTTTTGAATTTGATATCAGCTAAATTTAGGCGATTTTACGTAGTTTAGGAAGGATATAGGGTAGGTCAAAGGATTAATTGCGATAGTCTGGAGCTTTTTAATTGGCAGACGTCCTTCCTGAGCTGAATAAAACTGTCTAATAGCAGCCAAAATAAAGTGCAAAGGACGTCGCCGGTACAGAAGGGGTTAATTGTATTGCTTAACTTTGCAAAGATCGATATCATCCTGCCGATAATGACAAACTAAATTACCCTTTATGGGGGTAATACTCGCTTTTTCTGGACCCCCTTCTCCCTCATCTTTAGCAAATTAGCTTTGAGGTTTTAAGATTTGTGTGCCATAGTTTGTCGATTCTAAGACCTTTCGCCTCATTTTTTCGTCAATGTTAAGACCTTTCGTGCCATTTAGGTGTCGATTATTTCCTGGCGAGCGATAGCGAACCCGTCCGTTATTTTAGAAGGAACCGGTCTTCGGCCAGGATATTTTTCAACCAAAAAAAATTACAAATTTATCTTGAGAGGGGGTCTAGGGGGTGCAATCTTAAGTTTGATGGAGGAAACTCAAAAATAGCTAAATCCATAAATATATAGACCATAAACCAAGCACTAGCCCCTGAATGCTGCTTCTTTCTTTTTGTCGTGACTTATTATTTTGTTATTATTAATGATATTGGCTGTTTACCACCGAGAGGATTGCCGTTTCCTTAAGGGGAGGTTTTTAGTGTGTTTCCTAGACTTCCATCAAGCTTGAAATTACACCCCCATGACCCCCTTTCAAGATAAATTTTTAAATTTTTCGGTAGAAAAATGTCCCGGCCGAAGGCCGATTCCTCTTAAATTACAGGCTCGCTATCGCTCGCCAGGAAAAAATCGACACCTAAATGGGACGAAAGGTATTAAAAGTGACATAAATGGGTGAAAGTTCTTAAAATTGCCAAACTAATGGGGCGAACGTCTTAAAATCTCAAAAGCAATAGGGCTAAACATGAGGGAGAAAGGGGTAAAGAAAAACATCCCTCAAGTGGAAATCTCCCCTTAACCCCTTCAGTACTGATGACGTCCTTCTCGTTATGTTCTGGCAACTTTAAGACGATTTTATTCAGCTTAGGGAGGACCTCTAGCAATGGAAAGGCCACAGTCTATCGCATAGAATCCTTTTAGCTGCCACAGATCCTTCCTAAAAGGAATCAAATCGTATAATAGTTGCGAGAATGCGACGAAAAGGACGTCACCGGTACAGAAGGGGTTAATATTTATCACTTATGTATTCTTGCGTTAAGGCGGTGTTACACGAGCGATTTTTCCATCAATTTTTACGAGCAATTGTTGTCTGGCAGCTTCAAAATACAAGTTCCATAAGAATTCAACTACCGAACATAATCTACCTTCAGTCTAGTTTCCGATTACAATGCGAAAATATTCCTAAATATCACCAGAAAAAACTTGCTCATGGATAATTGACGGAAAAGGCGCTCGTGTGACAGTGGCTTTAGATATGTGTTGCCTATTCCGACAGTGTAATACCCAGGTTACGTTTTGGGGCAGGGGGCTAGGAATCCTTCTCCCTTTGTATAATTCTCCTACTCGACGAGACAGAGAAAGGAGCGAGGGAACGCGAAAGTGGTCCCGGACTCTGAGAATAGGAACTTTAAATGGTGTTTCTGTTCGGGCTCTGTCTCGTGTCGCCCCCCCCCCCCCCCCCCCCCCCCGCAATGAGGTATGTGCCTGAGTATATACATACATACATACATACCTACGTTTGTCATAATTGAACATCCAATGTGGCCGATTTCCTATATATCTTGCTAAATACAAGCCTCTCGCAGCAATCTAAACATCATGAACGCTGAGTATTATTTGATGATTTCTGAAGCCACTATAAGTACCTACTCCTTATATAAATACTAAAATACAATACATTGATGAATACAGAAACGATTGGAACTGCATATTTTCCCCAGTGAATATCAACAACGTTATGTGAACTATATGCATCACTGACCTTTAAGAGGCTAGTGGCTGTGTTTTGGGTCTTTTAATGAAATTACTTATTTATGTTTTAGTTTCCTCGCTAGACCTCCATCAAGCTTAGAAAAACACTCCCTAGACCCCCTTCACGATAAATTTGTACATTTTCGGTAGATATATGTCGCGGCCGAAGGCCGATATAAAATTACAGGCTCGCTATCGCTCGCCAGGAAAGAATCGACACATAACTGGCACGAAAGGTATTTAAATTGACAACAAAATGGGGCAAAAAATATTAAATTTGCCAAACTAATGGGTCGAACGTCTTAAAATCTCAAAACTAATGGGGCTAACCACGAGTTAGAAGGGGATCTAAAAAAATGATATATCTCCCCTTAAGCGGATTGCTGTTTTTACTACTACACCAAATACAATATCTAGGTTAAAGCCGGTATCACACGAGCGCTTTTATAGTCAACATTCGATGGTCAACATTTTTATGGCAACATTTTTGGAATATTTTGTACTGGTATCGGAAACTAGACTCATAATAGATGAATTTAGGTAGCAGAAATATTATAAATGTTAACCTTATAAGCTGCCAGACCAGTGTTAAGTATACATGTTGAGTGAAAAAGCGCTCGGTGATACCGGCTTAAGCTGGATTAACACGACTATATTAAATATAAACAAATGATCAGGGTCACTATATAGGACATGTACGGTGGCGCTAATAAGTCATGTCTCAGCTGTCATTACGTTTGGCTTGATCTGTGCTGTATTAATGTCTGTCAGTTGTTCAATAGGGTGGGTAAGTGTAGGAACATGTTTGTATATTCCACTCGATATGAAGAAATTAAACTAAGATATTGCTGATACCAATTATTGATCAAAACATACTTGGTGCCGAGATATCACTTATTAGCGCGACTGTACAATGTACAGTGTACATTTCAGTGTAGAGTCTGCTATTTGATAATTCCGTTTATATATAGCACAGTATGATTGTGTAGTTCATTATCTAGAATTGTGAAATTAAGTAATATTAACCCCTTCTGTAACGGCGACATCGTTTTCATTTAATTCTAGCTATATTTATACGATTTTAAGCCGTTTGAGAAGGATATGTGGTAGTAAAAGGGTTAAGTGAGATAGTTCGAAGCCTGTAATTGCTGGAGGTCCTTCAAAAACTGAGTAAAATAGTCTAAATATTGCTAGAATAATATTTGAAATACGTCGCCGGTAAGGAAGGGGTTAAAGAAAATCACTCGCAGACTCAAGTGCAAGTTCGGCGTTGAAGTTGCCGAGTGATCTTTGCATTATGGTCTACAAATTTGAGCCATATCAGGATTGAAAATAAAACATAATACATAAACAAAATACATAAACAAAATACATACAGGAAAACTAACCTACATAGATTCAAAACTCGAAGAATAAAAACCCTTTCAAACATTATACGAAATGGGATTACTAACATAGTCTACCTATCTAGAGAACCTATAGATGGGTTCGCCACTCAATCTAGTGGCACCGAGGAGCACGCCGCCCCTCGTAGAGGCTCGCTATCGTTTGCCAGGAAACAATCGACACCTAAATGACTCGAAAAGTCTTAATATTGACAAAGAAAAGGGACGAAAGGTCTTAAAATCGCCAAACTAATGGGTCGACCGTCTAATATGATAAGAGTAGTTCTTCTGATATTGAACAAAATATTGTTAAAAACAAAAGTGTTTGCCTAGCGTGACCAACCTCAAGTTAGTCCTAAAAGTGGACGCCCATGTTGACACTAATGATGAGAGGCACGCAACAACCCTGGAACTATACTTGTTAAAGGCTTCAGGTTATTGTTCATTAGGATAGATAGATAGACAAAACAGAATATATAAACTTCGGTATATTAGATTTACTTAACTATACTCAGTTTCATTTCATCCGGCAGTAAATTGCAAAGAAACAGACTATTGGTATATATCACTGGTTTACATACACATGAATATATACAGATTTAATAATTAAGCATAAACGATTATAATGTACATACAAATAATCGAATAAATAATTAGGTAGCGTGACACATATACTGTATATCGTGCATGACTGAAACACAAGTAAGGCTGCAGAATCAAGTAGAACCTAGGACATACAACAAGATAATGAGGTATTGGTAGGACTAGCGAATGTATTTACAGTAAAGCAGGGTTCACACATATGTGAGTGTGAGCTAGAGTCACCACGAGTAGGGCAAACTTTGGACTTGCGCACCTATTCGCGGTGAAAATCGATGACTCTTAGTGACTCCTCCGACTCGTGTTTGACTTGCGGCCTGTCGCAGTGGGTTGGCCACGTCTGGCAAAATTTCACCCCTGCACGAAATTTGGACCGCGAGTCCGACAACTCTCAGTGACTCTCGGTGACCCGTGTTGTCTCGTATATACTTGTATCTACTCGTATATACTTGTCAGTACTCTCGTTGACTCGTAAATTACACTAGCATGACTCGCGGACATTTCCAAGTGCGCGAATGACTATGACTGGACGTGAGTCACAACGTGTCATTGCGAGTGGGATACCCACCAATTGGTGGATGAAACAGAATACAAGTACAAGATGAGTACGAGTCATCATGAGTTGTAGGCGAGCAACTACGAGTTGGAACTAATGCAATGGGAGTCAGTACGAGTGAAGTATATTATGACCGTTAAATTCAAATATCTAAAGTGAGTCACCGCGAATTAACGCAATATAAGTACGAAATACACGCGAGTAACTGCATGTTACGGCAAGTTGACGAGAGTCAGCGAGAGTCAACGCGAATCAACGAGAATCAACGCGATTGCTCTCCAAGCATCAAGTGTACTGAGACTGGTGGCAACACCGCATCACAAGTTGGCAGCCACGCTACAAGCAGACACATAGACAATGCTTACCTTGCTGACATAATCCCAATGTGTTCTCCACAACGCGATGAGCCCGTGACAGCCTGTAGTTGTAGATCCTCTCCGGGACTACCTGCGGGTAGAGTGTGGCTTCAACGACCAG
Source organism: Paralithodes platypus (assembly GCA_032716605.1). NCBI lineage: Eukaryota > Metazoa > Arthropoda > Malacostraca > Decapoda > Lithodidae > Paralithodes > Paralithodes platypus. The sequence continues at coordinate 24,927,273 of CM064542.1, read as the reverse complement.
CTCCTCATCGGGAATGCATCGTCACCGAGCAGCAAGTAGGGCACAGGCAGGTCTTCATTAGGAAGGGGTTCAGCTGGAGGGAGTTCAATCCTCTTGTCCTCAAGCGTAGGTCGAAGCTCTGTCATCCCGAAAACCCCACCACCCGAGCAGCTACAATGAGATCAGACATCACAGTACAGGAACTTGTAGTCTGCATCGACGAGTGCCATGAGGATGATGGAATGGAAACCCTTGTAGTTGTATTATTCTGAGTCTCCATTGGGTGGACATCTGATGGCAACATGCTTCCCGTCAATGGCTCCGACTTCATGGTAAAAGTCCAAGCGTTTGGCGAACAGGCTAGCCACCTCCCTCCACTCTGCATGTGTTGTGGGGCACCGCCACACCTTGGGCTGGTACTCCACGACAATGCCTTCGCAGGTTTCCGGGACGATAAGGGAAATGATGTTGCGGGCCACACGGAATGAATACTGGAGGCTGTCATACGTATCACCTGTGGCAAGGTAACGGAATGTTATTACAATACGTATGCCAGGTGTCAAAGCCTGCCGCCAAAACATTTCCTGTTTTTCAATCCTGTGACCAATACGAGCCACCAAGTCCCGGAACATGGCACCGTCGACGCGCAGCAAGTTCCTGAACCTCTTGCGATCCTCGGTCTCCCGCATCAGCTGCTCGTAGATCCTATACTGTGGGCGTATCAACAGCCACTTCCTCGTTCACTCTGTCCTTGGTCTGTTTGCTCGTTGATGGATGGCCTGCCGTTGCAACTCTTTCCTCTTCTTCCAGGGCCTCCAACAGCAGCTCAAGTTGTAGAAGCTGCACCCTCACTAGGTCCTGCTGCCTACTTTGGGACATGTTGCGTTGGTGCTGTGGTGGTGGGTGTCCGTGTGGTGGTGCTGAGTGTCCGTGTGGCAGGGGAGAACTTGGGGGCCCCTTAAATATCCGTCCGGTGCACAATGGGGGGCCATCCCTTTCATAATCGCAACGCAATCTTTACAGCTCTCAGTGATTCTCAGAGACTCGCGATAACTCCTATATTACCTGTCCTAACTCGCACTGACTCGTGCCATACTCGCGTCGCCTCGTATCAATCACTAATTTGAAAATTACCGTTAAAAATCAAAATTTCAAGCACTCGCACTTCAATCGCGATTACTCATGGTAACTCACAGTGACTCACAGCGACTCGTTGTGGCTCGCAAGTACACTCGCAGTGACTTGTACTCTCTCATGGTGACACTCACAGCCATTTTTGCGCGAATTGAGTCAACACTCTTGCCAACTCGCGCTCACACTCGCGTATGTCTGAACTAGGCTTTAGTAGAGATTGTGTAATGGGAGGGTTGTTGTCCGGAGGTTGTCCATGTTAACAAAGTATATACCGCTATATACCTTAGTCTCATAATGGACACACTTATGAGACCTGATGATAAAGATACATCAGGCAAAGAGGCAAAGAATAGTTTGTTTAGCATCTTAGTGGCAGTACCTTAGTGCACCTTTTCTTCTAACTGTCCAGGTACTTACCCGGGGTTGTGGGCAATGAGGGTGCGGGTGTTGTAAATTTCAAAGGTGTGCTAGGATAATGCCAAGTGCTGTACTTCTGCTTCCAGCTCGAGACAGTGAATGCCGGGGAATACATCTTCCTGCTGTTTGTCATCTTCTGCATCGAGGGCGATCTCGTTGATCAAATCACTTTGCCTGGGTATTTGCATACAGGCCCTTCAGGAAGACCTCATGATAATGTTTGGGAGTATGCTGATGGTGGAGAGCAAGTATGATAGAAATCTCAAGCACAATTATGACTGAATGCTCTGTTCTTAGTGTGACCTTTGAGCGCCTCGTCAATTTTGTTGGACAAGTGTACTGAAGAAGGACAATAATAGTTGAACTCCTGAACACAAATATGACTGAACTCCCGAGCACAATTATGACTGAACTCCCTAGCAAAAGTATGCCTGAATGCTCTGGTCCTAGTATGACCTTTGACCACCTCGCCAGTTTTGGTTGACAGGCGTACTGGAATAAGGCAGGTATGACTGAACCCTTGAGAGTATGATTGAACTTGTGAGCACAAGTATGACTGAATGCTGTGTTCTTAGTGTGACCTTCAAGTGCCTCGTCAGTTTAGATTGACTGGTGTACTGGAGAAGTGCACATATGACTGAACACTGTTGGGCAGATATGACCAAACCCTTTGAGCTGGTGTGGAAGGGAAGCTGCCGAAGTTAATTTCTAGTCGAACCTGGATCTTTGTTTCGCCACTTTTGCTTGCCTTGAGTTTGGGAGTATTTTTTTTTTTTTCTGTCAGGTGTGAACTTATGCCCTAATGGTTCTGGTGCAGTAGGCAATGCCGAAATCCAGGGTAGTAGCACATATATTGGTACTTGACAGCCCGATGTGGGGCTCTCTAGGGATGTGGCCGGAGCTTTGGGCATCACACGGTCACACGGTTCTGAGAGTGAGGGTCCGAGCCTGGGGAGTGAGACTGTGAAGCGCGGGGGCGAGGCAGCTTCAGAGATGGAGTTGGGTTCGAGCCGTGAGTGGGTGCTTCGCATGTCTCACTCCCTAGACTGGAACAAGACCTCACGGGCCTCACCATGTTCAGCGGTATAGTGTAAAAGGCTATCAGCCTATGCCCGAGAGGGAGTAGTTTTTTAGGTGGGAGATTGCGTATTCTTGTTTGCTAGATTATGGCATTATATTTGTCTATTTATCTATCAATCTATATCTATATATATATATATATATATATATATATATATATATATATATATATATATATCCTATCTCCTATTATCTTTCTAATTTTTATAAATTATCTCCTTAACTGTACCTTAATTCCCATCCATTCATACGCAGACGACTCAACCTTACACTACTCCATTAGTTTTTCAGAACGCCCCAGCCAGCAATCCCTTAACGACAAACGTAATGAAGCCATAGAACTCTTAAATTCTGATCTAAATACTATCTCCAATTGGGGAAGAGAAAACCTTGTTACCTTCAATGCTTCCAAAACCCAATTTCTCCATCTATTTACCCGTCAGGATCTCCCAACAGACTATCCCTTATTCTTCAACAATACAAAAATCAACCCTTCATCTTCTCTCAACATTCTTGGTGTCTCTTTTTCTTCTGCGCTCATTTTGAAAGGACCATATTACCAGTCTTGCTAAGGCAGCCTCCCAGAAGCTGGGTGTGCTCAACCGCCTTAGGGGGTTCTTTTCCCAAGCACAGGTTCTTGCTCTGTAGAGGGGCATAGTGCGTCCTTGTATTGAGTATTGTTCACATGTGTGGGGAGGTTCCTCTCACATCGCTCTCCTAGACAAAGTTGAAAGGAAGGCCTTTCGTATCATTAACTCCCGTCCACTCACCAACTCTCTGCAATCTCTCTCTCTCCGCCGCAATGTTGCATCTCTCTCGCTATTCTATGCTACTATAATAATCAGTGTTCCTCAGAGCTTTCCCAGTGCATACCACCTCCCCTACGTAGGGCACGTGGTACCCGTCTTGCAACTCAATCCCACCCCTACTCTGTGCAACTCTCTAACCCAAGAGTGAAACATTACTCTCAAACTTTCTTCTACCTAACAGCTGAGCTCTGGAACTCTCTCCCAGAATCAATCTTTCCCTCTTCCTATGACTTAAATTGCTTCAAACTCCATGTGTCCAGGCATTTTGGCTCGATCGTCCCTTGATTTTGGCCCTGTCACTCTTTCAACTAAGGGGAGGCACTCGCTATAGGCAATTCTGCCATTTGCCTCCCTCAATCACATAGAACAAAAAATATATATACAGTATACTGTACAGTATATCCTATATTTATGCAAAAAGATAAAATGCAAATCTGCCAGTAATAATCATCCCCCCTCCCCCAACAATAAGTTAAAAGTAGGAGTAAAAGTACATTTGAGAAGATTTTTAATGAACTCACGTATTTTGACTTTCATCCACCCATTATATTATATTGGCTGCCAAATAGTTGTTAATTATATGACTATGGCAAAATTAATTTAAAATTCCGTACTCTTTCACTTAGGAGTTTTGTTTTTGTTTTGTTTTTAAAGAAAACTTTTTATTGCATTAGTTTATTTCCCATTCAACCGTTTTTCTGTTCTTTTTTCTAGCCTTACCAAGCAAGACTGCTTAAATGTTGCACTCTCAGATCTCCCCATCTCTTTATTCATATTTGTCTGGATTATCTTACTACAGTATATTGTCTCCTCTTCCTCTCGCTTGTTTTTCTCATTTTTATATATCATATAATTGGTATCATATTTGTTATCATAATTTTGTTTGTGTCCTTCCTATTGCACTATTTTGTCTATTTCTGTCCTTCCCTAATGTAACTTTTCCCGTTCGATTTAATTAATTATTTATTACGTAAAGTGCCATTCGGTTATTCTTCCTTTCCTTCTGTAATGCTCCATCATTATACGTCCCCATATGTCTACAGACTCAGCACGATATTACTTTTCTTTGAGACACTCTACTTTGTGGTGTTTTCTTTTCCCTATTTCGCCATTCTACTATTATTGTTTATTGATGTATTTGTTTTCCTTTGGACTATATCATTTTGTCTCCTTCCTCCTATATATTGTATTCTTTCTTTGACGACATTTCTCATTTGCATGTTTCTACATTTATCTTTGATACCATACAGTTTCCATTTCTTATATTCTAATTCATGTTGTATATTCCATACATTTGCCCAAAAGATCTTACTTTGATGTAACCTGATTCGCTTGGTGTATTATTTATCTTATTTCATCTCTCCAATTAATTTGTATATGCCTCTTTTTTCACATACTCCAATACTTACTTCCGTTTTGGTCCCTAACCTCTTTAGTATTCCCCTTGTCCCGTATGTCTTCTGGTTCCTCCCTATTTCACCATTTCCTCCCTCTCATCATCATCTCATTCCCAGGCCAAGAAAAACAACCAGTGAAATCTCTCCCTCGGCTGTGGCGGTTCGTGACCTCCTTTATTGTGTGACTTATTTGACGCGTTCTTTTTTTATGTTCTGTCCTTTTACGTTCGATAATGAGATCGTTAATATGTAGCTTCGTCTGACTCTCTCCCACTCCTTTCTCTCCCACTCCTTTCTCTCCCACTCCTTTCTCTCTCTTCTGTCCAATATTATATGGAGATAAATAAAGGACCTGGCAACGCATCTAAAAAAAAAGGATTAAATATAATACAGATAAGTTCCTACATCAATTAGTCCCGAAGCCAGCATGGGGAGATAATATTTCAAACCTAGTAATCACGTCCCAGGAAAACTTAACTAAAGGTTTGGTCATTAATATCTGGTTGTGACAAATATATCATCAGGTTCCAGCTTAACATGTCGCATACCAACAGTATTACCCCGACTTTGAATCATATATATAATATGACAGGTTTTAGTAGCCAACTAAACGAACTAGAAGACATTGTGACGTTAACCACTCCGTTAGAACCGCATGGCTTGTCCTACGGTGACTCGCTAGGATCGGCAGGGCAGTGGATGTGGCTACAGTTGATGTATTATTGTGGGCTTTATTTCATATGAAAGCTCTTGTCATGGGCAGTCCAGAAAGGCTCTTTGTTTTCGCCCATGTCAAGGCTTTATATATTTAATTGCAAAGTATAAGTTTTATCATTAGTAGGAATGATAGGATTTGAGAGAGAGAGAGAGGGAGAGTAGAACAGAGTGAGAGGAGGCGCGCAGTGTTTTTTACCATGCTCGATGACGTCATGGCTGGCTGGCCTCCTGGGGATTGGCTGGAGGACTTGATACCGCCCTGCCCATGCGGTCCAAGCTAGTGCCAGTATATATACAGCTCCCTTGCCTCACTCTCCCTCAGATCTGGTCTCTAGAACGCATCCTTCTTATCCCTTTGATATCTGTCGCCCTCTCTGCATCTGAGAACCTTTTCCTCTGCCTATCTCTCTCATTTCCCATATCTTTCACCACCTTTTATTAATATCATACCCCCTCTGGTTTACTCTGCATATTCAGCTTCATGCTGGCCAGTTGTATTGTGCGTTAAGGTCTCACATAACCCATGTATTTTAGTTGTTAAGATAAGTTGATCACGAGGCATTGGTTGGCATCCATATTGTTCAGTACCGCTTCCTATAATTATTAGTGTTCTGCTGGATTAGATAATGCTAGACTAGGAGTCTGATATTATAAGGTATTGTTTCCGATGGGTGCTGGCTTTAGTTAAAAGCTGCACGACATACCTGAGAACTGGAGTTGATTGGGTAAATCCTAGTCTGTGTGCCATTGAGAGTGGAGCATGCACGAATGAGGGCTTTTTGCCTATACCATTCTGCACTGTTCTAAGCTCGGTTGTTTGTCTTTGAGGTACGCCAGGAAAACGCTTAATACTTCGGTATTAAGGTTTCTCAAGAGAGCTACCCTTCACTATAACGTAATACTTGACGCACAGACTTGAGATTTGCACTAGGCTATGTGGCATGCCATGCACACTTGTATTTCGTATCATTGACTCTAGCTAGACTTTATCAGTCATAGTAGACATTAAGTATATTAAACCAATTACTCTTATTATGCATACCCGTTTATGATTACACAAGCATTTCGCAGCCTAGTTTGATGTATTGAGACACAAACGACTTAGGCTCTTTTTGTTGATAGGAATACTGCATTGTCGTGGCGATTATTATTATTGTTGTAGCGTTTAGGATATTCTTGGCTCCGACTGCATTATATATCCTGCCTTTTGTGGGCATAGCCTGCACGAGCATTGTTCCGCTGCCGGCCTTTTTGGGTTCCATTTCCGATTCGAGCATCTTGATAGCATCTAACATTTAAAGAAGATTCCTTGTTGGTGTTGAAGAACTTTAGTGCACTTTCTTTCATGCAGAAGTGCCTGACATTTATTGATTAAAGTAACGTAAGCTGTAACTTCTCTTACCACCTTACTTTGCATACCATAACCAAGCACCTTCGGTTATAGGTAGTAATAGGCTGTTTTCACATAACATTAAGCCTAGAGTAGACGCACATTTATTGAGAGTTTGATAACCTATTATTGCATATAGAACTCTGGAGAGTATTTGTGTTCTTTGTTCACTGGGAATATACATCAGAGGTTGGATCTAGCGCTTTCCGTTGTAGTATTTATGCCATTACTAGTCCTATGAATAAGAGCCCTGATATATTTAAACCTCAGTCGTAACAACATTCACTTGAATTTCGAAATAATTACCAACATTGACGATAATATGGTACATGATTAGATTGATATCCAAAATTCGAAAATGGATATTTATCGTGATCGTGTATTCGACCTTTAACTGTGTTGGTGGTGTAATGGTTTAGATGCTTATGTTCTGGGTGTGGTGTCCCGAGTTCGAATCCCGGGAGGAACATATTCTTTCATTAGTTTTTTCAAGTGCATTGGGGTTTGTAATTGATGATTAATGTTAAGAACGGGGTGTTACTTAATGCTATAGGTTCAGGAACTAATGTATGGCGAGGCAGATCCTTAGTGATCTTGGCCCCATTCATTGTTCTGTCCACTCACTAAAACATTACGCTTTCCATAATGCAGTTAGGTCGAGTACATGATTAGATTGATATCCAAAATTCGAAAATGGATATTTGTCGTGATCGTGTATTCGACCATTAACTATGTTGGTGGTGTAATGGTTTAGATGCTTATGTTCTGGGTGTGGTCTCCCATATTCGAATCCCGGGAGGACCATATGCTTTCATTAGTTTATTCAAGTGCATTGGAGTTTGTAATTGATGATTAATGTTAAGACCGGAGTGTTACTTAAATATTCAAAGAAATATTCATGAGGTTCCCCCACCCCACCCCACACACACCCATAACATATATCCCTATGCCCAAAATACACAACATACATATAATAAACCCCTGTGGTATTATATCAATATCAGTAGAACGATTATGGAAAAAAAAGTGTGCATAGGCCTAATAGAAACAAATTATGACACAATGTATCTGTGTCGCTTGGTATCCAGAACAAAAATTAAATATAAAATAAAAGCGGCTAAGAAGAAATATGAAATCACCATAACAGGTAATAATAAAGTCAACCCTAAGAAATTATATATATATATATATATATATATATATATATATATATATATATATATAGTATACAGTATATATATAACAGTGGTCTGGTTAATCTGCTGTACATAACATACATATATGTATATATATATATATATATATATATATATATATATATATATAATTTTTGTTTTTCTTTAACCCTTAACCAACGGCGCACGACATCTGTCGAGTTAAATAAATTTGGTCTATGTGGCAGTGCACCGCATATGTCGAGTGCCATTTTCAGCACGTAATGTTGCTGAGAGAGAGAGCTGAGCGGTGGGACGAGCGTAGTAACCTTATGACCGCTCCCCCCGACCACCGTGGACATACTGAACTGTATACCACCTTCCTCCCCCCTCTCTCACTCGCTACACAGGGAATTATGTACGGAAATTACCTTATTTTAGGTTTTTTGCACTCGTGTTGCACGATCGTTGCAAGAGAACCAGTGGTCGTACAAGGATGCTTCGGGTGTCATTGGAAAGCTCTGTTTATGCCCTTTCAGGGATAGATACTTGTTTCACGCTCTGGGTCTTGTTTATGCATGAAAATGAGCACGGAAACAATCCTATTTAGGGTAAAAAAAAAACGCTGGGCGGCACAGTGTAAAATACCCTACCACCCTGCTCTTTGTGTATTAATACATACGAGGTTGAAAGAAATGGCAATTTCTGCGTTGGAAATTTCATTATTCAAGGTTTCCAGGTCTCTGATTAGTTTTCGCTGGGTGGCAGGAAGTAGATGAATGAGGTTAGCAAAATTCATGGTGGTACAGGGTTACATTAATGTACATGATGATACAGGATATACGACGCGTTTCACTGGACAACCAGCATTATCAAGTAAGGATAGAATGATATAAAAGGTAAACAGGAAGGGTATATATAGAGGGTGGAGGATCAGAGGAGGCGAAAATCAGGGGGCAAATGTCTGCTATTGGTGGAGGGGTATTCTAGTAGTGTTAGAGAGAGATCCGCATCACGCAGGCGCACTGGATGCGGGAAGGTGATGGTCGGTTGGCGAGGTCGAAGCTGATTGGCTGCGTGTCGAGGGGCGTGGCCTAAGTTGCGTAGTACGTGTGGCGCCGGCAGAAGACGAAGCTGAAGGAGGTACCGCGGGGGGCTGCGTCAAGGGCACCGGGGGATGAGGGGGGGCGTTAGGCCCTGTAGGATAGTGCCTTTTGGCAGAAGGAAGGCTCTGAAGGTCCAGAGTTTGGTTGTTGATGTTAGGATGTAAGGCTTGGATACATAACGCTTCGAGTATTGGTAATCTCTTGGGTCACTTTCTTTATCGAGTATGGTGGTGTGTTTCTCTAACTCGTTGCGTGTGAGGTGGGGGTGGTTAAGGGTGAGATAGTGGTCTTTGATGGCTCCAGCCTGAAGGTGAATAGTTAACCGACGTGAAAGACGAGTCTGCGTCATGCCAATATAGGAATGAGGTCCACAGTCCTCATAATTACAGGTATGTGGGTAAATGACGTGATCGTCGGTCATCAGGCTCTTTATCTTGGTGGAAGTTGGTTTGTTGCTGAGAACGAGGTTGGAGGTCTTGGGGGATTTGTAATAAATTATTAATTTGATTTTGTTTTCCGGGTTGGTTGGGTGGACATGCTTGGAGATTATTTCTTTTATGACGGCCTCGTCATTTTTGTGTTAATTGCGGTAGAAGATCTTGATTTCATTGGGGGGAGGGTCAATGTTGGGAGGGCTTTGGGTGTACCATTTTTCAAGATGGTGGTTGATGGTGCTGGAGACGTCGGAGTTGGAGTATCTGTTATTCACTAAAACTTGAGATAGTCTTTCTAGTTCCTGGTGGGTGTCGGCCCAGGTAGAGCAGCGCGTGAGGGGTCTCCTTACATAAGCGGAGATGGAGGATAGAAGATAACGGCGGGGGCATTCACTATCGCCGTTGAGGCATTGTCCTATGTTAGTTGGATTAGTGTAGGCGGTGGTTTTGAACCCATGGTCGTTCAGAGCTACGAGGATGTCGAGGAAGGGGAGTTGTCCATTGTTTGATTTGTCAAAGGTGAAGTTAAATCCGGAGGAGGTCATGAAGAGACGCTGGAGTTCCTGTAGTTCGTGGAGGTCCTTGATTTGCACGAAGATGTCATCCACGTATCTACAGTAGACGGCGTGGTCGTTGGGCAGCTAGGAGCTCTTCCTCGATGGTACATATAAAAAAGTTCGCAAAAAGAACTCCTAGGGGGCTGCTCATCGCCACACCGTCTATCTGCTTGTACATGTTGCCCCGAGGGCAAAGGAAGGGGGCCTCCTTGGTACATAGCTCCAGCAGTGTTTTCAGGGCCTTCTCCGGGATGTCCAGTGTTGGTGTATCAGGGCAATGGTAAATTCGACGTAGAATTATGTCAATGGTCTTATCCACTGGCACGTTGGTGAACAGGCTTTCTACGTCGAGGAAGGCGATTGTGTGGTTGTTGTTCCGGGGGGCGTCTCGTAAGATTTCCAAGACATCGTGGGCTGAGTTAAGGTTGTATTGGCAGGGCACGTAGGGGGTGAGGAGGTTGTTCAGGGCCTTGGCGATCTGGTAGGTGGCAGTGGGGATCAGGGAGATGATGGGGCGGAGGCAGTTCCCAGGTTTGTTTGTTTTGATGGTTCCGTACGCATAACCAGGGGTGTATTCTCCGACGAGTTTTTTAAGGTGGACGCCTCCTTGTTTGGCGTTGATGGCGGTGATGGTGGTGTTGGCAGTACGTTTGATTTCGTCGGTTGGGTTGCGGGTGATCCTTTTAAATTTGGTGCGGTCACTTAAGATGACGTCCATTTTTCTAAGATATTCCTCCTTGTCATGAATCACGAGGCAGGAAGCTTTATCCGCACAACGGATGATGATGTTGGGGTTGTCTCTTAATTGTTTGGCAGCTTGGAAGTGTTGTTTGTTGAGGATTTTGCTATGGTGAGTTCCTCTGGTTTTGGCGGCTTCAGCGAGGAGAGTGGGTTGTAGGGCGGGAGTAGTGGTGACCTTGCCATCCTTCTTAACCCTTAACTGGTGGCGCGCAACTTATGTCGAATGAAATAAATTTGGACTAAGTGGCGGTGCACGACAGCTGTCGAGCGCCATTTTCAGCACGTAATGTTGCTGAGAGAGAGCTGAGCGGTGGAACGAGCGTAGTTACCTTATGACCGCTCCCCACGACCACCGTGGACGTACTGAACTGTATTGCACCCTTCTCCCCCCTTTCTCACTCGCTACACAGGGAATTATGTACGGAAATTACCTTATTTTAGGGTTTTTGCACTCGTGTTGCACGATCGTTGCAAGAGAACCAGTGGTCGTACAAGGATGGTTCGGGTGTCATTGGAAAGCTCTGTTTACGCCCTTTCAGGGATAGATACTTGTTTTACGCTCTGGGTCTTACTTAGGCATGAAAATGAGCACGGAAACAACCCTATTTAGGGTAAAAAAAAAAACGCTTGGCGGTACGGTCAAATAGACCGCCTAGCCCGCTCTTAAGGTGTTAAGTCGAAGGATGTCGTCCAGGAGGATTTCCGTTTCTAGGCGTTTCCGGTGGGGGCCAGGTTTGGACCTGTAGTGGCAGTTGAGGCCCTTGTTGAGGAGGTCTTCTTGGTCTGGGGCAGAATGGTGTTAGTCAGGTTTATGTATCCTTTTGTTGGTTTGGGAAGTTTTATGTTTCCGCCATAAAGACGGGCAAGCTTTTTTATGGTTGTGTTTTCGGCTTGTCTTCTGTGTTGTTCAAGGAGTTGTTCGAGGGCTGTGTTGATTTCGGCTTTGAGGTGGTCTGGAGGGGTTCCGTCTTCCCAAATCCGTAGAAGAGCATCTCGTTCTTTACGAAAGTTGTTGGCGAGCTCTCGTTTTTCAATTATTTCGTCCTTCACCAGTTCTTCACGAAACTGGAGGGTGCTGGTGCGATGTCTGGCATTCTCGTGAAGTTTTATGTTAGTAAAGCCAGGTAATACATTTTCTTTAATAAATACGAGGTTGAAAGAAATGGCAATTTCTGTGTTGGAAATTTTATTATTCAAAGTTTCCAGGTCTCTGATGAGTTTTCGCTGGGTGGTAGGAAGTAGATGAATGAGGTTAGCGAAATTCATGGTGGTACAGGGTTACATTAATGTACATGATGATACAGGATATACGACGCGTTTCACTGGACAACCAGCATTATCAAGTAAGGATAGAATGATATAAAAGGTAAACAGGAAGGGTATATATAGAGGGTGAAGGATCAGAGGAGGCGAAAATCAGGGGGCAAATGTCTGCTATTGGTGGAGGGGTATTCTAGTAGTGTTAGAGTGAGATCCGCGTCACGCAGGCGCACTGGATGCGGGAAGGTGGTGGTCGGTTGGCGAGGTCGAAGCTGATTGGCTGCGTGTCGAGGGGCATGGCCTAAGTTGCGTAGTACGTGTGGCGCCGGCAGAAGATGAAGCTGAAGGAGGTAGCGCGGGGGGCTGCGTCAAGGGCACCGGGGAGCGAGGGGGGGCGTTAGGCCCTGTAGGATAGTGCCTTTTGGCAGAAGGAAGGATCTGAAGGTCCAGAGTTTGGTTGTTGATGTTAGGATGTAAGGCTTGGATATATAACGCTTCGAGTATTGGTAATCTCCTTGGGTCACTTTCTTTATCGAGTATGGTGGTGTGTTTCTCTAACTCGTTGTGTGTGAGGTGGGGGTGGTTAGGGGCGAGATAGTGGTCTTTGATGGCTCCAGCCTGAAGGTAAAGAGTTAATCGACGTGAAAGACGAGTCTGCGTCATGCCAATATAGGAATGAGGTCCACAGTCCTTACAATTACAGGTATGTTGGTAAATGACGTGATCGTCGGTCATCGGGGTTTTTATCTTGGCAGACATAGCAGACATTTGCCCCCTGATTTTCGCCTCCTCTGATCCTCCACCCTCTATATATACCCTTCCTGTTTACCTTTTATATCATTCTATCCTTACTTGATAATGCTAGTTGTCGAGTGAAACACATTGTATATCCTGTATCATCATGTACATTAATGTAACCCTGTACCACCATGAATTTTGCTAACCTCATTCATCTACTTCCTGCCACCCAACGAAAACTCATCAGAGACCTGGAAACCTTGAATAATAAAATTTCCAATGCAGCCATTTCTTTCAACCTTGTATGTATTAAAGACAATTTATTACCTGGCTTTACTAACATAAAACTTCACGAGAATGCCAGACATCGCACCAGCACCCTCCAGTTTCGTGAAGAACTGGTGAAAGACGAAATAATTGAAAAACGAGAGCTCGCCAAAAACTTTCGTAAAGAACGAGATGCTCTTCTACGGATTTGGGAAGACGAAACTCCTCCAGACCACCTCAAACCCGAAATCAACACAGCCCTCGAACAACTCCTTGAACAACACAGAAGACAAGCCGAAAACACAACCATAAAAAAGCTTGCCCGTCTTTATGGCGGAAACATAAAACATCCCAAACCAACAAAAGGATACATAAACCTGACTAACACCATTCTGACCCTGGACCAAGAAGACCTCCTCAACAAGGGCCTCAACTGCCACTACAGCTCCAAACCTGGCCCCCACCGGAAACACCTAGAAATGGAAATCCTCCTGGACGACATCCTAAGACTTAAGAAGGATGGCAAGGTCACCACTACTCCTGCCCTACAACCCACTCTCCTCTCTGAAGCCGCCAAAACCAGAGGAACTCACCATAGCAAAATCCTCAACAAACAACACTTCCAAGCTGCCAAACAATTAAGAGACAACCCCAACATCATCATCCGTTGTGCGGATAAAGCTTCCTGCCTCGTGATTCATGACAAGGAGGAATATCTTAGAAAAATGGACGTAATCAACACCAAATTTAAAAGGATCACCCGCAACCCAACCGAGGAAATCAAACGTACTGCCAACACCACCATCAACGCCAAACAAGGAGGGGTCCACCTTAAAAAACTCGTCGGAGAATACACCCCTGGTTATGCGTATGGAACCATCAAAACACAAAAACCTGGGAACTGCCTCCGCCCCATCATCTCCCAGATCCCCACTGCCACCTACCAGATCTCCAAGGCCCTGAACAACCTCCTCACCCCCTACGTGCCCTGCCAATACAACCTTAACTCAGCCCACGATTTCTTGGAAATTTTACGAGACGCCCCCCGGAACAACAACCACACAATCGCCTTCCTCGACGTAGAAAGCCTGTTCACCAACGTGCCAGTGGATAAGACCATTGACATAATTCTACGTCGAATTTACCATTGCCCTGATACACCAACACTGGACATCCCGGAGAAGGCCCTGAAAACACTGCTGGAGCTATGTACCAAGGAGGCCCCCTTCCTTTGCCCTCGGGGCAACATGTACAAGCAGATAGACGGTGTGGCAATGGGCAGCCCCCTAGGAGTTCTTTTTGCGAACTTTTTTATGGGTACCATCGAGGAAGAGCTCCTAGCTGCCCAACGACCCGCCGTCTACTGTAGATACGTGGATGACATCTTCGTGCAAATCAAGGACCTCCACGAACTACAGGAACTCCAGCGTTGCTTCATGATCTCCTCCGGACTTAACTTCACCTTTGAAAAATCAAACAATGGACAACTCCCCTTCCTCGACATCCTCATAGCTCTGAACGACCATGGGTTCAAAACCACCGTCTACACTAAACCAACTAACACAGGACAATGCCGCAACGGCGATAGTGAATGTCCCCGCCGTTATCTTCTATCCTTCATCTCCGCTTATGTAAGGAGAGCCCTCACGCACTGCTCTACCTGGGCCGACACCCACCAGGAACTAGAAAAACTATCTCAAGTTTTCGTGAATAACGGATACTCCAACTCCGACGTCTCCAGCACCATCAACCACCATCTTCAAAAATGGTACACCCAAAGCCCTCCCATCATTAACCCCCTCAATGAAATCAAGGTCTTCTACCACAATTTTATGTCCTCTGAACACAAAAATGACGAGGCCGTCATAAAAGAAATAATCTCCAAGCATGTCCACCCAACCAACCCGGAAAACAAAATCAAATTAATAATTTATTACAAATCCCCCAAGACCTCCAACCTCGTTCTCAGCAACAAACCAGCTTCCACCAAGATAAAGAGCCCGATGACCGACGATCACGTCATTTACCAACATTCCTGTAATTATGAGGACTGTGGACCTCATTCCTATATTGGCATGGTGCAGACTCATCTTTCACGTTGGTTAACTCTTCACCTTCAGGCTGGAGCCATCAAAGACCACTATCTCACCCCACCTCACACGCAACGAGTTAGAGAAACACACCACCATACTCGATAAAGAAAGTGATCGAAGGAGATTACCAATACTCGAAGCGTTATATATCCAAGCCTTGCATCCTAACATCAACAACCAAACTCTGGACCTTCAGATCCTTCCTTCTGCCAAAAGGCACTATCCTACAGGGACTAACGCCCCCCGGTGCCCTTGACGCAGCCCCCCGCGCTACCTCCTTCAACTTAGTCTTCTGCCGGCGCCACACGTACTACGCAACTTAGGCCACGCCCCTCGACACTCAGCCAATCAGCCTCAACCTTGCCAACCGACCACCACCTTCCCGCATCCAGTGCACCTGCGTGATGCGGATCTCTCTCTAACACTCCTAGAATACCCCTCCACCAATAGCAGACATTTGCCCCCTGATTTTCGCCTCCTCTGATCCTCCACCCTTTATATATACCCTTCCTGTTTACCTTTTGCATCCAATTAACAGAGGCGCTATTCACATAATAACTTTGTTACACCACAAACTCACACTAAATTTTCACCATTCCTTTTGGGAGGGTCTGTACGCAGCTGGATACCTTACCCCAGGCCCCGCCCACTGCCGAATATGTACAAATATTATATTATATTATATTATATTAGATTAGATTAACCTAACCTAACCCTAATATAATATAACATAACACAAATAACAAAATAAAAATATAAAAACTATACTAAACTTCGAGTGGGATCGAACACTGGATTTCTGGATGCAAGGCGGAAGCTCTAGTGAATATACTACAAAGCGAGCTGGCAGGAACGGTTTGAAGGGTTTATTTAAATGCGGAGAACATTTAAACGCGGGGAACGGGGGGCGGGTCCAAGGGAGGCTTACATTTTCGCGCATGCGTAGAGGGTAAGGTATCTGGCTGCATACATCCCCTCCCTTGCTTTTACTCACCTACCAGCCAAAATTTCGAATTCTTTCACAAATACACAATAAAAACTAAAGTAAATTAAGCTCTTCATAAGACAGTGCAATCATCTTTAAACTCGGTAGTTGACAGCCATTTCTTGCTGCCCCACTTTAGACCCTTACCATCCAAAATTGCCAGACCATCCTTAAAACCTTCTCCTTTACCACATTTGATTATGCTAAAATTTTATATTCAAGAATTGAACAAAAAAAATTATATTCAAATTCACCCAGACTCATCTGATTCGTCCAGACAGGTAGAGGCGGTGGGGCATGCCGGCTCGTCCACAGTCCAACCTCTATACCACTCTTGACCGATCAGAGCCTCTGAATCTTACTTCACCACAATTTTACTTTACCACCCAAAATTAATTCTCTTTTGCCTTTACCACCCAATTTTTTATTTTATTTTTTTATCTCCATCCCTTCTTGGCATGCCATACTGAAGCTCTCACAAATATGTCTCAATAATACCAACAGTCACAGCCCTCCTCTAAACCCCCAAACTAAAATCAAAACAACTCACGCACGTTGGGTCAAGCCCCGACACTCTTTATCCTCCTACTTTGACACTTTCTCTCTTACTACACCAATAAAAACTTCCCTTCTTTCACCCTCACCCACCTTTTCTATATTCTTATTCATTCATTCATTCCTTTTATATCATTCTATCCTTACTTGATAATGCTGGTTGTCCAGTGAAACGCGTCGTATATCCTGTATCATCATGTACATTAATGTAACCCTGTACCACCATGAATTTTGCTAACCTCATTCATCTACTTCCTGCCACCCAGCGAAAACTCATCAGAGACCTGGAAACCTTGAATAATAAAATTTCCAACGCAGAAATTGCCATTTCTTTCAACCTCGTATGTATTAAAGAAAATGTATTAGGCCTACCTGGCTTTACTAAAATATATATATATATATATATATATATATATATATATATATATATACAGTATATATATATATATATATACAGTATATATATATATATATATACACAGTATATATATATATGTATATACACAGTATATATACAGTATATATATATATATATATATATATATGTATATATACAGTATATCAACAACAAAATATATTGGCATAGAACCTATATTCAATATTGAAACTGCACTAGAAACAGATAGCAGAGACATAGCATATACTTTTAATGATTATTTCAGGTCATTTTTTACAATTGCTACCAACAAGGACATTTCAAAAGTTCCTAATCAAACAGGCAAAGTTGTACTGCAAATCTTCAGAATCAGTTAATCAGATGTCTTATGAAAGATTGATTTATTGAATTTATGAGTTACCCTGCCCAGATCTGTTCGTCCCCAAAATCCAACTAATGGTCAAAACGAAATTGCTGAGGCTCTACCCATGTCAACCCAACACGGACATTTACCCATTGCCTGGTATATAACGAATATAACACCAATATTGGAAGTGAAAGGACAAAAACTATCAGGTAATTACAGGCCCATTACTTCATCTTCTGTAATTGTAAAAATACTACAATCAGACATAAGCATGAAACTATAAAATATGAGGAGGGAGGGTGGGAAACTGAAGCTGCAGTCAGTGATTGGCCGCCATCTTGGTATTGGCAGGACAGTATTTTTTGTTGTTTCTATATTCCAACTGCTCCCTCTCGGGCATAGGCTGAAAGCCTGTGCATTCAACCGCTATGTATTGTATGGTGAAGCCCGTGAGGTCTCGTTCCAGTCTAGGAGGTGAGACATGTGAAGCACTTTTAGCTGCAACCAGCCCCTGCCGTTTTGCCTTCGCAGGATGTATGCGGCTTAGTTGCCCACTCACGGCTCAAATCAGCCCCATCTCTGAAGCTGCCTCACTCCAGTGCTTCACTCTCTCACTTCCTAGACTCGGACCCTCACTCTCAGAACGCCACCTATTAAGCAATTAACTCACTAGGCATTGCCCCCCTATAGCCTATTGTATGACCTGACTATTCCTTGACCAAGCTGACTCCCAGGTGTCTCAATCGAGTCAGACATTCAGTTAGATACCACCCATCACAGACATCACAATCACTCCTGGTCCTGGGCCAATGTGTCTTTTTGAGTTGTGTGAGCATTGTATGCAGCAATGCCAGTATCTTGTGCTGCATTTGGTTGAACTGTAAGGTACACCATTCCAAAGATCCTACCCTTACCTTTCATCAGTAGGTAAAATACAGACAGTTGGTTATACATAGAAAGAACATTTAAACTCAGATATTCAGCATTTAATATAAATGTTAGCACATGCGTAATTATGTAGGATATTGTCCACGTAAGTTACAAGTCTGATTTTGCGGTATTCAAGGTAATACCACTTTCATAAATATCATAAAGCATATTTTAGTATATAGAATAATATGAACATTTGATATGAAAATTATTATGTTAGATAGTAAAGTACCTACATAGATACAAACACAAATTCATGCATAACGGTACATACAAATATGCGAGATTACGTACATAAATACATACATATTTACAATCATGCGTACTCACATAACTTGCGCATTATATGTCTATAAAAATACTTATATACATAAAATGCATATACACACTTTCACACATTACACACAGGTCTCGCGTTTCACCAGTGCATAGTAAACTACAGGTAAGTATATACCTTCACTTACTCCATACTAATTACCTAATATACAGGTACTAATATATTGATGAAAGGCATCACCACAGAACCCAAAACAAATCTTAACTCGTATTACGTACATTTCTTAGAAAAATTGATCTAGCTAAATAATGTTGTCTGTATCTGGTACTTGCATATTAAATAGCATTAACGAGATTTATTGTAAGCCAACAATAGATACTTTCTCTAACATAATTTGGCAGTATAAAAATAGTAAATATTGTATATATTACCGGACTTATATATTACCGGACACTTATACTAAATGACAGAGTCAATTAAATAATAAAAGGTTGCAGTAAGGAATGAGTATAAATAGGTTCATTTAAGCACAGTATATATAATTATGAGATATATATATACTTATATTGCATTTGTTCGTGATCCGTGTACTGTATATGAGGTTAAATAAATCGTATTTCATAAAACAAATTTCCTAAAGATGAGACACTACGTAATGAATGCTTCAGAAGATACAACGTCAGAATTTCATTCCTAACATTTATGATACACTATACAAGAGTACAACATAATGTAATATTTTCAAAACAAGAACTTAGGAACACGTGGTTCAGATAGGGCTAGTTCACAAAATTAATGCCATTTGGAATAACAAGAATCTTAGTTTGTGGGCGGCCTAATGATAATCCTATCTAGCTCACCATCTCGTTTGAGAAATACAGTACATCTGTCTCTGTATTTTTGTTCTATGTGGATTAGGGAGACAAAAGGCAAAACTGCCTGTGACGAGTGCCTCCCCCAGAGTTGAAAGAGTGACAGGGCCAAAATCAAGAACAGTCGAGCCAAAATGCCTGGACACACGGAGTTTGAAGCAATTTAAGTCATAGGATGAGGGAAAGACAGATTCAGGGAGAGAGTTCCAGAGCTCAGCTGTTCAATAGAAGAAAGATTGGGAATATCATTTCACTCATGAGTTGGAGAGTTGCACAGAGTAGGGGTGGGACTGTGTTGCAAGATGGGTACTGCGTACCCTACGTAGAGGTGATATACACTGAGAAAGCTCTGAGGAACACTGAATATTGTAGTAGCGATAGAATAGCGAGAGAGATGCAACATTGCGTGTATATATATACAGTATATATATATCTGGAAACAAACAGAGCGGCTCGGTCCTACCAAGTAAGCAGGTAACACTGGTAAGCCGAGTACGTCGCCCACAGTATGGATCAATTTTATATAGGACATATCCGTACATTGCCCACAGTGGGAGGGTTAATAAATTAAAAAGGTTGAAGGTCAATTTCAGAAGTCAAGATTGCAGAGTTAGGAATACAGGTTTTTTCTCGAAATGTGAGTAACGTCTCTTTCTGCTTTATAAAATATTTGTGAATATTTTTAATACATACAAACCAAACTAATGTGCGTATACTGGATGCAAAAGTCAAATATTTAATGTTCACGCCAATTTTCTCGCTCTCTATAATTAGAGGGTCTCCTAATGGCGTCCCTAATTGTGTACATTCCAGAAATAGGACTCGCGACCACCCTCCTATTATCTTGATTTTCGTGACGTATTATGATTTGTTTTTCTATTCTGTTCCATGCTAGTCCTTCCTATTAAAATATATACGCTGACTAAGTAGATAATTGTAACTTTATGATTGTAGCATCATGCATATTCTCTTTGTTATAAATTATTTAAATGTGGTCGAACACTAAAAGGATTGATGCTTCCTCCCTGGTTGCACTACCAAAGGTATAATTACATGAAATAAAATTACACGTTGATTTTCTTATTGTCATTTTATAGATACTTCTTTTGAAATTAATTATATACCGGTACATTATTAAACACCGACACAATTGACAGTTTTATGCTGATACGCTGATTACCGAGTCGTCGTTGCAAATGTGTTTTATCTAACGTATTTGTTTTATTAACGTTATTTGTTCACATTAAATACCGATAGAATACTATAAATTAAATATTCGGTTAAGAAGATTATTACATTATGAATGCCTCACGAAACACAATTGCAAAGTTAAGCTATAACAATAGGAATATTTATAAAGAAGATTCTTTAAGTAATTACATTCCAGAAAAAAACCATAATATTAAATTCTAACTTCAATTATTTATTATCTATTTTGTTTTATGTGTATGAAGGAGACAAAAGGCAGACTGCCTGTAACGAGCGTCTCCACCAAGGCCAAAATAGTGACAGAGAGGCAAATTCAAGGAACGTTGGAGTCAAAATGGTTGGACACACGAAGTTTAAAGCAGTTTAAGTCATAGGATGAAGACAAGATTGGTTGAGGGAAAGAGATCCAGAGTTCACTAGTTGGATAGAATAAAAGACTAAGAAAATTTGCTAATTCTTGGATTGGAGAGCTGGACAGAATAGGAGTGGGATTATGTTAACAGGCGGATGCCTCGCACTCGCTGCAAGGGAGGGGGTATGCACTGAGAGAGCTCTGAAGAACACTGATTGTTGTAATAGCGGTGACAGACTGCATCATTGCGGCGTGTACACAGAGATTGTAGGGAACTAGTAAGAGGAAGGGAGTTAATGAAGAGAAATACTTTTGACTCTGCTCTTTTGAGAAGTGAGGGATGGGTGGAACCTCCCCCCACATGCGAACAATACTCGATACATGGGCGTACTATTCCCCATTGCAGAGCAGTAATCTTTGCGTTGGTGAAGAACCCGCAAAGACACTTGAGTACACAATACTACAAATCATTGTATATCTGGCTCAAATTATTAAATGGTTGGTTTGCAAAAATAATGAGCAACACTTGGAGCAAATACATGTATATGGAAATAATTGTAGTAATGTTACTGTATTTGACTTCATACTTAATTTCACATACCTGGTTTATAGGTCCTAAAACATTAAAATATGATTATATATATATATATATATCTATATATACTGTACATACAGTATATATATATATATCTATCTATCTATCTATCTATCTATCTATCTATATCTATATATATATATATATATATATATATACGTATATATATATATTGAGTATATATTACAAATACACGTGAGCCACTAAATGTCTCTAATCTCTCAGTGGGGTTCGGCGGTTCGAACCCCACTGAGAGATTAGAGACATATATATATATATATATATATATATATATATATATATATATATATATATATATATACATACCGGTATATATATATATATATATATAAAGGCATTACTAATTGCTATTTTCTATCTCTTTCCTCATTTCACTAATTTATATATTATTTTTCTTGTCCCTTACTTTTCGTTTTTTCCTCCCACTCATCATCATCTCGTTCCCTGGCAAAGAAAACTAATGCTTGAAAGCCCTCGGTTGTGGTGGTTCGTGACTTCCTTTATGTTTCCGACACCATTATGTTTTTCCTTTACTCTTTCATTCCATTTTAATGTTTATATGTTTATATCCTTTTTGGTTTACATATATATTTTTTTTGAACAACACCTTCTCGAGCTAAAGATATTCATATGACAGTAGCCTTTCTATATGACTGTTACCAGCTAAGTTTATATATTTAAGTTGTCTTGAATTGTATTAGCCAAGTATGAATTCCATGGCTATGTATTGAATATCATGGGTAATTTTTCTGGGCTCCCTTCTTCCTCATATTTAGCCCCATTAGTTTTCAGATTTTATGAAGTTCGGCTCATTAGTTTGGCGATTTGTAGACCTTTCTTCCCATATCTATATCAAGACCTTTCGTGCCATTTAGGGGTCAATGTTTCCCTGGCGAGCGAAAACGAGCCTGTAATTTTAAGAGAAAGGAAGGTTTGCATGTGACAAAGAGGTTACTGTAGTCTCTCTCGCTCTCGCGCTCTCTCTCTCTCTCTCTCTCTCTCTCTCTCTCTCTCTCTCTCTCTCTCTCTCTCTCTCTCTCTCTCTCTCGAATTAGTTATGATCAATATGAATACAACTCGTAACCATGGCTGGCAATTAAAGTTGAAGTGGTTTAACGCTAGTATACGTGGACATTAAGGGGACAGGGGATATGTTTTGGGTTTATTTATTTATATATTCATTTATTTTGTTAGTTTCCTCTGTAGGCCTTCAGACGTTCTGCCCATTAGTATGGCGATTTTAGGACCTTTCACCCCAATTATCTGACATTATTAAGGCCCTTTGTGCCTTTTAGGTGTCGATTGTTTTCCAGGCGAGCGATAGCGAGCCTGTAATTTTAGGAAGAACCGGCCTTCGGCTGGGATATTTTTCTACAAATTTTGTTTACACATTTATCTAGAAGGGTGATCTTGGAGATTTTGTTTAAGCTTGATGGAGGTCTAGGGAGGAAAAAAACGGTAAATCAATAAATCAACTGACCAATATGTAAACCCTTCCCCTTGAAAAGCAAGCCTGTGTGTGGGCTGATGATAAAGTGCCGAAAATAGGCATAGCACAATTTGCCTCCCGATATTGCCTTCCCCATATGAATCGGTAATGTCGCTGGAGTCGTTTTCATTACGTGCTCATTCTTGCCACCTCTCTCCAACACCTCCGTTCATTGTAGAATTTTAACCCTTGAGTGTTATGTCGCGTTTTGACAGTGTATTCTGGCTATTATTAGACGATTATATTCAGATTAGGAAGGGTATATGGAAGTCAGAGGGTTAATTGATATAGTATTTACCCTTTTAATTCCCACAGATTCTTGCTAAACTGTATACACTAGTCTAATAATACCAAGAATAAACGAGTCATGATCTTCAAAGGGTTAATGTAATCGGGCAGCATATATATATCAACATACTTGGGTCATTATTTTAATTGACTTGAAACGATAAATTATGTTAGTTAATACAGCTTGCACCAAAGCAAGACGTTAACCCATTCACTACCGGTGCCGTTCTTTTAACATTATGCTGGCTACTATTACCCGATTGTAGTCTGTTAAAAAAGGGCCTCCATCAATTAACAGGCTTCGAACTATCTCGCTTAACCCTTTTTACTACCACAGATCCTTCGTAAACTGCACCAAATCGTCTATATATAACTAGAATATAATTCAAAAGACGTCGCCGGTACAGAAGGGATTAAACCAAGGCGATCTACCACAATTTCGGGAACCCACCTCGTTTTTTTCTCTCTCTCCCTCGCTCTCTGGGTTGTATCCATTTGGCCCCATTCAGCCTACTGTTTTAAGACGTTTATCCCCATCCAGGTGTCGTTTCTTCCTGGCGAGTGGTAGCCAGCCAGCATATTATTTTAAGTGGTTTTGACAGCAGGCTAAATTTGTACATTTTTCGATAGAAAAATGTCTTCGGCGAAGCCGGATATCTCAATAAAATGCTGGCTCGCTGTCGCTCGCCAGGAAGAAATCGAAACCTGGATAGGGATAAATGTCTCAAAACAGTAAGCTGAATGGGGCCGAACGGATACAAGCCAAAGAAAGAGAGAAAGAGAAAAGGAGAGAAAAAAAGCAGGTGACCCCCCTTAAATCTTTTTAATGTAGCAAAAAATTTCCCAATGGTAAAATATAAAAAAGACGCAGCTATGAAATAGGTGTGTTCGCAGAAGCGGATATTGCGATAGGGCACACTCAATAGGTGCACACTCAATATTGCGATAGGGCACACTCAATAGCTTACTACTGTGAGTTGTATTGCGATAGGGCACACTCAATAGCTTACTACTGTGGGTTATATTGCGATAGGGACTCGCTCAATAGCTTACTACTGTGGTTTATATTGCGATAGGGACTCACTCAATAGCTTACTACTGTGGGTTATATTGCGATAGGGACTCACTCAATAGCTTACTACTGTGGTTTATATTGCGATAGGGACTCACTCAATAGCTTACTACTGTGGGTTATATTGCGATAGGGCACACTCAATAGCTTACTACTGTGGGTTATATTGCGATAGGGCACACTCAATAGCTTACTACTGTGGGTTATATTGCGATAGGGACTCACTCAATAGCTTACTACTGTGGTTTTTTTTTTTTTTTATTGCGAAAAGGGACCTCACTCAATTGTGAAAAACTTTACTAATTGTGGGTTATATTGCGATAGGGCACACTCAATAGCTTACTACTGTGGGTTATATTGCGATAGGGCACACTCAATAGCTTACTACTGTGGGTTATATTGCGATAGGGCACCTCAATAGCTACTACTGTGGGTTATATTGCGATAGGGCACACTCAATAGCTTACTACTGTGGGTTATATTGCGATAGGGCACACTCAATAGCTTACTACTGTGGGTTATATTGCGATAGGGCACACTCAATAGCTTACTACTGTGGGTTATATTGCGATAGGGCACACTCAATTGCTTACTACTGTGGGTTATATTGCGATAGGGCACACTCAATAGCTTACTACTGTGGGTTATATTGCGATAGGGCACACTCAATAGCTTACTACTGTGGGTTATATTGCGATAGGGCACACTCAATAGCTTACTACTGTGGGTTATATTGCGATAGGGCACACTCAATAGCTTACTACTGTGGGTTATATTGCGATAGGGACTCACTCAATAGCTTACTACTGTGGTTTATATTGCGATAGGGCACACTCAATAGCTTACTACTGTGGGTTATATTGCGATAGGGCACACTCAATAGCTTACTACTGTGGGTTATATTGCGATAGGGACTCACTCAATAGCTTACTACTGTGGGTTATATTGCGATAGGGACTCACTCAATAGCTTACTACTGTGGGTTATATTGCGATAGGGCACACTCAATAGCTTACTACTGTGGGTTATATTGCGATAGGGCACACTCAATAGCTTACTACTGTGGGTTATATTGCGATAGGGCACACTCAATACCTTACTACTGTGGTTTATATTGCGATAGGGCACACTCAATAGCTTACTACTGTGGGTTATATTGCGATAGGGCACACTCAATAGCTTACTACTGTGGGTTATATTGCGATAGGGCACACTCAATACCTTACTACTGTGGGTTATATTGCGATAGGGACTCCCTCAATAGCTTACTACTGTGGTTTATATTGCGATAGGGCACACTCAATAGCTTACTACTGTGGGTTATATTGCGATAGGGCACACTCAATAGCTTACTACTGTGGGTTATATTGCGATAGGGACTCACTCAATAGCTTACTACTGTGGGTTATATTGCGATAGGGACTCACTCAATAGCTTACTACTGTGGGTTATATTGCGATAGGGCACACTCAATAGCTTACTACTGTGGGTTATATTGTGATAGGGCACACTCAATAGCTTACTACTGTGGGTTATATTGCGATAGGGCACACTCAATAGCTTACTACTGTGGGTTATATTGCGATAGGGCACACTCAATAGCTTACTACTGTGGGTTATATTGCGATAGGGCACACTCAATACCTTACTACTGTGGGTTATATTGCGATAGGGCACACTCAATAGCTTACTACTGTGGGTTATATTGCGATAGGGCACACTCAATAGCTTACTACTGTGGGTTATATTGCGATAGGGCAAACTCAATAGCTTACTACTGTGGGTTATATTGTGATAGGGCACACTCAATAGCTTACTACTGTGGGTTATATTGCGATAGGGCACACTCAATAGCTTACTACTGTGGGTTATATTGCGATAGGGACTCACTCAATAGCTTACTACTGTGGTTTATATTGCGATAGGGACTCACTCAATAGCTTACTACTGTGGGTTATATTGCGATAGGGCACACTCAATAGCTTACTACTGTGGGTTATATTGCGATAGGGCACACTCAATAGCTTACTACTGTGGGTTATATTGCGATAGGGACTCACTCAATAGCTTACTACTGTGGGTTATATTGCGATAGGGACTCACTCAATAGCTTACTACTGTGGGTTATATTGCGATAGGGACTCACTCAATAGCTTACTACTGTGGGTTATATTGCGATAGGGCACACTCAATAGCTTACTACTGTGAGTTATATTGCGATAGGGCACACTCAATAGCTTACTACTGTGGGTTATATTGCGATAGGGCACACTCAATAGCTTACTACTGTGGGTTTTTTTTTTTTTTTTTTAAAAAGACCTCCGTCTACGTATTGTGAAAAACCTGTTATCCTCCGGCTAATTGTGGGGTTGAGTGAGTGAAGGGGGGGACAGTGAATGAAGGAGGATACATGTTTTTCATAATACGTGTTGCTAGCCCCAAACGCGCGAGCAACTGTGGCTTTCAACCATCGGACACATCCCCTTTTATTTATGTGGGTTATATTGCGATAGGGCACACTCAATAGCTTACTACTGTGGGTTATATTGCGATAGGGCACACTCAATAGCTTACTACTGTGGGTTATATTGCGATAGGGCACACTCAATAGCTTACTACTGTGGGTTATATTGCGATAGGGCACACTCAATAGCTTACTACTGTGGGTTATATTGCGATAGGGACTCACTCAATAGCTTACTACTGTGGGTTATATTGCGATAGGGACTCACTCAATAGCTTACTACTGTGGGTTATATTGCGATAGGACACACTCAATAGCTTACTACTGTGGGTTATATTGCGATAGGGCACACTCAATAGCTTACTACTGTGGGTTATATTGTGATAGGGACTCACTCAATAGCTTACTACTGTGGGTTATATTGCGATAGGGCACACTCAATAGCTTACTACTGTGGGTTATATTGCGATAGGGACTCACTCAATAGCTTACTACTGTGGTTTATATTGCGATAGGGCACACTCAATAGCTTACTACTGTGGGTTATATTGCGATAGGGCACACTCAATAGCTTACTACTGTGGGTTATATTGCGATAGGGACTCACTCAATAGCTTACTACTGTGGGTTATATTGCGATAGGGACTCACTCAATAGCTTACTACTGTGGGTTATATTGCGATAGGGCACACTCAATAGCTTACTACTGTGGGTTATATTGCGATAGGGCACACTCAATAGCTTACTACTGTGGGTTATATTGCGATAGGGCACACTCAATACCTTACTACTGTGGGTTATATTGCGATAGGGCACACTCAATAGCTTACTACTGTGGGTTATATTGCGATAGGGCACACTCAATAGCTTACTACTGTGGGTTATATTGCGATAGGGCACACTCAATAGCTTACTACTGGGGTTATATTGCGATAGGGCACACTCAATAGCTTACTACTGTGGGTTATATTGCGATAGGGCACACTCAATACCTTACTACTGTGGGTTATATTTTGATAGGGACTCACTCAATAGCTTACTACTGTGGGTTATATTGCGATAGGGCACACTCAATAGCTTACTACTGTGGGTTATATTGCGATAGGGACTCACTCAATAGCTTACTACTGTGGGTTATATTGCGATAGGGCACACTCAATAGCTTACTACTGTGGGTTATATTGCGATAGGGACTCACTCAATAGCTTACTACTGTGGGTTATATTGCGATAGGGCACACTCAATAGCTTACTACTGTGGGTTATATTGCGATAGGGACTCACTCAATAGCTTACTACTGTTGGTTATATTGCGATAGGGCACACTCAATAGCTTACTACTGTGGGTTATATTGCGATAGGGCACACTCAATAGGGCACACTCAATAGGGCACACTCAATAGCTTACTACTGTGGGTTTCAGTTGCCGTGTTACATCGTTTTGGGGATTAACTTACTAACCAACAGTTGGAATAGTATGATATTTTGCCACAGCTTGTTTCACACCTTGCCCTAGTTTTCGTTAATATTGTGCATTACCTAAAGTGGATAATTAAGTCACTGGTCCCTGTGTCATGAGCTTAAGGTCACACCTGAATGACGAAGAAACGGACAAGGCTACCGTGGCTTACCTGTGAAACCACCAAACCATTATTGCTCCTCCATCAAACACGGTAGTTATTAGCCACCACCCAACCCTATGTTGGTCTTTACTTTCAAGTTATCTGTCACTATTAATTATAAATATACAAATACATATTTTGTATATATATATTTATATTTGATAGTGACAGATAACTTGAAAGTAAAGACGATAATATGGTTGGGTGGTGGCTGATAACTACCGTGTTTGATGGAAGAGCAATAATGGTTTGGTGGTTTCACAGGTAAGCCACGGTAGCCTTGTCCGTTTCCTAGTCATTCAGGTGTGACTTTAACCTCATGACACAGGGACAAGTGGCTTAATTCTTCACTTTTGTTAATGCACAATGTTAACAAAAATTAGGGCAAGGTGTGAAACAAGCTGTGGCAAAATATCATACTGATCCAACTGTTTGTTCATAAGTTATTTTCGAAAAACGATGTAACACGGCCTCTGAAACTCATACTAGGCCATTCAAAATCAATTGATAGAAACATTTATAATTTTGAATGACAATTTTTTTTCCCATGGCAATTTATTTGATGTTAAATAAAATCACATCTAGCCATTAATCAAATATATCTATAAATAATCTCAAATGTATGAAATATTTGTTGCTTTGTCCACATAAACTAATTAATTATAAGCTATAAATCTTGTTTTCGAGACCAGAACATTAAACATTAATTTGTATTCACCCTCACAATTATGTCATGACCTGATAAAATGTAAGAACCTTTGACAAATGTATTCACGCCTGCGATCTCTCTTTCATAATACTAATACTATTCACTACACCAAAGTGTTTGTGTTGATAATAGTATATACGGAACATGTGTTATTTGGCAAAACTTTTTTAACTTTTAACTTTATAACACCGGGTTTTTTTTCTCTCCTTTTCTCTCTTTCCCTGGCTTGTATCCATTCGGCCCAATTCAGCCAACTGTTTTAAGAAGTTTATCCCCATCCAGGTGTCGGTTTTTTCCTGGTGAGCGATAGCGAGCCAGCATTGTATGGAGAAATATGGCTTCGCTGGAGAAATTGTTCTATCGAAAAATGTACACATTTAGCTTGCTGTCAAAAGAAAAAAATATATATGCTGGCTCGCTACTGTTCGCCAGGAAAATATTGACACCTGGATGAGGTAAACGTCTTAAAACAGTAGGCTGAATGGGGACGAATGGATACAAGCCAAAGATAGAGGGAGAGAAAGAGAAAAAAAACAAGGTGGGCTCCCTTAAGCTTACATAGTTTCATAGTATTATACTGTAAACATTGTAATTACACACATTATAATTACTTATGTTAGTGCGGATATAGTTTGCATTTGATAGGTATATTTTTTGAAATGCTGTTTTTATTCCCAATCACTTTTCATGATTAATAATAGTCTTATTTTATATCCACTATTTTGCGTACCCTTTCCCACACTCTTTTCTTCTCATTGGCTATGTTCAATGTAAATAATTCGCTTTAATTCTCTTTCAACAGTCACATGTTATTATTTGATCTTCTTTTGCTCTCTGCCCCTCCTCATATTTGATGTGTTCTTGTCTCAACTTTGTAATCTTTATTTCCAATGTTTTAACTCCATGCTCGATTGTTCTGAACATTATCTATATACGTTTGCAGCTGGTATTGGTAAGTAATTCCAGTTAAATATATGTTCCATAAAACTGAGCTTTTAGGAAATATTAGGAAACGAAATTGTGAAACGTAAGCGTGTTCTCTCAGCGTGATCAACCTCAAGTGTACGCCCAAAACCTGACGATTGTATGTTTACAGCCTCACGATAAGAGTCTTGTAACTGACCTAGAAATTCACTGTTTAATTTTCCCAGGGTTCAAGCCCTGGCTGGGTCATATCACAAAAATAGTTAATATATTACGGCTCTACTTGTTTATTCAGAGAGGCCTTAAATGTGCCCCAGATTACAAGTATCATTCTCTAGTACTAAGCTGCTAGTGTATGTGTGTGAGTTGTATGTGTGTATGGCATCAAGCTACGCGACCACGAGTCAGAGCAGGTGGTGGTGGATGGGATCTGATTCCAAATGAAGCCACTATTTTTAAGCTCCTCGGTGGCCTAGCGGTTAAGGTGTTGGAGTGCTGTAATACTGGCCTGGTCATATCACACAAATATTAAATAAGGTGAAAATATGCCTCGGAGGACCTTTTCGCCACTGTCTAGTTGATGAAATTGTTGTAAATTATATTTGTCAGAGGTCTCTAAAAATTAATGGTAAATTGCTTAGTAACTTAATTCTATCCCCACATTAAGGTTGAATTTTCTATTTTCATTTCAGTGTTCGAATATATTTAGGATCTGGTGTTTGATTTTTGTTGTCGTAGCCTTGGGGTTAAGGGGAGATTTGTACTTAAGAGTTTTTTTCCCTTTCTCTCACAATGTTTAGTCCCATTACTTCAGAGATTTTAAGACGTTTGCCCCATTAGCTTGGCGATTTTAATATCGCCAAACCCAGACTAATGGGAAAACGTCTTAAAATCTCCAAAGTAATGGGACGTCTTACACTTTCCAAACTAATGGGATATTTTGCCCCATTTCTGTCAATTGTAAGACATATTCATGTTTAGGGGTTGATGTTTTCTTGGCGAGCGATAGCAAGCCAGAAATTTATGAAGAACAGACCTTCGGCCAAGACATGCTTCTACCGAAAAATGTAAACATTTATCTCGAAGGAGGGTCTTGGAAGCGTTTTTCAAGCTTGATGGAGGTCTAGGGAACAAACTAAAAACCTCCCCTTAACATCGGTGAACTTGGGTTACAATAACACCATTATAATAGCGTCAATCTTCTTTGTTATGCTCCATCATTGATTGACATGATTAGATTTTCCAGATAACCCTAGAGAATTCCAGCTGATATGTAAATTTTCTCACAATTTCCTTTTTATTTGTTTTAGTATATTATGCATGATTGTTTTTAATGTCTGTCTATTTTGTATTTAGTTATATACATCGTAGTGTCGTTTCCCAATGTCGCCCCTCTCTTTCTCTATCTCTCCCTCTCTTTGTCTGTAATTTACCAAACTTCTAGTCAGTGGAAATAAAACCAATTAAATGAATACCATAATCTGTTAAGTAGACAACTAAAGGAACGTTAACCATCACCACCATTTGTTCTTCAATTGTGGCATTATTGGTTTCAATACCTTTACAATCCATACGTTTGTGCTAAATATAAACCTTTCTTTTTATGTATGCACTTTATAAGTTATTTTATGACTAACAACTCTCCTTATTCTCCTCTTCTGGACTACTATGCTTTATTAATTGTTTTCCTTCTTATATTTTAAATTTGTTCACGATACCTCCCCACACTCTTTTCTACTCGTTTCGTATACAGTATATATATATATATATATATATATATATATATATATATATTGCATACATCTCTCTCTCCTTGTCATCCCACCCTTCTCTCCCTTCACTTGAAACATTCAACATCCTCTAATTAATAATTTGACCGATGTCTTGTTTGTAGCTCTCTCTCTCTCTCTCTCTCTCTCTCTCTCTCTCTCTCTCTCTCTCTCTCTCTCTCTCTCTCTCTCTCTCTCTCTCTCTCTCTCTCTCTCTCTCCCTCTCTCTCTCTCTCTCTCTCTCTCTCTCTCTCTCTCTCTCTCTCTCTCTCTCTCTCTCCTCTCTCTCTCTCTCTCTCTCTCTCTCTCTCTCTCTCTCTCTCTCTCTCTCTCTCTCTCTGTCTCTCTCTCTCTCTCTCTCTCTCTCTCTCTCTCTCTCTCTCTCTCTCTTCTCTCTCTCTCTCTCTCTCTCTCTCTCTCTCTCTCTCTCTCTCTCTCTCTCTCTCTCTCTCTCTCTCTCTCTCTCTCTCTCTCTCTCTCTCTCTCTCTCTCTCTCTCTCTCTCTCTCTCTCTCGCCATTATTGCTTTAAATTTCCTTTGAAGATGACGCTGCAATGTTTGCTAAGTAGCTCTTGTCCAGGTGAGCTGAGTAGTTTGTGGTTTACGAGGTTTGTGAGTCAATTTCGATCAAAGTAAATTGATGACAATGGAAAGGTAAGTCGACATAGGATGAATAATTTGATTTATGGCGAAACACTGACAGCATGTGATGAACTTGAGTATCTTTACGACATGATTGAAATATAAGATAAAATTGTGCATCGAAAATCAGAGAGACAAGGAAACCCATGATAAAGAACAGAGCGGGAGTCATTTATCACCATTGTTGCTAAGTAAGAGAGACTGACGTACCTACTAAAAAATGTACATGGTGTCCTACAAATGTCAACAAAAAATAGTATATGGTTGATGTGTTATAGAAGAAATGTTCTTAGTGGATCAGGGAGACAAAAGGCAAAACTGCACGAGACAAGTGCCTCCCCCAAAGTTGAAAGAGTGACAGGGCCAAAATCAAAGAATGTTCGAGCCAAAATGCCTGGACTTTCGGAGTTTGATTAAGCCATAAAGTTGAGGGAAAGATAGATTTCGGGAGAGAGTTCCAGAGCTCAACTGTTGGATTGGAGAGTCGCACATAGTAGGGGTGGGATTGTGTTGCAAGACGGGTGCTACGTGCTCTACGTAGAGGAGATGGTATACACTCGATCTCACTGAGAGGGCTCCATGGTAATAGCAGTAAAATAGTGAGAGAAATGCAACACTGCAGCGAAGATAAAATAATATATTGCAGAGAATCGGTGAGTGGATGTGAGTTTAGCCGTCCAGCTGACTCAGTTGATAGCGTGTTTGCTTCCCACCCACCCTGCAGACTCAGGTTCAAGCCCCACTCAGGTTGATAAGTTTTTCTGGGATATAACCGGCGGTTACCGTCTCCCCTTGAACAAGGGAGATGGGTAATGGTCTCTGGTTGATTAAAGACATTCAAGAGCTTGTGAATCCTCGAAAGAGGAGATACGGGCGCTATATATAGAAGTAACCAGATGATTATTATAATTATTCATGTGACGAAAGGCTTTCTTTTTCACTTTGTCTAGAAGTGTCATGTCAAAGGATCCTCCCAACACATGCGAACAACAAGAGTAGTAATACTGTATGGTCTTTCCAAGAGAGATAAAAATAAAATAAGACACCGAGAACATTTAGAGAAGATTAAGTATGTTGCTGAAGAGTAAGTGATAATCTTGTGTGAAGTTATGACGAGTATACAGATGGAGATATTTTTGGAAGCTTTGAAAGTAACAAGGTTTTCTCTGCCATAATCAGAGTTAGTAGAAAGATCAGAAGATAGGCGTGCCATGACCCCGTTACGTGAGTTTTGGAGTGATTGCAAGACATGGCTAGACTGACTGAAGAAAGCTAAGTACGAATGGTGGATGACAATGAGTTGAAAGATAGGGAAACCTGCATAACAAGAATGGAAAAATTTGTTATTATGTTTAAAAGCAAGGACAAAAGTGAATAAATCTATATAATTGGTAAATTAATGAATGGGAACAGCTAGTACACAGAGTATGTGTGGAGGATTTGTGTATTATAGAGGGACACAAATTCCAGATTTGGGATAAGTTTGTGAATTCAAGGACTGATGTATTTGGCGTAATATGTTTTCTTTTTAAAACTTATTTTTCCAACTCCTTATCTTTCTATTGACTTGGTGTATCCTATCGTCCCTTAGCAATGTCTATCTTGATAACTGACTGATTGATTGGCCTCAATTATAATTTGTCTTACCTCATGGTTCCCTTAACCCCAACAACGTCAAGTCCAAGTCGGTAGATTCTATGCACCTCAGGTTTTGTGCCTTGAACGTTAAATCTGTAGAATCTGTCTTACTAATTTCCTGGAATTTTTCCATGAAATGCTGAGTGAGTAAGACAAAAGTAGAGCCATAGACATACTTTACTTAAATTTTCAAAAAGCTTTTGACAAAGTGCCTCATTGCAGCCTAATGTCAAAAGTGAGTGCACTAGGTATCAATGCAGAGGTTACAAATTTGATAGAATGTTAGCTAACAGGTAGACAGCAATGAGTGGTAATCAATGGTGTTTCTTCTGAGGGGACTCCAGGCACTTCTGGAGTTCCACAGGGATCTGTCCTTGGCACACTTTTGTTTATCATATATGTCAATGACATCGATATTTGTTTGTTGAGTGTGATCTCCAGGTTTCCAGATAACATAAAGCTTCTAGTGAATGTGTAGGATCACAAAGGGGTTGAACAACTCAGGAAGGATCTCAACAGACTTGGTGAATGGTTGGAGACATGGCAGATGTCAATAAACTTTGAAAAGTGCAAGGTGAGGCATATCGACGAAGCAAACCCCAAGACAGGCTATTCGCTATTGGGAATGCCTCTGAAAGTGACTGGCTTGGAAAAGGACTTGTGTACTCTGATCAGCAGTAACCTAAGCTTTTCCAAGCAGTGTACTGAAGTAGAGAAGAAAGCACAGAAACTATTGTGCTATATTAAAAGGCAATTTATGTATACAAATAAGGAAATAGTCCTCACACTTTACAACGCTCTGATACGGCCTTTCCTGGAGTATGATGTTCAATTCTGGTCTGCAACACTCGGGAAAGATATAGAGCAACTGGAAAGAGTAAAAGCTAGCTATACAAAGCTTGTTCCATCGATTATAAGCCTGAGGTATGAGGACCGTTTGAGATATCTTGATCTCTTTCCGCTGGAAACATGTAGACTACGAAGTCCGCTTATTGAAGTCTTTAGAATACTTAAGGGGGTATTAGTTTATTTATTTATTCATTTATAATAGTTTTAAGTTCCTCCCTAGATCTCAATCAAGCTTAATGAATAATCCTCAAGATCCCCCTTCAAGATAATTTGTAAATTTTTCGGTAGAAAACAAAATTCACGGCCAAAGGCCGGTTCTTTCACAATTACAGGCTCGCTATCGTTTGCCTGGAAATAATCAACTCTTAAATGGCACGAAAGTTGTTGACAATGATAAAGAAATGGGACAAATGGTATTAAAATTGACAAACTAATTGGTCGAACGTCTTTAAATCTTAAAACTAGTTGGGTCCAGAAAAAGCAACTACCTTCCCCATAATGGGTTTGACAAGTTGGATTATAGCATAATGTTTAGCCTCGATATAAATACAACACGTAACCATGGCTGAAAGTTAGAATTGAAAATGTTCAGCACTAGTATTTGTAGAATCTTTTCCACATATAAGATCTGCTCTACCTGGAACAAACTTACCTAAGAAGTTGTAAACAGTTCTTCAGTAAGCAGTTCAAGAAGAGAGTAGATAGTCTGTTGCACACTCTGTAATGTGCATAGGGCACTGAACAAGTTATCTCCTTCCACTTAGCGTATCTCCGCAGAATGGACCGAAAAGTCTTTGAGATACTGATTATTCCTTGTAACTCATAGTACTCTCTCTTCCCATATATTTGTCATCCCTACTCCTTACCTTTTCCTCCCCAGTTAGCCTATTAGCCAGCCCCCATCGCTTTTCGTCTCTCTCTCTCTCTCTCTCTATCTCTCTCTCTCTCTCTCTCTTTCTTTTTTCTCCCTCTCTCCCCCATCACAATTGTTGGTCCCCTCTCCCCATATTTTTCTCTCGCCTGCCGCACGTCCTGTTATATATTTGTTTATTGTTTGCTGTACCCTGCCATGCAACCTCTCTTTTGTTCGTTACCCTCCATCCCCCCAGCTCCCCCCTCTCTCTAAAAAGTTATCACCCTACATTTCCCCTCCCAACTCCTGCGAACCCTCTACAAATTTCCCTCCGTACGTTGTTTTTACACTTTCTCCTCCCCCCCCCCCCCCTACTACCCCTTTCCCCCGGGATTCTTCACAACATCATCCCCCTCAACGATTCTTCATGCCCCTCCCCCACCCCCCCCCCCCCTACCTCCCCACCCACCCAACTCATTATGCCCCAACGGCTGGATGGGATTCCTCTCATTTCTCCCTTGTCACCCTCCCTTCACCTCCACACGCGTCAAGATGGGAAAGGCTGGCGCTCTCTCTCGCTCTCTCTCTCTCGTTATCTGCCTATTTATCTGTCTGTGTAACCCAATCTGCATCTTCATCTTCTCTCCTTCACATCTCCATTGTCACCCTCTTTATCTTCACTAATGTCAAGATGGTCGCTGGCTCTCTTTCTATAGTTCTCTCTATCGTTTTGTTTTATTTGTCATCATACTCTAAGTAAATAATGTTTTTGGCATCACCGTAAAAACTTACAAAACCCAGTTCACTATTCAGACTAATTTGGTAATTAACTACTATGTCATATAATTATTATTACATCTAAACATTTAAATGTTTATGAAAACATAATTAACCCTATCAATATCGGATGTTATATTAATTTTCCAGACCCTTACCTCTCAGCCATGTTGCAAACGTACCGCAAAACCAAGCAATAATATTATCGCTGTTTTAACCCACAATAATTGCCTCTACATGCAATGCACTTTATTATACATTAAAAAAAAGACAAAAGCCCATACTATAACATAACTGAAAAGAAACAATAGCACAAACTATCGAATTATCAATCAAAATTGCATGATTATAAAATATTGAATAATTCTTTGGAGTTCAACTCATCATATTAGTGCTACACGCTCAGCAACTATAGTATATGTATATGAAATACAAAGTATTTTACATGCTTTTTCCAACTATTAGATCAGAAATTGTTTACCATTAATAGTTGGTTTTGTATGCGTATTATCATAAAATGCATGTATTATAAACATGGTGCCATAACCAAAAATGTTTATTCAAGCTAAATTTTCAATCATAATAATTGTGCCTACTACATCAACAGAAAGAAAGAAGGCCAATCTAGAATATTACCATAAAAATATCTCAACAACACATTGATTGATCATAGTTAAAATTGATTCTGAATGGAATTTGTTTTCATTCTTCCGACTTCATCCAAATTCAACTTGTCATATTCCCGAAATTTTAGTGATGACTAAAGGCTTCTATATATGAAATAAGTATTTTTCACACTCATTCCAATAGTGCAATCAAAATGTGTAGTTATTATCATATCTATGTGAATATAATCCGTATTCTGTTTATACAATTTTCGGTTTATTTGGTTCTTGTGAGATTTAGAGCTATGAATTATAGTTTTATGTATAGCTCGTTGCATGAGAAAGCAAATACAATAAGAACAAACTTACATGGCCTAATATTTGTGTTCTACAAATATTTACATATACTCAATGTTCACACACTACTCGTAACAGTCGTAACTGTTTTTAAATTCAGAAGGGTTATAAAGTTAACTCTTATTAATTTACATATGTATTTACCAAAAAGATCAACTTGTATAACACACAACACTATCACAAAGTATTTTTCTAACATGTAATACTCACCATCACATTTGAAATTCTGTTTCCAAAAGGATGGCACAGCGCAACTATACGGTCAACTGACATACTAGCGAGTTATCGATTTCTCATCTCTTTCGCAGCATGACAAGACGCTGCACAGTGTTGCCACTAGTTTCACTATTTCCTTGACATCGATCATTATTTGTAATGTAAAATTTACGTAGTTCACGTTATAAGTTTTTCTTCTCTGAATTTCTGAAGGCTTAGGAACGTGATTCACGTGGCTGACCATTTTGAACAAAACTTCCAAATCACACAAATTACGCGGAAGAGCATGATAGAGTTTTAATATATTTCCAACAAAGCTCACTCAATACTGATGCATATTTATACAAGAAAACTCTCCAGTATTGTAAATAATAAGTATGAGATATAACATCAGCTTCCCCATAGGATGGTGCCTGAGCTGTCCTTGTGAAATAAGTAGGAATCTGTTATGGTAGTTTCAATAGTGACAAGATTTATCCACCTCCTTCAAGATTGTTTTGTAGAAGACTTACATTCCCGCCATGCCTTGCTGTTGCTGAAATATATCCTTTTTTGAGAGTTCCCAGTCAAATGTCATGGTGCTGGTTACTGATACTGTTGCACGGCCCTGCATCTTATTCAATATTGCTAGGTGAATCCATGCTGTACAACCATGCTGCAATATCCACATTGGTTTAGATCTGGGAATTATAGAGAGAGTGAATACTCTCTGATTTAAGCAAATTAATATTGAATATTCTTCTCAAGAACTGTAGCCCAGTTTAATGGGTGGCTCATCTTGCAATAAGGTTCACATGTTTTCCATAGGTGAGGACATTTTCAAAAGGCACTCCAAGGATAGTATGGCACCTTACAGGTTGAATTGTGTCATCGTCAACTATCAGATATATTTTGTTTCACTGATCCTTTATCCTTGGGATATTGAGAACTTATTTTTTCAGCAGCAAATTTAATTTGCTAGGTACGGTCCCCAAAGTTCAATTTTATCTTTCTTTAATTGAAGCAGAAGAGCCCTCTCTCCTGGGACTTCCAAGAGCTACACTACCTGAAGCAGGAGATAGATTGTATTCTGTATCCTGCAAGAACACAGACAGACTCCTGTAATACTGACACTTTTTAAGTAGGAAAAGTAGGTGGCCCCCTATTCCAATTGATTGGCGTCTGCTGATTAATTTATTGTATAAATATCAATGATAGAACGAATCAAATGCACCAGCTATTTCTAGCGTGATAACTCATTAAGTCTTGCTGATGCTGTAGCAGAAAATGACACTTGTCGATGCTTTCAAAAGCCAAATTTCTTGGCTGATACTACAGTACATACAACGATATTAGTTTGTAATTCGTCGAGACAATTTTCATTCCTATTTTGTGTATTGGTACAATTCTAGCAATCTTCCAGAGCTTTGGGGAGTAGTTCTGATGTAAACAGGTGTTGAATATATGAGTGATGTCAAAACTCGACAGTATTAAGCATCCAACTATTACAATTTAGTTACCCTTTAATTCATGTTTTCTGTTGCATCAGGTTACTCCATTTTCTATTGTGTAACCATCCAGTTATATTAAATATATACATATAATATGTATATTAGAAGTTTGTGTATGAATAATTATATTATAAGATCGCAGGATATTTGTTTGGAATTAGAATGCAGTACTGTACTTACACACCGCAATATATAGCAATAGCTCTTATCAGGTTAAATTATTCATATGTTTAATTAATTCAATGTTTTAATGGTATAGTCTAAATGTATTAGTTATAATACATCTGGTCAACGTATATCAATGCCAAGCTATGACTGAGAAATATATATTTATCTATCTAGATAATTTTCCGGATGTGAATAACCCAGCACTCATCCTCTCACAAGTAAACACACGGGAATAAAGTCCGTCCGGCTCTGACCGAATCAGTCGTCCATAATCACAGCCATCCAGCCTTCAATAAGCTTCTCTCTTCTACCTAACCGCTAATATTCTTATGTAGTATAATCACTGGGCCCTTATTATGTATTTAATATCTACTAAACTATGAAATTAACGTCAATTCAGAAGGTAAATTACAAGTATTCATTCTGCTCTATTTTCCTATACTTTTCTATACTATTAATTTTGTTGTAACAGTCTCAACAAGTGAAGACTGGTGTAACCTCTGCATTATAGGTGTATAAAATGAGGCGGTCTTAAGTCATCTAATCCACCTGATGTTGTAGTACTTACAGAAAATAACAACAGCCTCACTTTTATTTTATCTTTAGACAAGCTGTTAAAAAAAACTTCAGTATGCCTAACAAGTTGTGTTGTTTTTGTAAAGTTGAAAAGCTTTAATCTTCTTAGAGAAAATATTTTGCTAAGACCTTCGCTATATCTTTACTCGTGAAAGCCACATTACCATCAGAGAAGCCTTGGTGGGATGAGGTCATCTAATCTTTAGCCAATCCCTATTGCACCTACCTGGTGTTTTGTCCCCATATGTCCTTCATAAAGTTTCTTATTTACCTCAGCGCGCGCGCTCTCTCTCTCTCTCTCTCTCAGGTTCTAATTTGCTATAACATAAGCATGTACCCCTTCGCGAGCGCTAATTGCACTATACCGCGATACGATACGATACACATATGCTATCGCTCTGTTTATATTTCACAATGATCTTTTTACATGATCTTGATTATACATCCACAGATAGAGCAAGGCCTATACTATTATAAAACCGGAAAAAACTCGTATGATCAAATTATTATATTGAATAATAGTTACGGTATATAAGTAATATTTAATCGTGTTTCCTCCAAGTTCACACCGTCATCATTTGGTTATAAGCTGAGCAATATTTGGTTTCCTCTCGCATAAGCATTAGGCTATTCACAGTGCTTTTGGGTCCAGTACAGGATTATATTGATATTCAGTATTCGACAAATGGATATTTATCGTGGTCATGTGCTGTACTGCATGTATAATGGTTTTGATGGTGTAATGGTTAGAGCATGATTGTAAGCTCTGTAGGAGGTATCCTGGGAGGATCACATGTTAAAAGTAATATCAATAGGTCGGTCCTTTGCGATCTGACTTCATCAAATATTATTTCTTCTCCCATAAGCATTAGGCAGTAGTGTAGTTGGGTCCAGTACATGATTAGATTGATATCCAGTGTTCAATAAATGGATATTAAGAGAGGAAAATAGTTAAGGATGAAGGTCAAGATATTAGGGTGAGAGATAGAGGAATATTGATATGTGATGAAAGATGATGAAGTTAAGGGGGTAGTACTTGCTTTTTCTGGACTCCCCTTTTTTTTTTTTTTTTTTTTTTTTCTATGTGATTGAGGGAGGCAAAAGGCATAACTGCCTATAGCGAGTGCCTCCCCCATAGTTGAAAGAGTGACAGGGCCAAAATCAAGGGACGTTCGAGCCAAAATGCCTGGACACACGGAGTTTGAAGCAATTTAAGTCATAGGAAGAGGGAAAGACTGATTCTGGGAGAGAGTTCCAGAGCTCAGATGTTGAGTAGAAGAAAGTTTGAGAGTAACGTTTCACTCTTGGGTTGGAGAGTTGCACAGAGTAGGGGTGGGATTGAGTTGCAAGACGGGTACCACGTGCCCTACGTTTAGCATATTAGTTTTGAGGTTTTAAGACGTTCCTTTCGTTAGGTTGGCGATTTTAAGAACTTTCGCCTCATTTTGTTGTCAATATTAAGACCTTTTGTGCCCTTTAGATGTCGATTATTTCCTGGCGAGCGGTAGCAAGCCTCTAATTTTAAAAGGAACCGGCCTTCGGCCGGGAAATTTTCCTACCGAAAAATGTACACATTTATCTTGAAAAGGGGGTGTTTTTGTAAGCTTGATCGACGTCTAGCAAAGAAACTAAAACATGTATTACTAAATATATATTGTATATAGACCAAAAACTAAGCACTACCCCCTTAAACTTAGTACTGTATGTTTCCCTTGCACTCCTAAGCACAAACAGACACACCATATAAGATAGGAAAGTAGTTAGGAAGGCAGATAATATTAGGTTAGAGATGAGGGAAGATTGAAACACAGAAGGTTAATTGGGCTTGTTGTAGCGTTGTTTCCATTTCCATCTTTACCACAGGCATACACACAGTTTAACCCTTACAGTACCGGCGACGTCTTTTATTATTTGATTTCATATACATTTAGAAGATTTTATTGAGCATGAAAAGGATATATGGTATCTAAATGGGTTAATCGAGATAGTCTGTAGCTTTTTTATTGGTAGACGTTCTTCCTAAGCTTCACAAAATCGTCTAATTATAGCTAGAATAAAATATAGCAGACATCGCCGGTAGAGAAGGGGTTAAGGGGGAGGTAGTTGCTTTTTCTCCCTCATGTTTAGTCCCATTACCTTTGAAATGTTAAGACGTTCGTTTTCCACTAGTTTGGCGATTTTAAGACATTTCGCCCAATTTCTTTGTCAATATGAATACTTTTCGTGCCATTTAGGTGTCGCTATTTTGCTGAATGAATGAATGAATGATGGGATAGAAAAGTGTGAAGGATATAAGAGTATTAGTAGAAGATATAGGTGGGGGAGATATGGAAGGAAAGTGTGAAGGATATAAGAGTATTAGTAGAAGATATAGGTGGGGGAGATATGGAAGGAAAGTGTGAAGGATATAAGAGTATTAGTAGAAGATATAGGTGGGGGAGATATGGAAGGAAAGTGTGAAGGATATAAGAGTATTAGTAGAAGATATAGGTGGGGGAGATATGGAAGGAAAGTGTGAAGGATATAAGAGTATTAGTAGAAGATATAGGTGGGGGAGATATGGAAGGAAAGTGTGAAGGATAAGAGTATTAGTAGAAGATATAGGTGGGGGAGATATGGAAGGAAAGTGTGAAGGATATAAGAGTATTAGTAGAAGATATAGGTGGGGGAGATATGGAAGGAAAGTGTGAAGGATATAAGAGTATTAGTAGAAGATATAGGTAGGGGAGATATGGAAGGAAAGTGTGAAGGATATAAGAGTATTAGTAGAAGATATAGGTGGGGGAGATATGGAAGGAAAGTAGTAGGTAAAAGCTTGCAGGCGGTCTGCATTGCTATTTTTTTCATTTTGGTTGAAGAAGGCTTCTCTGGTGCAGACACTTGGAGAACTGTTTCTTGAAGGCTGGTGAGAGAGGTTTTCCTTCTGCTGCAGCTGCCTTGATCTTCTTGGTCAGCTCACTGAAGGTCTCCTGGAGC
Source organism: Paralithodes platypus (assembly GCA_032716605.1). NCBI lineage: Eukaryota > Metazoa > Arthropoda > Malacostraca > Decapoda > Lithodidae > Paralithodes > Paralithodes platypus. The sequence goes on along the minus strand of CM064542.1, from coordinate 24,883,978 downwards.
TCGCTGGCGGTGGCCCCCAAGTCTATGTCTCCATCTGCTAACTCCTCCACGTCGACATCTTCTCCTATGGTGGACTCGGAGTAGTCGGATGCAGAGGAGGAGGCTGCCACCGGATGTTCAATGGTGGCTGGTGATGGAGTGGAGGTCGAGGCTGTTCCTGCAGAGGTGATAGGTGGTGGTGGAGAGTCAGAGACTGAAGGTGGTGAGGTGGTCTTTGAGAGAGGCTTCTGGAGGTCCAGACGCCTTCTCGGGTGGTTTCTTGGCCTCGTAGCCGGGGTAGGAATGAGGCTGGGTGGTGAAGGTGGTCCTGGAAGAAGCGGGATGATGAAGGAAGGGAGGTGTAGGAAGATACTCCTGAAGCAGCTTGTGATCCCCTTTGCAGAGGGTCACTGCAGTTGTCACAACAACCTGGACCAAATCCGGTGTTGTGCAACTGACTGCTGCTTTGGCTTGGTGGTAATCCTCCCTCTTGCCTCTTCTACCATGTCTTGAACCCTTCAGGATCGCTCCATCAGGCCCCATGACATTGATGGCTTCATCTACTTTCCTTCTCCTCTTGATGTTGAATGTTACCCTCTCATTGGTGGCAAGAGAGGGCACTGGATGGAGAGGATTAGGGTTGGAGATACCTGTGGAGTGAACAAAAATGTCCCCTCCACTGTAGGTAATGAAACCAAACCCCTTTTTGACGTTGAACCATTTGACATGGCCCGTGAGGTTGGTGGTGGCACTGGAACTCACAGCATGCATGGTGGTTGGCTGTGCTGTGGTTGGCTGCTCTCTGATCTATTTTGCTGGTGAGCGATAGCGAACCTATAAATCTAGGAGGAACCGGCAAACGGCCGGCACATTTTTCTACCGAAAAAATGTACAAATATATCTTGAAGGGGGGTTTATAGTATGTTGTATTTATTTGTTTAAGCTTGGTGGAGGTCTAGCAATGGAACTATAAAATAAATGAAGGAATATATTTATAGACCAACAAAATAACCACTACACCCTTAAAGGAGATGAACACAAAAAACGAAAATGAGGAGGTTGGAGGAGGGGGGGAAGGGGTAGAGACATGATGGGAGAGAAGGTGGTGGAGGGTTAATGGGAGCTGGAAATGCCTGGAGAGATATGTGAGGCAAGGAAGCAGGGCAGAAGGAAGAGGAGGAGGAGAGAGAGAGAGATATAGAGTTTAGGGTGGTAATTCAGTGGGTCGTGTATAGAGTATTAGTACTGTACATTATCATTACAACTCGAATAAATGAATAAATAACAGTGTTTAAAGTGTGCTTTTTTATTTTTTATTTGTAGCAAGAGGTTTGCTTATTGATATTTCTAATTTAATTATTATTATTTATTATATATTATAATATATTATTACTTATGGGTGATCAGATCAACATAACCTTTTCAGTATTTTCCTTTTCCCTTAATTCATATTAATGTTAAGTTGTTGTTGCTGTTCCCCAGGCTGTCTGGCCGAGCAGCCCCAAGGTCCCGAGCAAGGCCAAGGCCATAACCGAGCACCCCCACAAAACCCTCCCTGCTTACCACTAATAAAGCCCAGGTGACCGAAGCCACTCCAAGGCAGGGAGCTGAGGAGGGTGTGGAAACACCCGGGAAACCAAAGCACCACGCAAGGCCCTATACCCCTCAACGATTATGAAAGGGAAAGTTGAGGGGCAAAGGAAAAATGTAACGCTTTGGCTCCCAATCTGCCAACCTTAAGGTTGGCAGTACGGAGGTCAATCCACGGAAGAGACGCCGTCACTCGAGATCTAGAAAATATATAAGTAAAAGAAACAGTCAGAGTAAGCTATGGGTATGGCAGAGATCGCTCAGCTCTCACTCTGATAGACCAGCCCATCACCACTTAATGTTAAGTATTATTAGATAGCTGCACTACGCCTACAAGGGTTCATAGCTAGTCAAAGATTAACTAAAATCTATTTCATCGTCTTTATCGCTAGATATCCTTCCTAATCTTAATTAAATCTTCTAAGGTAATTTGAGCATATATCTAAATATATAATCCTCACTCGTTATAATTCCTTAGTCCGTCTTCTGGAATATTTCATTTAACCCTGGTCCACCTCCCTCCAAAACGATATTGACAAACTGGAACGAGTTCAACGAGTTATCATAATAATACTTAGTCTAAAAAAAAAAAATATGCACGGAGCGCTCCGTCTTAGAGAATTAAATGTATTTCCTTTAACCAAACACAGTTTAAGACGCGACAAAAAAGCCTCGACAACATTAATGTAATAAGTACTTTACAATCGACTAATCAAATTACATGTGGGGAAATGGTTGCAAACCCATTGGTAAATCTTTTAACTCACATGAGTCTAAGAATGTATTCTTCAATCGAGTTGTGAATTTGTGGAATGGGCTTCCTTGAGATGCTATAGACTGCAGCACAGGTGATTATTTTAAACATCGCCTAGAGGCCCTAGACCAACACCTTGCCATAACACCTAACGAGCGGCCTAGGCGGTAATTAATATGTACCGCCCAGCGGGGTGTTTTTACCCAAAATAGGGTTGTTTACGTGATCATTTTCATGCCTAAATAAGACCCAGAGCGTAAAACAAGTATCTATCCCTGAAAGGGCATAAACAGAGCTTTCCAATGACACCCCAACAATCCTTGTACGACCGCTAGTTTTCATGCAACAATCGCGCAACACGAGTGCAAAAACCATGTAATTCGGTACTTTCCCTACATAATTCCCTGTGTAGCGAGTGTGAGAGGGTGGAGGAGGGTGGGATTCATGTCAGTTGGTCCACCGTGGTGGTCTGGAGCAGTCATACGCTCGCTACTCTCCTGCCACCACTTATCTCTCTCTCTCAGCAACATTACGTGCTGAAAATGGCACACGACTTATGTTGTGAGCCGCCACATAGTCCAAATTTCTTTCACTTGACATATGTTGCGCGCCCCCAGTTAAGGGTTAAACCTGTGACTGACTGCATTTGTAAGTGAATATTTGTTGTTGTCCTTTTTCCTTAGTTACATCGAGGAACATTACAGGTACAAATATTTAACTAAGATATTACTCACTTTTCCGGAGATACACAAACGATCACTTATAGCTGGGTTATGTAATACATCCAAATTGTTCCCTATTATTATCTCCTAACTGGGTCAGTGACACTACTACTAGGGCAGTACTTCCCTTTCCAATTATCCCTTACCCACTCTAAGCCACTGTTGAAGACTTAGAATCGCAGTGATTTAGAGGGCAAGCAACCTCTAGGGGTTGCTGGACTGTTGTTGCTTGACTTCCTTTGTAATCCTTTGTAATGTTAGCTAGAATACAATACAAGAAGACGAGATGTTACTGACATCGGTAAGTCAAAAGGTAAGCACTATTATGTGGATCTCAAATTAAGAATATTTTCAAATATTCTGTTCGTAGGTTTAATCAAATGTATTTATTTCACTCCCAAAACCAAACACTTCCCAATGAAATTAATGAAAGTATGTGATCCTACTAGGATTTGAACCACATACAGCTCTTAAACACTCTAAGCATTACACCATCAAGACAGTTAAAGGTAAAGTACATGACTACGATTTTATATCCATTTATCGAATATTGGATATCAATCTACTCATGTACTTAAACCCAACAGCATGCAGACACTCAAAATGACAAGTGGTGTATATCTCACCTCCCTCACAACACTGGCAAGTACCTAAAAATTTAATTAATTAATGTATCCAGTACAGGCCATATTTCCGCTTCTCTAGGCTGTCACAAACTATGGAATATTAGTATACATTTTATATAGAAGTTTATGGTATGAGTATCTATCTGTTACCTCCAACGTTTTACAAATTCGAGTCTATCATTTTTGCTTGTGTATTATCTTTTTCTCCCGTCCTCTTTTATCAGTACATATTTTCCAAGACACACACACACACACAAACACACACAAACAAACACACACACACACACACACACACACACTCTCTCTCTCTCTCTGCCTCTTCCTTTCCTTTGCATAATACTCATGGCACCATAAACATTCGAAACAAATTACCATCATTTGCGTTTTCCATGTGAGATTTGCATTTTAAAATTCGTTAGAGAAGTGAACATTAAAGACCAAGATAATTAAATATAACTGTATAGCGTCACACTTTATTAAATAATTTCGATCTATCTATCTATCCAGGATTGCCAGAATTACAATAGGTAATATTTGTAATGATACTGCCCCATAAAAAACGTTGGCATTATTTTGCATACATTACATTATATTTTGTTCCCAACTTGCATGATTATCATTTAATTTGTCAGTATACACTTGATGTTTAATATTCTTCAGATCTCTCTTGGAAAGACCATATTACCATTCTTACTAAAACAGCTTACCTGAAGTTACGAATGTTCAACCATCTCCATGGGTTCTTTATACCCACACACCTTCTTGCTCTGTACAATGGCACAGTGCACCCATGTATCCATGTAGGGGATTCCATCCTACGAGGACAGGTCGAAGAGTTCTGCGACAGAGTCCCAAATCAACGAAAAAGATTTTGCATCCCAGGAGCTGGACTGGACGACATTGTGGAAGCCTTCGAAGATACCACAAAGGATGCAAATGAAAATACCCTTTTTGTCATCCATGCTGGTTCAAATGACGTCATGCGCACCAGATCCGAAGAGTTGATGGAGAAATATCGCAAGATGATCCAGCACTACAAAAACAAGTCAAGGAATATCATCATCTCAAGCATTCTCCCCAAGATCGACGCACCTGACAAATTCTACGACAAGGCTTTCAGCACAAATAGCCGACTAAAACATTTGTGTCTGAGGGAAGAAGTTGAATTCATCAACCTCTGGGACAACTTCTACAACCAGCCTACTCTGTTCCGCAAGGATGGCACTCATCTAAACCCTGTGGGTTCAGCACGCATGGGTCGTCTCCTACACGAAGCAGTCCGCAGCCATGGATCAAAAAACGCCATCCGAGAAGAAGCAGCAGTGACATAAATCATCCAACGCCAAGAAAAAAACAGAGGCAACCGAGGACCACCAGCGATAAGGACCGAAGACAGCGAGGACCGAGGACAGCCATGAACATAAATGTAGATCCGACAAGAACCAAAAATATTATTAAAGAGCGTTCCGTGAGTTCTAAAATAACAAATTTAAAGGTTTTCTATGCAAACGCTCGTAGCATACGCAATAAATTTTCAGATTTAGAGGAGCTAGTGTTTACAGAAAATTATGATGTGATTGGCATAACAGAATCTTGGCTCAATACAGAAGATAGAGACTTTTTAGCAGAGTATTCACTTCCCGGTTATGTAATGTTTGAGAAAAGCCGAATAAATCGAAATGGAGGTGGCGTTTTACTTTATATCAAAGAAATTCTTAACCCTACCCTCTTGTCAAAACCTCAAATTGTGAACGTCGACACATCTTTTGTGCTAATAAAGAATAATAAAGGTACCAAAATAATACTTGCATTAATATACAGACCTCCAGCTCAATCAGTGCAAACTGACCGAGAAATTTACGAACAAATTGCAGACGTAAGTAACTCACAAGATACCGTAATTTTTGGTGACTTTAATTTACCTGTGACCAAGTGGGGCGATACTCTTACTTCACACTCCGGACATGACTTGTATACGAACTTACAAGAGAGTTCGCTTTATCAATTTGTTGGAACGCCGACCCGTGGTAATAACGTTCTTGACATTGTACTTGCAACAAAAGAAGAATTAATAGAGAATTTGAATGTTGGTGATGAATTGAGTAACAGCGACCATCGTACGATAACTTTCACTTTAAAGTTTACTAGTAACGAACCAAATAGTAGCATCGAAAAAGTCCCTAATTTCAAGAAAGCAAACTTCCATAAACTTAGAGCTATGTTTAAAGAAACTGACTGGAGCTTTTTAATTCACAATAACGACATAAATACATCTTGGAAGTTATTCGAAGCCACTTACCTAAAAGCAGTGCAAGACTGCATACCATCGAAAACTCGGCGTCCAGGCCATAATAATAAGCCCAAATGGTGGAATAAAGATATTTCAAACTGCCTGCTTGCTAAAAAATTTGCTAATGATAGATTAAAATCCTCACAAAATGACGAAGAACGGCTGAAATTTGTAGCGCTACGACGCAAAGCCAAAAAGTTAATTAAGCAAAGTAAAAAGACCTTAGAGTTACATATTGCGAATCAAAGTAAAACAAACCCGAAAGAATTCTATAGTTATATCAGAAAGAAAAAAGTCGTTACTTCAACTGTTGGACCGTTAGTCGATGAAAATGGAGAATACACCAAAGACGAAGAACAAATGAGTAATGCCCTCAATCCTTCCTTTGCATCAGTTTTTACAACAGAAGACCTCAGTGATATCCCTACACCATCGATTCAGATTGATAATTCAGATGTTCTAAGCAATATCACCGTTACAGAGAGAGATGTATTGAATTGTTTAGATAAACTCAAGGTAAATAAAACGCCTGGACCTGATACAATCTCGCCTAGAGTTCTAAAGGAAGCTAAGGATGAGCTCTCTAAACCACTGACATTACTATTCAATAAATCCTTGCAGTCTGGAACTATGCCCGATCAGTGGAAGCTAGCCAACGTAACACCGATATTCAAAAAAGGCAGCAAATCCCTACCCAGTAACTATCGTCCAATTAGCTTAACCTCAGTTGTATGTAAAATGCTAGAAACGGTCATACGAGACAGACTCGTAAATCACTTAGAGGAAAATAACATACTTAAAGATACTCAACACGGCTTTCGTAAAAAACGTTCCTGTTTAACAAACCTCTTAGACTTCTTCCACGATATCCTCAACCTCTACGATGAGAGTAAAGCTGTAGATATTATATACCTTGATTTTCAAAAGGCCTTTGACAAAGTTCCCCACAAACGTTTACTGCTAAAACTAAAAGCGCATGGAATACAAGACGGTGTGTTTGAAATGGATAGAAAATTGGCTCAGCGACAGAAAGCAAAGAGTAGTCATAAACGGTAAGGCATCAAAATGGACCAATGTAAGTAGCGGGGTACCCCAGGGATCGGTACTAGGACCAATTCTCTTTCTAATTTACATCAACGACATAGATGAGGGTCTCACCTGTACAATCTCAAAATTTGCTGACGATACAAAAATTGCAAATAGCGTACTCTCAAAAGAACAAGTTGACGATATGCAACACAATCTAGATAAATTGTCATGTTGGGCCCAAATTTGGCAAATGAGTTTCAATGCGGATAAATGTAAAGTACTACATATCGGATACCTAAATGAGAAAGCAAACTATTCGATGAATGGCACTCAGCTTAAGAATGTAAACAGAGAAACCGATCTGGGAGTAACAATATCGAGTAACCTAAAACCGAGTCAACAATGTTCAGAAGTTGTTAAGAAGGCAAACAAAATAATTGGCTTTATAGGCAGGTCATTTGAGCATAAATCCAAAGAAGTTATCCTAACCCTTTACAATTCATTAGTCCGCCCTCTTCTGGAATACTGCGTTCAATCCTGGTGCCCTTATTACCAAAAAGATATAAACAAGCTAGAACGAGTTCAACGTAGAGTTACCAAAATGATACCTAGCCTAAAGAACAAACCATACGAAGAGCGTCTTAGAGAATTAAATCTATTTCCTTTAACCCAGCGCAGATTAAGAGGTGACTTAATTCAAGTGTTCAAAATCATCAAAGGCATCGACAATATGAACTGTAGTAAGTACTTCACTATCGACCAATCTAATTACACGCGGGGAAACGGTTGCAAAATTATTGGTAAATCTTTTAACTCACACGAATCTAAGAATTTCTTCTTCAATCGAGTTGTCAACTTGTGGAATGGGCTTCCCCGAAACGTTATAGACTGCATCACCGTTGATTCATTTAAACTCCGCCTAGACAAATATCTCGCATCAAACCCGCGACTGACTGCGTTTGTAAATGAATAACTTTATTTTATCCCCCCCTCAGTTACTAACCCATCTGTCCCCTACTAACTTCCTAATCCTGCCACGGACATTAGTTCCAGGGCAGTAATTCCCTTTCCAATGTTCCCTTACCCACTCTAAACCACTGTTTGGACACTTGATCCTCAGTGTTTTGGAGGACAAGCAACCTAGAAGGGTCACTAGATCTGTTGTTGCTTGATTTCCTTTGTACTCCTTTGTACTCCTTTGTACTCCTTTGTATGTATCGAGTACTGTTTGCATGTGTGGGGAGGTTCTACCCATACCGCACTTCTCAAAAGGGTACAGTCAAAAGCATTTTGTCTCATCAATTTACCTCCTCTTACTAATACCCTGCAATCTCTCACTACACGCCGGTCTCCCAGTGTACACCTTCTCCCTTATGGAGAGTGGGTAGCACCCACCTATCAACACATTCCCACCCCTATTATGTCCCCCTCCCCCCCAAAAAAAAAAAAACACGTATTGAACACAAAGAAAATTAATAATAAAAGAGTATGCAATGGAGGATGTCAAGTATAAATAAAGTACAATCAAATAAATGGAATAAAATAAGTTTAAAAATTGAAATTAATGCTGGAAAAAAGCATTAACTCTAGACTTAAAATCAGAGATATGAGCTGAATTGACTAGCTCATTTGGCAACTGATTCCACAAATCAACCATGGCCGGCACAAAACACCGTGCAAACTGTATAGTAGAAAAATTCACATGGCTCATGACAAGATCATCAATATTGCTAGTGAATCTAGTTGTACGAGCCTGGACATAGGGCCCAGGCAGAACCCCATGTAAGGGATGCTGAGGATTTAAAAAAAATAAAAAAAAAAAGACTAAGGGCACCAACTTTACGCTGATGATACAGATCAAGAGACCAATGAGGTAGGATAAAACTGATAGAATTCCGGGACCTGTCAAGCAACTTGAGATGCAGTCAGCTGCTGACAACCAGACAGGTGAGCAATACTTTCAGTGTGGCAAAATAAAGGCATAAAAAGACTTGATAACTGTGGCGTCACAAGCAAACGTTTTATAACACTTGTGAAGCAGACCAATTTTCTGGGAAATGGAAGAGGAGAAAGAACAAATGTGGCGCCCCCTGCTGAAGTGAGGCAAACGACGAACATAAAGAAATGAGAAAACAGCGTTTGAAAGTTCCCGCTCTCCCTCTCAACCCACGTGACTTGCCTCCCTCCCACCACCAGGGAGGGAGGGAGGCAGGCGCCGGTAAGGGGTCGGTTGCCTTGCTACGAACTGTCAAACGCTGTTTTCTCATAATACATAATAGGAATAATGTAAGTAATGATATTAATAGTAATATTAACGTTTTGTGGTACAAATATTTATATAATTTATTATATTTTAATTTATTGTACCACAATGAAAATGTATTCACTTACTGTTGTTGGTTAGGAAGTCTGGGCGATGAGTGCAGTACAGAGATACTGGGAGATGAGTGCAGAGATACTGGGAGATACATGCTGAGAGGCTGAGTGACGAGACTGATGTGACCCTGACCCTTCACTTAAACACATTATGTATAATAGGCACTTGAACTTATCGATAAACACTTTACCACATTATATGTAAAAATAATAACTGAATATACACTTGTGTTGGCTTCACACACTTATTTATATCGCACAAGGCACTTTCAATATTGATTATTCTTTGCTTATTATTATATTACCTTAAAACTAAATCAGTTTCTGTGTTCTTGTATATTTATTGATAATCAAAGAAGCCTCTCTCACTCTCGGCTTCCTCGTCATTATCTACATCACCCATCGGGTTAGGGTCATCAGCTACAGCCTCATCATCCGAATCTGGGTCATCACCATCAGACTCTGCCTCAGCCTCATGAGTAACACCCAGTATACTGTCCCAGTACCTACGCCGGATGTAGGGTGGCACCACGTCTCCCACAAGTACTTTTAGGTCCACCAACTTGGGTTTCGCCAGAGGGATGGGTTTGGTGTATTTCTGGGGAACATCATCGAGTGAGAGGTTGAAGGCTTTGTCTGCCCTCGGACCAGAACCCTTCACAATCCTCACAGATTCCCCCAAACCGTCTTCAATGGTGGCATAACTCGAGTCACAAGCGAAGCCAGTCGGGATGGTGTGGGACAGACGGAAGTAGGTTGCATCTATGAACCTAATAGTGGTGGGGTTGCATCGAGTACATAACTTCTTAAGGCAGTCATAATCTTTGAAGTCGGTTTGTTGCATTTTTACAACCTCAAAGGCGTTAGACCTCTCACCTCCAGTCTTCCGGGTGGCCTTAATGATTTTGATGTGTTGATCAGGCGTGAAAATGTAATTCAACTTCCTCATGTTCTTTTCAATAGGGGCAAAATCTCTATCTGCAGCCATGTAAGTATGACCAGACCTGAAATAGACTTGATGAATTTCCTTGAATCTGCCAGAATGAATGAAGGAGAGGTAGAAGAGCAGCAGTGTAATGTTTTTGTTCTGCCCTGAACAGTTATCAGAGAACATGTATATCTCGTTGACTTCAGGAGGGACAAATATATCAATGAACTTCTTGATGCAACTGCAAATTTCGAGTGCCCCCCTCTTAGCTGTCACTTCAACCCAAATAAACATATGCCCCTTTCCAGTCTTATAGTTGTGAATGTTAAAATTATATGTCCACATTTTTCTTCTATAAAAGGCGATTCCTGTCGATATCTTGGGGGTTGGAAGTGCTTGCTGAAGGTCCATGCAGAGGACCATGGTAGTGTCGGGAGTGTCAGTGACAAGTTTCTTGGGGAGCTTGTATCCAACTTCAGCCTTGGCCAGGTGGAGAGATTGCCTCACCTCGATTGCCCTCTTCTCGGCCTCTGTCAGCAAAAAATCCTTACACTTATTGGCATACACGTCACAAGTTTTGCACGTATCTTGGCGTGGTTTGTACAGCTTAAGATTGGAAAAGTTGGCCTTCAGCATATCGTCATAATAGTGCCAAGTACAGGGCACCTCACTTGGGTACTTTTCTTCCAGCCACTCTTTATAGAAATTAATACATTTGGCGCTTGCTTAGCATATCAGTGTCTAAATAACGCACATCTGGGGAGTTTTTGCGAGAATAATGGCTAGTAATAGTAGGGAAACTTTTCACATGCTTTACTACTTTACGGTTACGTTTGTCCGCGACTTTACCGTGACTGCCAGGCTTGCCTCTACGATCAGATATGGGGACACTTGTGGAGGTCATGTTGTTCAAGGCACGATCCAACCGGGCTCTAGGGATACCATGAATGTTTGCAAATGCCTGCTTACATACAGTGATAGGGATGTCATTGACGGTGACGTGATAATGCCGAGTGCAGCTTTTTTGTTTCTCCACATTCTCAGTTCGCCTCCGTTTCACAGCCTGGGATGTAGTCAGTTTTTTTATATAAACTGTCTGTGCATCCCAGCTGCCAGTCTTCCAAAAGTCTGTGAAAATGGACTGAATGTTCTGTTCACCCACAAGATCATATCATTTCGCAGCACAGGTACAGGGAGGCCCCACTTTTCGCTGTGGCATTTTCCTCCCTGTATAAGCAGACGTATACTCAAGGCCCAAGTTCCTATTTGATTTTGCTGCATTTTTCTTCCACTTTCGTTTGTTTCTCGGCCTCTTTCGTACTCCAGAGGGTGACTGTATATCTGGTTGGTCACTTGCCTCCCCATCAGCCATGGTGGAGAATAATAGCACAGAAAAAAGCACAAAACAAGAAAAAAATGTGGAAGGTATGCGCTTGATACGAGCTGGCGCGAAAACTGAGGAGGATGGAAGGGGAGTGGTGGACGCTGATTGGCTGGCGAGCGATGACTCATCATCATGGCGCCCGCTGATTGGTGGCAGTTCTTGTCTCGGGGCTTTGACTCAGTTCAGCACGGACTTCTCAGTCGTGCGTTAGCTGGGTAAAAAATCCTGCAATAATTCTGGGAAAATCGTCCTTATAGACACTTCCATGTCGATTTGAGGCAAATGCTTCTTCCACAGGCTCAAGCATGCCTTTGCCTATCCGAGGCAAGTGCTAACTCAATTTCATCCGGCCCGTCGTTTGCCTCACTTCAGCAGGGGGCGCCACAAATATGCTTTTCAAAAGTATGTTTGGGATCCAGAGTAACTCCTAAATAATGCAGAGTATCCACATTCTCAATTTGCTCGCCAGAAACTTGTAGATAAGGATGGGGAGGATCCAAGGTACAAGATCTGCTGATTATAATGGAGTGTGTTTTACTAGCATTAAATTTCATACCCCAAAGTTGATACCATAATGTAAGTGTGGCTAAATCACTATTCAGAGCAGTAGCAACTTTGTGTTGATCAATTGGTTATGGAATTGACGCATATAAAGTAGTATCATCGGCATAGGAGATTAGTTTATTTTCAAGCTCGGAGCTCAGGGCAGCAGTAAAAATAATAAAAAGCAAACGCCTTGTGAAACGCCAGAAACAACAGGAACAGAAGGGGAACAACATCCATCAATGACTACAGACTGCGATCTATTCGTCAACAAATCTGAAAAGATCCTAAAACTATTGCTACCAATTCCGATGAGTCATAACTTATACAGAAGTGCTTTATGGTTGACTAAGTCAAAAGCAGAACTAAAGTCAATAGCCACAACAAGAGACTCATGCCCCTGGTCCAATGAAGACTGCAGGTCATGGGTGAGTGGCTTGGAGGATGACGCACTGCTCTTGCAACACCACCGCCACGTGCCTGCCAGGGGTTCACGTACACATGCACAACGTGCTTCTCATGGACAATGTGCACTCCCTTTCATCCCCATGACAGCCCCAGAGCCTTACACACCCTTCAGTAGCACGAAGTGCAGGGGCGAGGGGAAGGAGGATGACATACACTACAGACTCTCCTCTCTCCCTCCCTCCTCCTCCGTCGACAACAAATCCTTCTCACACCGTATAATGTTAGCCCTTCTCTTTCACATATTTCTGCTTCATATTAGGCTGCAGTCCCATTCCTATACCTTTAACACATCCTCCTCTACATTATGGTACTCCTTAAGAAGCATATTTACCTCGGAAAAACATTGTAATGACTCTAATGAGGTGCTCTAAAGCAAATATGTGTATAAGCGGAGCTTTAGGGATGTACGGTCGCGCTAATAAGTCATGTCCCAGCTGTCATTACGTTTGGCTTGCTCTGTGCTGTATTAATGTCTGTTAACACCTTACGAGCGGCCTATGCGGTTTATTTAAATGTACCGCCCAGCGGGGTGTTTTTAGCCAAAATAGGGCTGTTTACGTGATCATTTTCATGCCTAAATAAGACCCAGAATGTAAAACAAGTACCTATCCCTGAAAGGGCATAAACAGAGCTTTCGAATGACACCATAACGATCCTTTTATGATGGCTAGTTTTCTTGCAATAACCGTGCAACGCGAGTGCAAAAAGCATGTAATTAGCCACTTTCCCGATACAATTCCTTATATAGCGAGTGAGAGAGGGAGGAGGGAGCTGGGATTCGTGTCAGTATGTTCGCCGTGGTGGTCTGGAGCAGTCATACGCTTGCTACTCTCCTGCCACCACTTGTCTCTCTCTCTCAGCAACATTACGTGCTGAAATTGCCACTCGAGTTATGTCGATCGCCGCCACATAGTCCAGCTTTATTTAACTCGACTTATGTGGTGAGCCGCTAATTAAGGGTTAAATGTTGAATAGGGTGAGTAAGTGTAGGAACATGCTTGTATATTTCATTCAATATGAAGAAATGAAGCTTGGATATTGCTGATACCAATTATTGATCAAAATATACTTAATGCCGAGACATCACTTATTAACGCGATTGTACCAGGGATGTGCTTATGAGGGCCAACCACATAACTTTTGGCTACTGCCACAAGAAAAGAAGATTGTCTAGGGTGGTAAAATTTACAGTGTAGATGCAGAGTTCCATTTAAAAGACATTGAAGGTATTTTCATTCAATTCTGTAATCCCTATCAAAATTGTCAATCTCACGCATAGGGGACATCCCTTTCCATACAAATAAACGCAGCTTAGAGGTTAACAGACTGGGTGAATGATTGGAGACATGGCAGATGTCTCCAAATCATGGAATAGTGCAAGGTAATACATATCGTCCAAACAAACCCCAAGTCAGGCTATTCGCTATTTGGAATGCCTCTGGAAATGACTTACTTGGAAAAGGATTTCAGTGTTCTAATCAAGTGTGACCTACAGTTTTCCAAGCAGTGTACTGAAGTAGAAAAGAGAGCTAAAAAAATGACTGGGCTATATGAAGAGGCAATTTAAGCATAGCAATAAGGAAATAGTCCTCACACTTTACAACGCTTTGATACAGCTACCCGCCTCTCACAGGGTTATGATGTTCATTTCTGGTCTCCAGCACTCAGGAAATATATACAGTAGAGCGACTGGAAATAGTACAAGCTAAGTTCTACAAAGCTTATTCCAATGATTAGAAGACTGAGCTATGAGGACCGGTCGAGAGCTATTGATCTCTTTCCGTTGGAAAGACGCAGACTAAGAGGTCAGCTCATTGAAGTTTCTATAATACTTAATGGGTTTGACAAGGTGGATTATCGATTTTTTGTAGCTTTAATATGCGTACAACATGTAACCATGGAAGTTAAAACTGAAAAGGTTCGGCACTAGTATTTGTGGACACTTCTTCACATAGATGATCTGCTCTACCGGGAACAAACTTTCTTTGAATGTTGTAAGCAGTTCTTCAGTAAAACAGTTCAAGAAAATAGTAGATGGTATCATGCACACTCTACAATGAGTGTAGTACGCTACACAATATCTCCCCTTTCACTTCGAGTATCTCCCCGGAATGGATTGCAAAGTCTTTGAGATACTAACTATTCCTTGTAACTCTCTCTCTCTCTCTCTTTTCAACCGTCGTCGAGGCAGAACGAGTGACTATTGGGACTGTAAAGACCAGTATAGTGAGAAGATTGACTATAGAAATGACCTTAATGCAGTAGAATAAAATCATAGAGAAAGCACTTAATATATAATTTGAGCCTAGTGATTATAAAGAAGGCTTATCCGGGATATAAATTAGAGCTGGGGAGCGAAGAGTCAAGGGTGGAGCGGTGAAGGGGCGATCACTATAAAATGTGCATAGACAGCTTGGACATGTGAGAATGGGGCTATGGTTTGTTTACCCGGCAACTGTTGCAAGACTCTTAAGAGTTTCCCCGGGCGACTGCGGGAAGACTCTTAACCCTTCCTACCCGGGCAGTCTTACCTAAAGATGGTCGCCCGTACACGGGCGAAATGGCTGAAAAACGTCTAGGCCTAGGCTACCGTATTTATGTTTATTTTCACTGCTAGAACTTTCCCACTCATCTATAATCGTAGTGCGGTTTTCAATCTGTATTTTGGCGTTGAGTAGAGCTCTGTAAGTCAACTGGTTCAGTTGTGATGACGATTTCAGTGGAGCAAATATTGCAGAGATGTTGCCAATATGGGTTTTTTTCAGACACTAATTTCGTCTTACGTCAGAACAATAACATTGAAGAGTCTTCTCCTTCTTGTTTTCGGAGGTACGGTGACGCAACGCTTGGGTTTGTTGACATACGGCGTTCAGACCAAGCTTAATTAGGCTCTTAAGCTGCCGTCTTAGGTAAGGACGCCCGGGTAGCGGCCCTTATTCCGAGCTGTCCTTACCTAAGGCAGCCCGGGTAGGAAGGGTTAAGAGGCTGGGAGAAAAAAATCTATTTAAAACACCCCCCCCCCTTTTTTTGCCCCTAGGCCATGCCAAATATCACTCCTCCACCTCCCCTCCTTCCCCACTTTCCTACCCTCCTTCAGTTATCACCTATTTTCCCTGTGATTCCCTTATTCTGTGGTCTATTTTCGTGCTAACATTAGCGAGTTGGTAGCAGGGCGTTGTCATCACTGTTACCAAGCGTAGGAAAGAGCGAGAGAGAGACTATTGCGTAACAGTGTCAAGGGGAGGGGAGGGAGATTGCCTCAGCCATACATTATGTAACTCCCGGCCTGTATCGACGATTTTGACCATCCAAACACTGTTTCCACTTGTTTTATTGTTGTAACAGGTTAATACCTTTATAATCAACCTATAATAGGCGCATATGGATAAATATTAATGCAATTTATGGTAAAATAACGATGTTAGTGATGGGAACAGCTCAAATACGTGCACACAGGAGTGTGGTGTCTCATACCCCCCATGCACACGTCTTAGGTTAATATCCTCTGACAATTGTTATGTGAAATACACAACTGAGATAGCACAATTATTATATAAAATTCCCAAGGTACACTAATACATTGAATTATACATTCATCAATTACCAGTAATTAATTATGGTTAATATAATGTAAGAATGTAATTTATTAATTGTATTAAAGACAGAAAATATTAACCTGCATTATAGTAAACAAAAATAAACACAGTGTATTTAACCTTAAATTAAAGAATACTGTCAGTCACGACAGTGACAATGCGCTCCGCCAGGCCTCTTAGCTGACCACCAAACAATCATGGCGACCAGCAGCACAACAGTACAAAGGAGTACAAAGGAAATCAAGCAACAACAGTCCTAGTGACTCTTCTAGGTTGCTTGTCCTCCAAAACACTGAGGATCAAGTGTCCAAACAGTGGTTTAGAGTGGGTAAGGGAACATTGGAAAGGGAATTACTGCCCTGGAACTAATGTCCGTGGCAGGATTAGGAAGTTAGTAGAGGACAGATAGGTTAGTAACTGAGGGGGGGATAAAATAAAGTTATTCATTTACAAACGCAGTCAGTCGCGGGTTTGATGAGAGATATTTGTCTAGGCGGAGTTTAAATGAATCAACGGTGATGCAGTCTATAACGTTTCGGGGAAGCCCATTCCACAAGTTGACAACACGATTGAAGAAGAAATTCTTAGATTCGTGCGAGTTAAAAGATTTACCAATAATTTTGCAACCGTTTCCCCGCGTGTAATTAGATTGGTCGATAGTGAAGTACTTACTACAGTTCATATTGTCGATGCCTTTGATGATTTTGAACACTTGAATTAAGTCACCTCTTAATCTGCGCTGGGTTAAAGGAAATAGATTTAATTCTCTAAGACGCTCTTCGTATGGTATGTTCTTTAGGCTAGGTATCATTTTGGTAACTCTACGTTGAACTCGTTCTAGCTTGTTTATATCTTTTTGGTAATAAGGGCACCAGGATTGAACGCAGTATTCCAGTAGTGACCCCCCAGACAACAGTGATAGAATAACCAAGAGTGAACAGTAACAAATACCACCGAGGACTTCCTCGATAAAAACTTTACAAAAACTCAACTTCAGAAACATTGTCATGACTTGGGCCTAGCAAATGTATAGGTAAATAAAATATATTAATATGCATGATAATGGAAAAACGTCCAGAACTCTGATCCCTGCAGTAACATAATCACCACAATGGACCTATTTCGTCAACAATCACTACATACACTGAAGAGGGTACTGCTTCATCTGATAGCAGTGTAATTGTAAACAATGATAAAATAATGCTAAGTGAAGAAGTAGAGTAAATAGCAGAAGCTCTAAATCATTTAAGTGAACATGTGGCATTACTGGAGTCGACCACCCCTCGCCATGCAGCACTGACCTTGACCCCTTTTCAACCTAATACTATGACCACCCACATGGATGAGATAAACACACTGCTCGCCAAACTAAAAACAAAATTTAACATCTCTAACTTATCAGCCATACCAAATGAAAGATAACTCCTCATTGAGCGTCAAATATCTCTCTCGGAGAAAATAAATAGATTATGAAAGAGAACACACGACTGGCAGTACTCCGGGAATGAATAAAGCCAGCTAGACTATTTAAAAAAAAAAAAAAAAAAAAAAAGCTAATACTAGGAGACATCACCTCCAAAAATGTATATGTGTCCTTAAACAAAAACTGCGCCATCAGAATCTTGTACATACCCAATATAGACCTATTTAAGGAGAGGTTTCCACTTGAGGGATATTTTCTTGACCCCTTTCTCCCTCATGGTTAGCCCCATTGCTCTTGATATTTTAAGACGTTCGCCCCATTAGTTTGGCGATTTTAAGAACTTTTGCCCCATTTCTGTCAAATTTAAGACTTTTCGTGCCATTTAGTTGTCTATTTTTTCCTGGCGAGCGGTAGCGAGCCTGTAATTTAGGAGGGACCGGCCTTTGGCCGGGAAATTTTTCTACCGAAAAATGTACACATTTATCTTGAAAGGGGGTCTAGGGGCTGTAATGTTAAGCTTGATGGAGGTCTAGCGAACTAACTAAAAACCTCCCCTTAAGTTCTCAGCTTCACCTTGGAAGGCGTGGGAGTCTGACCAGGCTTCCGTGGTGCTATAAAGGGCTGGTAATGAGTCCTTAGTCACCTGGGTGCTACACAACAGCTTAATAAGTGTTGAGTACAGGAATACCTATCATGGGCTCCACAAAAATACATGATCTACATTGGTCTATTTGATGCAATGAAAAGTAGGATCCCTACAGTAGTTATAGACAATCTGAGTGCTTTAGTAAGTGAACTGAAAAACAAAAACGAGAACGAAGTCATGCAGTGATAGCCAACTCATGCCCAGCCTATAATCTGACACACTTCAGGGTAAAATGAAAGAACTCAATGAACACATGCAATAGTGGGCTGGTGACAATGGTATTGTGACCATAAATCCAGATCTCTCGTTCAAGCTGGCAACAGGTGAAATCTATGAGGCCTATTTCAACGCATATAGTGAGTACCAGGGCCTCTCTCCTAAAAAGGGGGCAACAGTAAACCATCACCTAACCTTCAACAAATTTTCAAATTGGTCCAAATTTAGAATAATTCAAACACAGATTCGACCGGAAACCAACCTCCTAACTACAATCACCCACGGCAAGCGGACAATCATAGAGCCATAGCCGCCAACACCCACACCTGCCCATCAATGTGACCACCCCTACAAGTAAGGTAACAAGGATGGGTGGCAGGTAGTAAATCAGCACTGAACCTGAAGACCTAAACCAACAGAAGGGAAGCAACACGAGCAGAGGCATGGATATATACACAAATTAACACCTGTTGGACAGGGCCGTTTGTAACATCTACTACCTGCCAAGCGGGCAGATTTACCCTAAACGAGCTTCATTCCATGCTCTTTTCCATGCATAAACAAGAGCCAGAGCGTAATACAATTATGTATCCGTGAAAGGGCGATAATTGAGCTTTCCAATGACACCTGAACCATCCTTGCACGACCACGGGTTGTCTTGCTACGATGTTGCAACGCGAGTACAAAAACCCTAAAATACGGTAATCTCCTTACATATTTCCCTGTCTAGGGAGGCAGTGGATGTGGATGAGTGTGGAGGAGGGACCAGTCGCGGTACGGGAGCCGTGCCGAACGGTCAGAGCCCACCCGCGCTCTTCCCACTGCTCGGACTCTCTCTCAGAGCCAATTATGTGCTCAACATCGCATTGGACTTAAGTCGGGCCCCGCCATTTAGTCCTTGGTTCTCTTGACCGCCTTAATTAAATAAGGGGAGACTGAAGCTTTGACCCCCAAGTCAGCCTGTATAAGAGATAGTGTTTTCTGCAAGTATACCATCTTATTACCAATGGAAATACTAAGACTCGCTGAAAAAATCAGCTCTCTATGTGCGCGAGCGCAGAATTTCATTGAAATATTTGTAAAATCATCTTCGCTTACCTTAGTGATAGTTTAAGAGGCAGAGGAGTCAATGCTCATAAAGGTTGCCTCTTCTCAATCTTTTAGTCTCATACCAGTCATAATTATTTTTAAAAACATTTACACTCTGACTCTTAACTACTTCCTCTGGGAGACTATTCCAGTTGTTTACAATCCTAGCACTAAAAAAGTTGTTCCTCTTCGTGGTTCTGTGCCTGACCTTGGCCAGCTTCAGTCTGTGTCCTTGGGTGTTTGGTTGGTTTTCTCTTGATGCAATTGTCAAAAAGTGCCCGTCCTTGACCGCATCTATGCCATGAATTATCTTGTAGGTCTGGATCATGTCTCCTCGTTTCTTTCTCTGCTCCAGTGTCGTTAGTCCAAGACGCTCCAGTCGCAACTCATATGGCATTTCGGACAACTCGGGAACCAGTTTAGTGGCTCTCCGCTGTACTTGTTCCAACTTGTTGATGTCTCGACGGGTATATGGAGACCATGCCTGGATACTGTATTCCAGTCGAGGTCTGATTAGGGATTTGTACAAAGGGAGAAACATCTCTGAATCCATGTATGTATATGTTTTCCTTAGAAGTCCTACCAACGAGTTGGCACTGGCTGCTGCCTTGGCCACTTGTACTGCTGGCTTCAAATCCGGTGTGACATAAATTCCTAAGTCTTTTTCCTCCTCTGTGGTGGTTAGCGGATTATTCTTCATGTGGTATTGGTACTCTGGGTTCCTCCGTCCCATGTGCATGACCTTGCATTTCTCCTCATTAAATTCTAGTAGCCACTTTTTACTCCACTCTTCCAGCCTGGTAATGTCCTCCTTTAGTCCTTCTCTGTCCAGCGGGGACTTAATTCTCCTGTACAGCTTGGCGTCGTCTGCGAAGAGCTTGCTGTCTGACTGAACTGTATCCATGAGGTCATTTATGAAAACAAGGAAGAGAACTGGCCCCAGCACACTGCCTTGAGGTACTCCACTCCAGACCCCCAGCCATTCTGAGGGTGCGCCCCTGTTGACAACTCGTTGAATTCTCCGACTCAAGAAGTTCTCGATCCATATTATGATGTCTCCTGATATCCCGACTGCCTGTAGTTTCTGGAGTAGACGGAGATGGGGGACAGTGTCAAAGGCTTTTCTGCAGTCTAAGTAAACCACATCAACGTCATCCCCCTCATCCATGGCATCTTCTAATTCCTCAAAATATTCGAGCAGCTGCGTTACGCAGGACCTCCTTGATCTGAAACCGTGTTGGGAACTGCTGAGGAGATTGTTATTTTCCAGATGATTTACTATCCTTTGCTTTAGCAATTTCTCCATTATCTTGCATGGAACTGAAGTAAGGCTGGCTGGGCGGTAGTTTAATGGATTTGACTTGTCACCCTTTTTGTATATTGGAGTGACATTTGCCTTCCTCCAGTCCTCAGGTATAATTCTGTCGGTGAGGGTCTTTCTGAACAGCAGCCAGAGAGGAAATGCAAGCGAGGATGCGCACTCATTTAACACCCTCGGGTGAATCCCATCAGGTCCTGGAGCAGAGTTTTCTCTCAGGCCTTCCAGACATTTTCTTACCTCGTCCTCGGTGAAATCACAGTGATCTATCCCGACACCATCAAATTGGTTTTGAACATTCGGAATGTCCGTTTCTGGCTCTCGTATGAAGACCTTTTGGAATTCTTTATTTAGGAGTTCACTTGCCTCCTGGGGGGTGTTTGTTAAGGTTCCATTGGGGTGTTTGAGCTTGGACACAGCCTCTTTGATCCGGGTTTTGCTTCTCGCGTATGCATAGAAGGCACATGGTTTTTCTTTGACTTCCTGTGCAAGGGACTTTTCAAACTGATAAACTGCCTCTCTGACTGCTTGTGTTGACTCGTTCCTTCTTTTGCAGTACGCTCTGTATCTTGCTCTGTTTCTCCTCTGTCGGTATCTCTTCCAGGCATCCTCTTTGTCTTATTTTACACAGAACTCTCTGTGTCATCCATTTGGGCTTTGGTTTCGTTCCTCTCCGAGTTGTCTGAAGCGGAACGCAAGTTTGTACTACCTTGTTGTATACGTCCAAGATGCCTTCCCAGGTCTCCTCAACACTGCTGTTCCTCAGTATCTCCCAGTCAACATTGCTGAACATATGGTTTGCTTGTACATAGTCACCCTTGTGAAAAAGTTTCTTATTACCTTCATCATCACAGTGCAGAGCACCATCCACAGCCATTTTGAAAACTATGACACTGTGATCACTGGCTCCAATTGGAGCTTTGTACTCTATGTTACTTATCTCTAATTCATTCTTGGTCAGGATGAGATCTAAAAGTGATGGGGTATCGCTTCCTCGGGCTCTAGTGAACTCTGCTACATGCTGGTGGAGAAAGGAATCCTAGCAGGTTTCGTAGAACTTTGTTTGTTCGCTCCTTGGTCCCCCGTGTACGTAGTGATTTTCCCAATCAATTTCCTTAAAGTTAAAATCTCCGCAAATTAGCACCTGATTTACTCCAATATTGCATGCTTCAAGCAAGGTCTGCCGGATACTGCTATTGTAGTCTTCTGTTGAGTTTGGTGGCCTGTACATACATCCCAAGAGGGTAGAGTTTCCTCCAATACTCAACTCGCACATGACAGCTTCAAATTTTCCTGGACGTTGTATGAACACTGCGATGAAGGTACGTCCCTTCTCACCAAGATGGTGACGCCTCCTCCGCCCCCTGTTGCTCTGTCCTTCCTGTATACCGTGTATGATTCACAATCGAAGTACCAGGCAGACGATTCCTCTGGACTTAACTTAGTCTCTGAAACAAATATAATATGTGGTTTATCCTTACTTATAACTAATCCTAAGAGATCACTTTTATTTTTGGTATTAACCCCATCTATATTAGTGTATATACAGGTGAGCTCCTCTATTGGGTTTACTGCGGTGGTGGTGGAAGCGCTAGGCCCAAGTTCTGGTTCTGTGGGGTAACCGGTGGGACTGCAGGGTGGGCTAGTCCGGACGGGGGCGTTCCTGATTGGGTCACGGTGGTTGGACTCCGTGGAGGTGTGGGGACACGTTCTGTTAGGGCGGCTTCCTGTACCGTGACCAGCTTCAACCGCCCGCTCACTACGATCCACTTTTTCCTCATGTTTCCCTGCCTCGTCAGTACTCAGTTTTTTTCATCCCTTTCCTTTGCCAGCTTGGTGTGTGCCTGCCTTTCTTTAATTGTGCGACCTGGCATTATTCTGATGTTTCTCCTGTTTGGTCTGTCCATCTCCTTCAGTTTGCTGCTTTCCTTTAAAATTTTCCATTTCATTTCCTCGTCCCTTAGGACCACTTTGAGAATCCTAGGCCAAACTTTGTCAGTCTCACTTGGCTGCGGAGCGTGGGCGGGCTTTCTTTGTCTAACCAGGGATTTGACTTCCACTTCTCACTCAAAATTGTTCAAATTTCCCGCAATTTTTGCATGGCGTATTCTACCTGAATCCCCTACAACAAAATGAACTAGTTTTACCATATTGCATAATAGAAGTGGCTGAAATAACTATATAATATATATATGTTTTTTTTAGCCAACATTTCAACCTAAACAATGTTGAATCTTGAAAAATATGTGAGATAATGCCATTATCTCTGCATTTTCCAGTTGCTATAAAGTCCTATATGTAGTGTGTAGAAGGGGAATGAATTTGAGCAATAAACACAAAAGTAGATGATCTCGTAAGTGCCAAAATAGGATCTCTGGCAAGCTAAATTCAAAGATTTTCATCAGTCAACACTATTTTTGGGGCAGATAACAGTTACTCCTCCTTAGCTTCCGTTTTCTACCATAGCGCGCACATAGAAGATCGAGATTGATGACCAACTAAACAAAATTTTCATCAGGGCAAAACTTAGAATTAATTTAGATTTTTTTTTACCAAAATCCATGATTTTGGGGCCCCCCCAAGGGGGCCCTAGGGATGTCATATGGGTGTTTATGCCCTCATATGATCATTTCTATTGCTTACAGCAGCCCTTTAGACTACAGACACAAACAACATTATTGGGTGGCTGAAAGATTTTGTTTTGTTTTTCGGGGGTTGAGGTCGAACCCCCGGCCCGGGGGGTTATGGATGCGATATGTTTTTTTGTTCCTTCCTATGCTATTCTCCTATGTTGAAAGAAGCATTATAGAACAAGAACACAAACATTAGAAATGTTGATATCTGGGCTCAGGAAGGTTCAGCCTCCCCTAATTAAAAATTTTAAGTCGGGCCCCGATAGACAGGGTTAAGAAAGCCAGCATTTCCACCCCACCCACCCCCCAAGCTCCTTCTCACCTAGCACATTAGCACCACGGGGGCTATGGTCATTATTTACTCCACAAGGAAATACCACGGAACCCGAGCTGTCACCCCTCTCTCTACCTATCCGACACTGGCGCCTATACAACCCCCCAGCCCCACCCCATAATCAACCTCACCTAACAGGTCACACTTCATGTGGTGATGGGCTGGTCTATCAAAGTGAGAGTTGAGCATGCTCTGCCATACCCATAGCATGACTGTTCCTTTCGCTTATAGATTTTCTAGATCTCAAGTGGTAGCATTTTTTGCGTGGATTGACCTCTCTACTGCCAACGTCGAGTTTGGCAGACTGGGAACCAAAGCGTCATATTTTTCCCTTGCCCCTCAACTTTCCCTTCTTTATTGTTAAGGGGCACAGGGCCCTGGGTGGGGCTTTGGTGTCCCGGGCGTTTCGACACCCACCTGAGCCCCTCGCCTGGGAGCGGCTTCGGTCACCTGGTCTTTCTTAGTGGTAGGGAGGGTTGTGTGGGTGTGCTTAGTTATGGCCTTGGCCTTGCTCAGGACTTTAGGGCTGTTCGGTCAGACACCCTGGGGAACAACAACAACAGGTCACACTGACTAGGAAAGCTGACAAGTGGTAAGTAAACACCTCACCTCATGACCTGACCCAATACAAAAGAAGCCTAGCGAGGCGAGAATAAATGAGAGACAGTATGAACAAAACCAGCGTCAGAGATGTTCCTCCCATCCCCGCAGCTGCTCCTCACCTAGCCCCCAATCCCCTCACTACCACTGTCGCTCCATCAACACCCCGAAGCTCCTCCCACTCCTCACCTAATCACCTACCCTTCATACAAGGATGTAACATATAATGAATACCTGCCCCAGAGAACAGAGAACCCCAACACCTCAAGGCAATCGGTTGCTACAATTGTGGTGAATTTAACCACCATTATTTTAACTGTCAATCAGTTCACAAGGTTAAAATATGTGACAACTTTCATAATCTGAAACATAAAAATAAGCAATATGAATACTACAGTTCTTAGGAGTATGGCAAAGAAGACCAAGCTGATTGTTCATCTGACTCATTCATAAAGGATTTACTCACTATCGAACATAGAAATGTTCAATCATTACAATTCAATTTAGAAAATGTAAAGATTTTATAGATAACATAAATATAAAAGTTCTGTGCAGACTTCATTATCTCCCCACATACCTGATGCTTATGTGAATATACCCAACTACACTATATACTGTATAGGCGTGGTAATGGCCGCGGCTCAAGTGTTTGTGTTTATGCTAAACAGTCTCTGAATTCAGATGTAAATGACAACAATATATACATAACACAAAAAACCGGTATCGAGGATCTATGGCTTATAATTCAGTGCAGAAAATTACCTTCAGTTATAATAGGTTGCATGAACAGACATCAAAAGGCTCATTCTAACTCCATCGATTATATATTTTTTTCCTACAATCAATAATATTATGTATTGCGTAAGAAACCATTGTCCTTGGCATTATTCTGTAGATGTCGATCTTCTTTCGAACAATTGTAAGTTATCTTGCATCATTAAAAATAATAAGTTATCACTAAACCCACTAAAAAAACTCATATCTCTGTCACCCTACTCTATGTAATTATTGCAAACAAGCCCGACCTAGTACTGAGCTCTGACGTAATAGCATAATCAGTCAAAGACCCTCTAATAACCATATTACAGTGAATATTAGCAAGCCAAAGTGTTCAACCACCTAAAGCACTTTTTTGGACTTAAACCCCTATGATAAGGATACAATTTGCTCGTAAATACTTAATGAAGCTGATTATCTAGATCAAATATTTAAGATGGTAACATAAATGAACAAGTGAATACAGTACACACCAACATCAATCATTACCAAAAGTTTAGATTATGTGCTCTTATGGTCACTAATTATTTACGCCCCTTGGATGACCCACGAAATCCGAGAAGCTATAAAAGCAAGAAATGAAGCCCAGAATATTCTAAAAGTACTGTAGACTAACTCATTCCAACATTGCAGAACCAGTATAAAGACTTAATCCATACCCTTTGATCATCGAACGATGTCTGATAGCACAAAATGTGAAGTCATACATTGTCCGATGGCTCATTAGGCAATCTGTAGATATGGTGAGAGCTTATATGCTAATAAATATTAGCACAAACCTAGCTAAAGTCATTGGCAACACTGTTTGGGCAGTGAGGAGTGTGATGCAAGGCCGTATGTGGCTCCCAGTCAGTTACCCCACATAGTTCATGAAGTACGGGCAAGTTGCGCCACTCTCCGGACCATTTTTTGCGGGAATTGAGAAGTAGCACAATCTTCTGGGAGGGTAGTGGTTAACACCTTACGAGCGGGTGGTGGAGTATATTTCACTGTGCCGCTCAGCGTTTATTTTTTTACCATAAATGAGGTTGTTTCCGTGCTCTTTTTCATGCATAAACAAGACTCAGAGCGTAATACAAGTATGTATCCGCGAAAGGGCGTAAATTGAGCTATCCAATGACACCCGAACCATCCTTCTACGATCACTAGTTGTCTTGCAACGATCGTGCAACCGAAGGGCAAAATCGCTAAATACGGTAATTTCTTTATATAATTACGTATGTAGCGAGGGCGTGAGGGTGGATGTAAGTGGAGTACATCTCAGTTGGTCCACGGCGGCTGTGGCGAGCGGTCATGAGGTAACCCATGGTCCTCCCGTCATTCGTCTCTCTCTCAGAGCCAATATTGCGCCAAAATTGCACTCAGACTAAAGTTGGGCCCCGCCACATAGTCCAAATTTTTCGATACGGACTGAAGTCGGGCCCCGATAGACAAGGGTTAAAGATACTGGTTAAACAACTATTTACTGAAACAAATTATTACTGTCAGCTTTTAAATTCTAAACAAAATATTGCTTCCACCTGGAATATATGTTTGAAACAGCGTGTGTAAAACGGAAGCTGAAGGTAAATGTGGGGAAGAGTAAGGAGTAAGGTTATGGTCTTTGAAAGGGGTGCAACCACAACAGAGTGTGAAGTGAGGTTGAACAGTCAGGATATGGAGAATGTCAGCTCATTTAAGTATTTGGGCAGTGTGTTGAGTAAAGATGGGAGCATGGATGAAGAAGTACGGGAGAGGGTGCAACAGTGGTTGTAGGAATGCTGAAAGCAGTAATACAAAAAGGTGTGGTTATCATGGAAGTAAAGAAGTCATTGCATGACAGTGTGGTAACCCCGACATTGACTTACGGGAGTGAAGCATGGACGTTGTTGGAGAGACACAAACGAAGAGTGAGAGGGTTGGAAATGAGTTACTTGAAAAGTGCATGCGGAGTTACATGTAGGGATAGATCGACGAATGAGGAAATACGAGAGCGGTGTGGTGTGGATGTAGATGTGCTGGAAAGTGTGAAAAGGAACACCTTGAGACATTGGACCGTTTGGGAAGGAAGCGAATGACAGATAATGTACGAGAGTAAGGTGGAAGGACAGAGATGGAGAGCTGGAAGGATGGAATTGTAATGTAATTGCGTGAAAGCGGTGCTGGATGAGAGGAGGAGAGTCAAATGACTGGGAACAGAGGTGCATGGTGACGTTTCGTTCGTGGCCACCATTTAGAGGATTATGGCGTCCGGCAATAGCTAGATAATGGTACAATTCGCCGATGACACTCAATGTATTCACAGCGACGTGGGAAACCCTCTCATAAAAAAAACAGAGGAAACCCTAGTAAAACAAGACCCTATTTTCTCAGGAACGGGCTAATGATGAACGCCAACATAGCACAATGCACCTTCATAGGGACATGTCAATTACAATATAAAATACCAAGCAACACTAAAATACAACTCCACGAAAGCACAATCCCACATACCGTACATGTAAAAAACATTGGCATATATACTGCATAGACATACATAATTTTGTCGTTAGACAAAGATATTTGTGAAGTAAACGAGATGATAATGGGAACCCTAATGTATATAAATAGCATTAAGTATTACTTTGAGAAAGGAACCCACAAAATCATAGTACATAGACTCGTGTTAATCATTATAAGCTAGCTAGCTAGCGCTCTCTCGCTCTCGCTCTCGCTCTCTCTCTCTCTCTCTCTCCTGCCACGGACATTAGTTCCAGGGCAGTAATTCCCTTTCCAATGTTCCCTTACCCACTCTAAACCACTGTTTGGACACTTGATCCTCAGTGTTTTGGAGGACAAGCAACCTAGAAGGGTCACTGGATCTGTTGTTGCTTGATTTCCTTTGTACTCCTTTGTACTCTCTCCCTCTCTCTCTCGTGTACCCAAACATTTATACCCAACTATAATCACGCGAGGCTACTATTAGCGCCCAAAAAATAAACATAAAAACTGAAAGATATTCATACGCTAATTGCAAGACTCCCCAGCACTGAGGAAGTATGGATAAGATTCAAGGAAATGTTCTTGAATGCCCAAAATATACTAAGAAACTAACACAAAAATCTAAACAAAACCCTTTGGTACGATAATGTCACTAGGACAATCAAAGAAAGAAATTGTTACTGCAAGTTTAAGAGGGAAACACATAACACCATACTGTACATAACCAGTATTCGCATGCAAGGAAAAACTTAAAATCTTAATGGCTAAGAGGAAATACGAAATTAACTTAGCGAAAGATGTATGTATGTACAGTAGACTGTATATGTATGTATGTATGCATATAAGTATGTATGTATGTATGTATGTATGTATGTATGTATGTACTCAGACACATATCCCATTGCTGGGGGTGGCCGATTCGAGAAACAACATTTAAAGTTCCAATTCTGAGGGTCCGGGACCACTTTCGTGTTCCCTTGCCTCTTACTCTGTCTCGTCTAGTAGGTGAATTTTACAAGGGGAGGAGGATTCCTAGCCCCCTGCCCCCAGATGGAAAAGTAAGACAGTAAAAGCAACAGCTAAGGTTGGATAGAGGATGCCAAATCTCACTCTGGATAGGACCAGCCCTCCCCTCCCAATAATTATATATATATATATATATATATATATATATATATATATATATATAAACTCAAACAAACACATCAACAGTGGTATAGGAGCAATACATATTAGTGAAGGTGAAGTTTTATTAGAAACAGACAGCAAAGATATAGCTTCAACCCTTAACACTTACGCTGCAGGCATATTTCTGCTATATTAGGGCTCATTTAGGCACTCTTGAATGAACGAGCAAGTGTCTGAATGAAATGAAATGTATTCAGCCAAATACTAGAAGAAAATAGCTTCAAAATTACACCTGAACGAGCTTCGAAGCGCGCAGGATTCATCCGCAACGCTACCATAGACATTCGCTAATGTCGCGCTACATTTGCTTTTGGCAGCGCTGCTATGTCTAGCGGGTTTATGGCTCATATCCTTCAGTGCCGCGGCCGCCTGGCTGGAGAGCGGACGGGGCCCTGCCGTGCTCCCACTCACTCGGACTCGTCTCCATAGGCTTTAAAAGACTGTAAATTGCTACCATGGCGTTCCAGAACGTCTCCCACAGCCAATGGTTTAATAGATATGACAGTTCTATTTTTAACACTCCTAGCAACTTTTCAAATGTTAAGAGGATTTATCAACATAAACCCTGTTAATCTATTTAAAATAGCCAAAGAGAGTTCTACTAGAGAAAACAAGTTAAGGTTAATAGGCAAGAAAGCAAACTTATAAGCAACAACAAATGTTATGTTTTCACCCACAGTACAGTATCATTAGTAAGTGGACTAAATTTCCTAATAAAGAAATAGAGTGTCTCAATAGATACATTATTAAAAAACGGCAAGATTCATACCACAGAGAACATTGGGTTTGAGTCAGTAACAAGTAGTGATGGAACGATTTGGCAGCAATGAACTAAGTAGAAGAATGTGAAGAAATAAAGTGTGTGCCTAATATTTCCTTTCCATTTCTAACTATTTTATATATTCCTTTGGGCAGTTTCGAACCCCTGCAATGTTATTTACTTCTAGCTGTCTACATGTAGCTTACGGTAATTGCCGGATGGTGGGGAGAGAACCTTCATATTTGCTATCCTTTCCTTCCACTTTCCCTTACTCTTGGGTTTGCTCTCCCTACTATTATTAAGTTTTGACAATCTCGCTGGGATCGTAAGGTCTGTGCGGCCAGTATACGTATGTAAATATATGTAAATGTATTCCTTTCTCTCTTGTATGCTTGTCTTGCACATCTCCCCATATACCCCAGCAGGGCCCCTACTCGCTTTCCCTGTCGCCCTCCTTTCCTCTCCTTCCAGCCATTTCACCGTCCGCACGCAGAAATGTTTAACCCTTTCTGGTGCGATGACGTCTTTTTTATTTAATTTCAGCTGCATTTAGACAATTTTATGAAGCTGAGGATGGATATATGTTAGCTAAAAGGATTAAGCGAGATAGTCTGTAGCCATTTAATGGGTAGACGCCCTTGCTAAGCTGAATATAATCGTCTAATAGGTGCCAGAAAATAATGAAAAAAGACATCCCGGGTACAGCACGGGGTTAAACTTTGTGTGGCAAGGTATTTATTATGTAGCACGGGAGGACACGCACAACGTTATATCTCTCTCACACATACACATATTATACACCCAGAAAGATAGGACCAACGCATGCACACATATATATGATAATAGGACCAACGCCAGTAAACATACACACCCATACTTTCTCACACACACACACACACACACACACACACACACACACACACACACACACACACACACACCAACCACCTCACACACACACACACACACACACACACACACACACACACACACACCCACACACACACACACACACAACCTCCCAACACAAACACACACACACACACACACACACACACACACACACACACCACACACACACACACACACACACACACACACACACACACACACACACACACACACCCACACCACACACACATACACACACACATACACACACACCACACACACACACACACACACCACACACACACACACACACACACACACACACACACACACACACACACCACACACTCACACACACAAACACACACACACACACACACACACACACACACACACACACACACACACACACACACACACACACACACACACACACACACACACACACACACACAGTTTAAAAACATCACAGACACTTTTTGTATTCCTCCATCACTGTTTATCTCTGGAGAATTTCTGACCCAACTTTCTACCCTGTACCGGGCAAAAATACTTATGTATACGATGGAAACTTTCAATGTGACCCGATTTTTTCTGGGGTACACATTTTGTTATTTTTCTAGCTGCCCACTTTTTATTATATTGTACTTTATTTTATATATATTTGTATTGTATTAGTTTGTATATTGGGTTGGATATTTAATGATTCTGTTTGTTTTAGAATATACTGTAATTTTTGCTTATATTTTGTTTTATAGAGTTTACTATTATCTTAAGCCACTTTCACACATTCACGATGTTGGTCCCGATGTACCCCGATTTGAATATCGGGACACACCGTGGTGCAATCCCCAACGTGTGTCGGGGTCGTCGGGGAGCGTCGTGTTACCCGCGGTGCGGGACGTGGCAAATCGGGCTTGGCCACCAAAGGTTTGGATTTGTTCAAAAATTTCGCACGATGGACTTTTGGCGTGGTACCATCGGGTAACGTCAGGTACAACGTGTCGATGACGTGGGTCTCGCGTGTCTGCATCAGGTACATCGGCATCGACGTTGCGGCGTCGGGGTATAAATAGTTATAATATATTACAGTAAAAGTCATGTAATCCGAATGGCAGCGGACCGACAGTGCTTCGGATTAGTGGAGTATTCTGACAACACTATAAATACGCACATGATGAATAAATAAAGACCTGATATGGTATACGGTAGGCCTATACCGTATATACCGTATATAAAATTCCATAATCAACTTATATCAAACGAGTTAATAAGTTCAAATGAAAAATCAGTGTACCGGTATGATTACCGAAACACGTGTGTGTTAATTGCCGAGTGAGTGTGTGTGCGTGTGTGTGTGTTATTGTTCTTGTGTGGCTATATCGACCGCCACTGATACACGGTATGCAATAAATGTTATTATAATTATGCTCTATGGAATTGAATTTCATTTTACCTAATACAGTAGTGTTTATAATAGTAAAAGCCAAAGGAAATACGAAGTGTTATTGATTAATTTAACACAAGGTAGTGTTGTGTGGGTGGATGGGTTTAGATAGAGGAGATTGTTCCTGTGTTTTCGACGATTCCATCCTTACACAAACTATGTTTATATCGATCCTTTTGCACAAGATAGGTTTATATCAATACATTTTACCTTCCACAATTAGAGAAAATATGATTCATCACGAAGTGTAGCCTACCTGTGGAGATTAAACGCACTGTTATATTATATACTATAGGAGATATACCGGTACCGGTATATAGTTTTTTATCGTTATTTTTATTTGCATAATAAATCACAACAATTTTAACCGCTGAACATGATGGCGGTGTTTAGAATATGCCATCATCAATATTGTATTTTATAGAAATAAATCTATAACGATAGTTTTTTGCTTTTATAGAATCCCAGCCGCACCATAATATTCGTTCTCAATTGGTTTTCACCCATAATAATTGTTTTTTTGAATTACATTTTTTATGAACGGCAAGAGAAGGTTAGTATATAAGATTTCAACAAAACAATAAATAAAAATAATAATATGTGGAAATTCACCGTAGGTGAAGGTTACTGTTCAGTCCGCCCATACTTTCCCTCCCCATTTTCACCGATAAAATATGGGACAATGAATAGTCTGTAAGCAAGTGATATATTGGATTTTTCATTAGCTTTCTAATGGTACATAATATATATATATATTTTTTTTCTTTCTATATTCCAACTTACTTCCTCTCGGGCATAGGCTGTGAGCCTTAACATTCACCGCTTTAAGAACATAAGAACATAAGAACATAAGAAAATGGGAGTCTGCAGAAAGCCGATTGGCCTAAGCAAGGCAGATCCCTGTCCCACACAACCCCAAATCAATTACAAAGCCCAATTATAGGCTCAACACTCTAATACCCTGAGGATCATCCTACCAAAACGGTTAGAGATTAACGCAGGATTATGGGGGTCTGCAGAGCGCTGATTGGCCCAACCCGGCTGATCCCCCTTCACACCCAACCCTTCTCGTCCATATGCTTATCCAATTTTATCTTAAAGCTCCCTACAGTTTTAGATCCCACTATAGCACTTGGTAGTCCATTCCACCCATCTACAACTCTGTTACCAAACCAATATTTGCCTATATCTTTTCTGAAACGAAATTTATCTAATTTGAAACCATTGGTACGAGTTCTTTCGCTATCACTGAGCTTTAGTACATTTGTCATGTCCCCTTTGTTAATCCCACTAACCCACTTGAACACCTCTATCATATCCCCTCTAACTCTGCGTCTCTCTAACGAATGTAAACCTAATTTCTTCAACCTTTCTTCATACGGAAGATTTCTAATATTATGGATCATTTTTGTCATTCTACGCTGTACTCTCTCCAATGAATCTATGTCCATTCTGTAATAAGGACACCAAAATTGGACAGCATAATCCATATGGGGTCTCACTAATGACAAGTAAAGTTTTAAGATAACATCAGCAGTTCTGTTACTCACACTCCTAGAGATGAACCCGAGAATCCTGTTTGCCTTATTACGAACGCCTATACACTGTTTTCTAGGCTTCAAATCATTGCTAACAAACACACCTAGATCTCTCTCGCAGTCTGAATTTTCTAATTCTAAATTAGCTAGTTTATATTTAACATTTGTTTGCATCTTCCCTATCTTTAATACCTTGCATTTGTCAATGTTAAACTTCATCTGCCAATTTACTGACCATTCATGTAAGGTATCTAGATCCCTTTGGAGGCACTCTATATCGCTATCTGAATCAATTGATCTCCCCATTTTAGTATCGTCTGCGAATTTACTTATCCTACTAGTTATACCTAAATCTAGGTTATTTATGTATATAAGAAACAACAGGGGACCTAATACCGATCCCTGGGGGACACCACTTTTGACTGCTCCCCACTCTGACTTGGTACCATTTATGCTGACTCTCTGTTTCCTACCAATTAGCCATGACCTAATCCATCCCAACAACGCCCCACCTATTCCA
This sequence comes from Paralithodes platypus, assembly GCA_032716605.1. NCBI lineage: Eukaryota > Metazoa > Arthropoda > Malacostraca > Decapoda > Lithodidae > Paralithodes > Paralithodes platypus. The sequence continues at coordinate 24,849,853 of CM064542.1, read as the reverse complement.
TGTGCCTCAACCTTTCTCATCAATCTCTCATGAGGGACTCTGTCGAAAGCTTTACTGAAATCTAAATATATAATATCGTATGCCTTGTCATTATCTACTGCTTCATATACCTCTGAGAAAAAACTAAGCAAATTAGTTAGGCAAGAACGTCCCTGTGTGAATCCATGCTGAGAAGAATTGATTAAGTTAAATGTTTCTAAGTGGTTTCTCATTTTCCTAGCAATAATTGACTCTAGTAGCTTTCCTATGATTGAAGTGAGACTAATGGGACGGTAATTGGATGCTATTGATTTATCACCTTTTTTGAAAATCGGAACTACATTTGCAAGCTTCCAAGCTTCTGGAACTATACCCGTTTCTAATGAATTGTTAAAAAGAAATGTTAATGGGTAACTTAACTCATCTCTGCATTCTTTTAATACTCTGGCATATACCTCATCGGGACCAGGCGATTTCTGAGGTTTCAGTCTGTCAATTTCCTTAAGCACATCATTTCTACTTATAGTAACCGTACTTAACCTATTTTCTATACTATCTCTATACACCTTACGGACTTCTGGAATCTGTGCCAAATTTTCATTAGTGAAAACGGATATAAACTGACTATTTAATGTACTGCACATTTCTAAATCACTTTCTGTCATTTCTCCTATCGAAGTTTTAAGGGGGCCTATTTTATCTCTAACTTTAGATTTATATAGCTGGTAAAAAGCCTTAGGGTTATTTTTTGAGTCATTGGCTATCCTGATTTCATAATTTCTTTTGTCTGTCCTTATACATTTTTTAACCTCTCTTGATAGATTCTGATAGTAAGCAAGTAGGTGAATTTCGCCTTTCTTTATTTTTCGATATATTCCTCTCTTTTTTCCTAGAAGGTCTAATAGTCTATTATTCATCCATTTGGGTTGGTTCTGTGTTGATCTAAATTTTCTTTTGGGGATATATTTATTTTGCGCATTGTGGAGTGAAGAAATAAAATTATTATATGTAGCTGTCAAATTATCCTGAGTTAAGACAGGTATCTGAGAGAGAGTATGTTCATTAGCGCACCTGGGTCCACTTAATAGTTTAACCATAGGATCGACTCTTAAGGCTCGTCTTAATCCACCATAATTGGCTTTTCTGAAATCTGGGATAAGTGTCGTATTCTCTTTAGCCTTTCCTGTCCATTGTATGTTAAAATAAATTGATTTATGATCACTATTTCCTAGTTGGTGTCCTATCTCTACATTATTTATCATTTGTTCATTATTACTGAGAACTAAATCGAGGATATTATTACCTCTAGTAGGCGAGTCTATGAATTGAAATAAAAACTATCCTGTACCGCCTCAATAAACTCTGTTGAATCTGAGTCGCCGATTTGATGCTGCCAATCAATATTCGGAAAATTGAAATCCCCTATAATACACACATTGCTAAACCTTGATGCTATTTTCACTTCCTGCCATAAAGCTGTACCTTCGTTTCTACTCATATTTGGTGGTCTATAAATAACTCCAATAATTATGGTCTCACTACCTTCGCTAACCTCAACCCAAACACTTTCGTTATCATTATTTAGTCTAATACCTGATTTAATACAGCTTTTTAAAGAACTCCTGACAAACACTGCTATTCCGCCGCCCCTCCTACTTGTTCGGTCGCGTTTAAACAAACTATATCCTGGTATATGGAATTCTGCTAAAAAAATGTCTTGATTCTGTATTAATCCATGTTTCAGTCAGTGCTATAATGTCTATATTTTCGTTGCTAACAAGTGCTCTAAGTTCATCCATTTTGTTACATAAACTCCTACAGTTTGTATAATATAATCGCAATGAATTTATTTTACTGGTATCGGATTTACCTTTATTTCTAACTGAATTCCCATCTTCTGTTACACCTTTAATATTTCTACTAGCAGTACAATTAAAATCCTGTGACTGATATTTTCTATTCCTACAATGAACATTTTACAATGAACAGTGAAGCCCGTGAAGTCTTGTTCCAGTCTAGGGAGTGAGACATGTGAAGCACGTAGAGTACAAGGAACACCTGTCATCTTGCCTTCACATGAGGCACGGTGCTCACTCATGGCCCGAAACTACCCCATCTCTGAAGCCACCTCGTTCCCGTGCTTCACTGTCTCACCCCTTACACTCGGACTCTCACACTTACACACACACAACGCCACCTGTTGAGCAGATAACTCACCATATGGCCTATGTACGATCGATCAAAACTTTGATTTTTCCTGAATATTTTTTGTCCGTCGCCGCTGTCACCCACTGGTAAATATTTTCGCTTCACTTCATGGTCTATTTTCATATAATTTAACGCTCGATACAGTTTTTAGATATTAATTTCGTATACCGGCAATGAATACAGATTGTTATTAACGAAGAACCAGCTCTCTACGACAAAAACTTGATTTTATATAAAAACAATTCATACGCCTATACCTTACAAAGAAATAATTCGACCTTATCTTACCTTAAACTTGACCGTAATACCTTTAACACCATATGTATTGATGATATCTGTCAGGCTGTCTGACGTTGTGGCGTCGTCCTCGTCAGGTCGGCCACGTGTCGCCATCATAAGTCCATCGGCCCTCGTCGTGTTCCCCACGTGGCACGTCGGGGTACGGTTTTGACCGGAATTTTGACCGTTACAGCATTGACATGGCGCCGTCGTGTTGCAACCGTGGTACCATCTGGCCCGGCGTGGCTACGACGTGTCACCGTCGAGGCTTCGTCGTCAAACGCTACATCCTGTCACTGTGTCTGCCGATGTACCAATTTGTGTACCTCGGGGTACATCGGGACCAACATCGTGAATGTGTGAAAGTGGCTTTAGCGTTGTCTCTGTGTGTGTGTGTGTGTGTGTGTGATAATGTACTCTATCCAATGATATAAGTACTAATATTGTTCTGTTCAGAAATTTAAATTTACAGTCAAACTATGATAGATTTGACTATTTTCCTATCCCTTTCTATCTCCAAGAAGACTCCACTTGGTAGTTAGTACACGGCCCCCTTGAGAATCTTCGCACATCTTGAGAAGTCTGAGATATTAACAAGTCAACCTTTCTCTATCTCCACTGCCCCTTCCCCCCCAAATGCTGACCGCTTTATTGACTCAGGTCTCAACTGACACTGTTTGTATAGGCCGCCTTCTATATTTTCCTATAAGTGTATTTTTGTGTATTTATATTCATATTTGTGTGTATAATTGTCTTGTACAACCTTATATTGCATATTGAATCTGTTGTGTATGTTTTCAGGCAATCGTAACGTGAACTTCGGCATATTTCGTCCATTGGTATAAAACTTCGATAAATGTGTTACAGTATACTGTCTAACAACGCAGATTATAATGCGATTGTATTTTTTCGGGTTTGGCATAGTGTAAGAGAGAATTGATAAGGACTTGTTGAGAATTGAAGCATCACTGCGATTAAGTGCATATAGAACTGGGTGACTTAGTGGAACGAGACAAACTTTGTAGAATTAGTTAACGAATAAGATTGACTTAGTGGCACCACTGCTAAGGGTGTATAATGAGCGTTGTATTGTGTATAGAACGAGTGTTCTGATGTTTCCGATACTCAAGATACAAATAGCGACTCTCTTCCCCCTCAAGACAACTTCCGTGTCGTGAGGAACAACGTTTGCCCCAAGACCAGGAAACACATACCGATTACCGAGTGTCAAAACCGTTTCCAGATACTCGCAGACTCAGATGACGAAGAGGAAATAGAAGAAGTCCGGCTCGTGGGAGACTCGATGATACGTGGTCAGCTCACAGAGTTTTGCGCCAGGGCACCTAAGACCAGGAAGCGTTTTTGTATCCCTGGTGGTGGTGTGGATGACGTAGTTGCAGCAGTTGACGAAGTATCAAAGCTGGCCCCTGCAAATACAATGTACGTCATCCACGTTGGATCCAACGATATACAGCGAACCCGGTCGGAAGATTTGCTTTTAAAGTACCAGCAGCTGATCAAGTCGTTTAAGGAGAAGTCATCAAGGATCATCGTCTCAGGAATCGTCCCCCGGCTCGGTGTAGAGAGCCGATTTTACAACATAGCCACCAGCACAAATCGTTGTCTAGCAAACCTCTGCAGGAAGGAGAACGTGGGATTCGTCGACACCTGGGACAATTTCTACTACGATGACTATTTGTTTTCGGATGATGGAGTTCATCTGAACCAGGTGGGAGCAGCACGTTTTGGGCGTCTTCTCAACGATGCGGTGAAGGATTTTCGGAGAAGAAATCGACTCAGCACAGGACAACCAGGAAGGAGGACCGAAGACAGCGAGGACGGCAATCTACAAAGGAATTAAATACTAATCCGTCAAGAACCGCGAATTTGGATAAAGCTCCACCAACACGACCCAAATTCAAAACCGTCAGGGATAACGACCGAGGACCGAGGACAGCCATGAATGTAAATGTAGATCCGACCAGAACCAAAAATTCGATGAAAGAACGATCTGCGAGTTCTAAGACCGCAACTTTAAAGGTTTTCTATGCAAACGCTCGTAGCATACGCAATAAATTTTCAGATTTAGAGGAACTAGTGTTTACAGAAAATTATGATGTGATTGGCATAACAGAATCTTGGCTCAATACACAAGATAGAGACTTTTTAGCAGAGTATTCACTTCCCGGTTATGTAATGTTTGAGAACAGCCGAATAAATAAAAATGGAGGTGGCGTTTTATTTTATATCAAAGAAAGTCTTAACCCGACCCTCGTGTCAAAACCTCAAATTGTGAACGTCGACACATCTTTTGTGCTAATAAAGAATAATAAAGGTACAAAAATAATACTTGCGTTAATATACAGACCTCCAGCTCAATCAGTGCAAACTGACCGAGAAATTTACGAACAAATTGCAGATGTAAGTAACTCACAAGATACCGTAATTTTTGGCGACTTTAATTTACCTGTGACCAAGTGGGGCGATACTCTTACTTCACACTCCGGACATGACTTGTATACGAACTTGCAAGAGAGTTCGCTTTATCAATTTGTTCGAATGCCGACCCGTGGTAATAACGTTCTTGACATTGTACTTGCAACAAAAGAAGAATTGATAGAGAATTTGAATGTTGGTGATGAATTCAGTAACAGCGACCATCGTACGATAACTTTCACTTTAAAGTTTACTAGTAACGAACCAAATAGTAGCATCGAAAAAGTCCCTAATTTCAAGAAAGCAAACTTCCATAAACTTAGAGCTATGTTTAAAGAAACTGACTGGAGCTTTTTAATTAACAATAACGACATAAATACATCTTGGAAGTTATTCGAAACCACTTACCTAAAAGCAGTGCAAGACTGCATACCATCGAAAATACGGCGTCCAGGCCATAATAATAAGCCCAAATGGTGGAATAAAGATATTTCAAACTGCCTGCTTGCTAAAAAATTTGCTAATGATAGATTAAAATCCTCACAAAATGACGAAGAACGGGTGAAATTTGTAGAGCTACGACGCAAAGCCAAAAAGTTAATTAAGCAAAGTAAAAAGACCTTAGAGTTACATATTGCGAATCAAAGTAAAACAAACCCGAAAGAATTCTATAGTTATATCAGAAAGAAAAAAGTAGTTACTTCAACTGTTGGACCGTTAGTCGATGAAAAAGGAGAATACACCAAAGACGAAGTACAAATGAGTAATGCCCTCAATACCTTCTTTGCATCAGTTTTTACAACAGAAGACCTCAGTGATATCCCTACACCATCGCCGATTCAGATTGATAATTCAGATGTTCTAAGCAATATCACCGTTACAGAGAGAGAAGTATTGAATTGTTTAGATAAACTCAAGGTAAATAAAACGCCAGGACCTGATACAATCTCGCCTAGAGTTCTAAAGGAAGCTAAGAATGAGCTCTCCAAACCACTGACATTACTATTCAATAAATCCTTGCAGTCTGGAACTATGCCTGATCAGTGGAAGCTAGCCAACGTAACACCGATATTCAAAAAAGGCAGCAAATCCCTACCCAGTAACTATCGTCCAATTAGCTTAACCTCAGTTGTATGTAAAATGCTAGAAATGGTCATACGAGACAGACTCGTAAATCACTTGGAGGAAAATAACATACTTAAAGATACTCAACACGGCTTTCGTAAAAAACGTTCCTGTTTAACAAACCTCTTAGACTTCTTCCACGATATCCTCAACCTCTACGATGAGAGTAAAGCTGTAGATATTATATACCTTGATTTTCAAAAGGCCTTTGACAAAGTTCCCCACAAACGTTTACTGCTAAAACTAAAAGCGCATGGAATACAAGACGGTGTGTTGAAATGGATAGAAAATTGGCTCAGCAACAGAAAGCAAAGGGTAGTGTCATAAACGGTAAGGCATCTAAATGGACCAATGTAAGTAGCGGGGTACCCCAGGGATCGGTACTAGGACCAATTCTCTTTCTAATTTACATCAACGACATAGATGAGGGTCTCACCTGCACAATCTCAAAATTTGCTGACGATACAAAAATTGCAAATAGCGTACTCTCAAAAGAACAAGTTGACGATATGCAACACAATCTAGATAAATTGTCATGTTGGGCCCAAATTTGGCAAATGAGTTTCAATGCGGATAAATGTAAAGTACTACATATCGGATACCTAAATGAGAAAGCAAACTATTCGATGAATGGCACTCAGCTTAAGAATGTAAACAGAGAAACTGATCTGGGAGTAACAATATCGAGTAACCTAAAACCGAGTCAACAATGTTCAGAAGTTGTTAAGAAGGCAAACAAAATAATTGGCTTTATAGGCAGGTCATTTGAGCATAAATCCAAAGAAGTTATCCTAACCCTTTACAATTCCTTAGTCCGCCCTCTTCTGGAATACTGCGTTCAATCCTGGTGCCCTTATTACCAAAAAGATATAAACAAGCTAGAACGAGTTCAACGCAGAGTTACCAAAATGATACCTAGCCTAAAGAACAAACCATACGAAGAGCGTCTTAGAGAATTAAATCTATTTCCTTTAACCCAGCGCAGATTAAGAGGCGACTTAATTCAAGTGTTCAAAATCATCAAAGGCATCGACAATATGAACTGTAGTAAGTACTTCACTATCGACCAATCTAATTACACGCGGGGAAACGGTTGCAAAATTATTGGTAAATCTTTTAACTCGCACGAATCTAAGAATTTCTTCTTCAATCGAGTTGTCAACTTGTGGAATGGGCTTCCCCGAGACGTTATAGACTGCAGCACCGTTGATTCATTTAAATTCCGCCTAGACAAATATCTCGCATCAAACCCGCGACTGACTGCGTTTGTAAATGAATAACTTTATCCTCCCCTCAGTTACTAACCCATATGTCCCCTACTAACTTCCTAGTCCTGCCACGTTAGTGGCAGGGCAGTAGTTCCCTTTCCAATGTTCCCTTACCCACTCTAAACCACTGTTTGGACACTTGATCCTCAGTGTTTTGGAGGACAAGCAACCTAGAAGGGTCACTAGATCTGTTGTTGCTTGATTTCCTTTGTACTCCTTTGTACTTTGTAGTGTGATTAAGGTGTAACTTAAGGGATTTTGAGAACTCTACTACATGCGCCCAACTTTCATACTAAACTGTGATCCCACTGTAGTAGTCGTAGCTTTTTAAATATTTCCATTTAATCAACATTTCTTATAAATATTACACAATTTTATATTTATTGTATGTATCTGAAGACGCATTGGGTGAACTAAACATCTTGTATCTTCCTGAAAAGGTAGTCACAACAATAAATATATATATATATACCTGTATATATATATACAGTATATATATATATATATACTGTATATAAAGAGAGAGAGAGAGAGAGAGAGAGAGAGAGAGAGAGAGAGAGAGAGAGAGAGAGAGAGAGAGAGAGAGAGAGAGAGAGAGAGAGAGAGAGAGAGAGAGAGAAAATGAGAAAGAGCGAGAAAGAATCAATAGGAAGGGAGAAAATGGAAAGCAAACATGGAAGGTAAGCTGCGGATATCTGGTGACTCATGTAATTTATAGATATATTATATATTTGTGGGAGTTTGTATTAAAACACAAACATCTATGGTGATATGTACGTACTAATGATAGTAATCATGCATGTGTAAATAAAGAAATATACCAGCAATTACTAATTACCTTGTTTCTTATACATATTTGTGCTATACAAGCTAAAATTATGGCTCTTGACATGGTATGTAGTATATCTGTACGTATTGAATGCATTACTTACTTCATTATTGACACCCCTACACCTGGTCTTCTGCCGCACGATTTACTTCATGAGAAAAAACAAACATTGCGATGATCCACTGTTCAAACTCTGTCAAATCCTTGGCCCCATCGCCACTCTTTTTTCCAAGTCAGGCGCCCATACCGTGTTCTCATGGACTCCATCCACTTGACTATGTTTCTAGCTGAAATAGGTGGAAACAACATAGGTATTAAGTTTGGTAATTATAATGTGCAGTTTAAAAAATTACATATATTAATATAATATAATTCACAACAAAAATAATAAAGTAAAAGTGCCGCTTTGCCTAAAATCAAAGCGACATACCCAACTCTGCAATTGGTTCCTATTACCTTTGATATACAGTATTACCGGTATATGATTTTCGTTTTGCATCATCAAATTAGACAAGGCCTACCTCTTACAACCTATATACAATTATGGTTAATTAACAATGCTGCTAATTAGTACCACCCATGCACTTATAGCTCCCATAAAGGCAAGAGATCTGCTTCCATCAGATCTAAGCAAATGAAGCCATAGAACACATAACTTCTGATCTAACAACCATTTCCAATTGGAACAGAACAAATCCAAAGGCCTACTGTATATCCTTTATACTTCAACAATACAAAAAACAATGTTTCATCTTCTCTCAGTATTCTCAGAGTCTCTTTTTCTTCTGATCTCTCTTGGAAAGACAATATTACCACTCTTGCTAAAACGGCTTCCCAGAAACTGGGTGTGCTCATCCCCCTCAAGAGGTTCTTTACCCCTGCATAGTTTCTTGCTCTGCACAGGGGCACAGTGCGCCCATGTATTGAGTATTGTTCGGATGTGTTGGGAGGATCCTCTCACACAGCACTTATAGACAAAGTAGAAACGAGAGCCTTTGGTCTCATTTACTCACGTCCACTCACCTATGTTCTGCAATCTCTCTCTCTCTCTTCGCCGCAATATTGCATCTCTCGCTATTACAATAATCAATGTTCCTCAGGGCTCTCTCAGTGTACACCATCTCCTCTACACAGGGTACGTAGTACCCGTCATGCAACACAATCCCACCCATACTCTGTGAAACTCTCCAACCAAAGTGTGAAACGATGCTCCCAATCTTTCTTATATTCAATAGCTGAGCTCTGGAACTCTCTCCCTGAATCCATCTTTCCCTCATTTTATGACTTAAATTGCTACAAACTCTGTTTGGCCAGTCATTTTGGCTCTAACATTTCTTGATGTTTGCCATATCACTCTTTCAACTCTTGGGGAGGCACTCGTCACAGGTAGCATTGCGGTTTGTCTCCCTCATTCACATAGGAAAACAAAAATTGTGCATGGTAGGAACAACTCACCACACTTCGACAAGGTTACACAGCACTTTGTCCTAATGGATGGAAGCGCTAGGACCGTGGTGGACCCCCCTCCCCTTCTATGTACTAGGACCGTGGTGGACCCCCCTCCCCTTCTATGTACTAGGACCGTGGTGGACCCCCCTCCCCTTCTATGTACTAGGCCCGTGGTGGACCCCCCTCCCCTTCTATGTACTAGGACCGTGGTGGACCCACCTCCCCTTCTATGTACGTACCCTTCAAAATACAAATATGTTGCAAAGTCATCATATTTAATCTTCATCAAAAATTAAAATACTGCAACATTTGAATAATTCTTACAGCATGCAGTCCATTACTTACATTAAGCATACATTAGGATCCTCTCTCCCCCCCCCCCCCCTCTTTAAAATAAAAACATAAAAAATAAAACCAGCATGCTGTAATTAAACATTGGTAAAGTACGAAACAGTGCAATATTTCATCATTTATGTGCAATATTTACAGTGCAAAATAGAAAGCAATAATTTTTTTTTTTTTAATTAATAGCAGCATAGAACTAGAATAGACTAAGATTGAGCATTGCCCTATTACCGTGGTGGAGCCCCCTCCCCTTTCTATGTACAAACCCATCAAAATAAAAATATGTTGCAAAGTCATCATATTGAATCATCATAAATTATTATGCTACAAAATTAGAAATATTGCAGCATGCAATGCAAGTTATCCCAGTGAAATGATTGAAAACAAGTTAAACATCTCAACAGAAGATAATGCATAACAAAATAGAGAAATAAAACAAAACAACAACAGAAGGAAATCAGTAAAAGAAGAGATGCAGAAACAAAATAGGAAATATAAGAAAGTAAAAGGTAATATACATGAACAAGAGAAAAATAATCAAATTATTATGTTATCTCCACCAAACGACTTTACTCCTAAACTCAACTAATGAAATCAACAATTACATGAGGCAGTCCAGGGATTCGAACCTAGGATGCTCACACCGAAATTCAGTGCATTTTTCCATTGCGCTACGAAGACAGTTAAAGAATGGTGGACAAGACTACGATTTATTATGCAGTTTCGAATCCTGCATATCATTCTAAGCATGTACACACTTTCCAACTGCGCTATCATAGGTATGGATAGATGGATGGAAGGAGTAATTAATAGAGCCTTAACCCTAAGGAAGGCCTCTCTATAAACTACCCCTGAACCTGAATGAATTATTATGTTACCTCCACCAACCGACTTAACTCCTAAACTCAATTAATGAAATCAACAAATACCTGTGGCAGTCCAGGGATTCGAAAATAAACAAATAACGAAAATACATACGTAATAGAAACAATCAAGTATAACAGTGCAGAAAGCGAAGACTGATACTTCGTAAGTAGATTATAAAAAGTGGGTAGGGCTAATAGATTGATTGAAGTGAAATAAGAGGAAAGAGAAGTGGAAAACAGAAGTGTATAACGTTTGAGCAACTATCAATGTACCTACAAAATCTCAGACTTTTCACAATACGTAATATTGAGTATGATAGAAGAAAAGAAGGAATTTGTGGGGTCGACAGAGAGGTAGTGGAAAAGGAAGAAGGGGAAAGGTAATGGACAGAAAGCATAGCAAACCAAATCAATGAGAGAACATTGACCAATATAATAAGAAATAATGACAGTAAATGATAGATACAGAGGCAATGAAAAGAGGAAGAAATAAAGTAATGACAAGGAAGATAATGCAAAGGTATATTAAGAAGATAGGACAAATCAACACTCGGAAAAACGCAAAGAAAGAAATGGAAAGAAGACGGAAGGAGAGTAAGACAGTGAGTGTAGAAAATATGAGATTGAATAAAATAGGAGAGGAGTGAAAGTAAGAATGATGCTTATGGAGACAGTGAAGAAAAGGACAAGGGTATGAAGCAGACAGCAATAACATCTGAAGGAATGAAAAAGAACAGAAAGGATGACTGCAATACATAGTGAAAGCAAATATTAATTCAAAGAGAACGAGGGATGATATAAGAAAAGCACATATGGAGAGAGAGAGAGAGAGAGAGAGAGAGAGAGAGAGAGAGAGAGAGAGAGAGAGAAACAAATAGAGACGTAGAGAAGAAGAAGACAAAACAGAAGCAGTGGAAGTAAACGAAGAAAGTTAGGATGTCAGAAGGTCAGGAAATTGAAACAGAAGAGAAGAAGAGACTCAAGGAAGGAGACAGAGGATTATGGGTGGATAGAGAGACCAACAGTAAAAGAGAGGGATGGAAGAGGAAGAGTGATGGGCTGAGTTATTAAAAGGGACACAGTAATATAGAGAGGATGAAGGCGGGAAGGTTCTGTCATAAAAGTATAAAGAGGATAGAGTCGAGCAGTAGCGGTGGCTGGGTCAGACGTTTACATAAATTTACAGATAAGCTGGCCACATAGACCTTACGATCCAAACGAGGTGGTTAGGACTAAATCCTAGTAGAGATGGCATATACGATACAAAAGGAAAGTTCAAGTAAAGGATAGACAAGAAGAAGGCTCTCTCCCCACCCTCCGGTCCCTGCGGCAATTAATGTACAAGAACAAAGTTGGAAGTGATTAACCTTGCTGGGCTTCGAAATCCCCAGAAGGAATTTACAGGAAAAAAAAGAAAAAGAAAATCATATATATTTAACCCTTCGACTTAGTTGTATGTATATTTTGGGGTAAATTGGATTCATGCTACCCGTTACCCTTAGTGGTATGTATTTTTGTTTGCTTTCTTTTTTAGAGATATATATTAAAAGATATACTGACACGACAGACCTCACAATAGCTTGATTATTTTGACTAATAATAGTTTATACAGCAAAGGCCCTAATATAGTCAAAACTGGAGGGAAAGGATACCAAAGGGGAGAGAGAGAGAGAGAGAGAGAGAGTACAAAGGAGTACAAAGGAATACAAAGGAAATCAAGCAACAACAGATCTAGTGACCCTTCTAGTCTGCTTGTCCTCCAAAACACTGAGGATCAAGTGTCCAAACAGTGGTTTAGAGCGGGTAAGGGAACATTGGAAAGGGAACTACTGCCCTGCCACTAACGTGGCAGGACTAGGAAGTTAGTAGGGGACATATGGGTTAGTAACCGAGGGGAGGATAAAGTTATTCATTTACAAACGCAGTCAGTCGCGGGTTTGATGCGAGATATTTGTCTAGGCGGAATTTAAATGAATCAATGGTGCTGCAGTCTATAACGTCTCGGGGAAGCCCATTCCACAAGTTGACAACTCGATTGAAGAAGAAATTCTTAGATTCGTGTGAGTTAAAAGATTTACCAATAATTTTGCAACCGTTTCCCCGCGTGTAATTAGATTGGTCGATAGTGAAGTACTTACTACAGTTCATATTGTCGATGCCTTTGATGATTTTGAACACTTGAATTAAGTCACCTCTTAATCTGCACTGGGTTAAAGGAAATAGATTTAATTCTCTAAGACGCTCTTCGTATGGTTTGTCCTTTAGGCTAGATATCATTTAGGTAACTCTACGTTGAACTCGTTCTAGCTTGTTTATGTCTTTTTGGTAATAAGGGCACCAGCATTGAACACAGTATTCCAGAAGAGGGCGGACTAAGGAATTGTAAAGGGTTAGGATTACGTCTTTGGATTTATGCTCAAATGATCTGCCTATAAAGCCAATTATTTTGTTTGCCTTCTTAACAACTTCTGAACATTGTTGACTCGGTTTTAGGTTACTCGATATTGTTACTCCCAGATCGGTTTCTCGGTTTACATTCTTAAGCTGAGTGCCATTCATCGAATAGTTTGCTTTCTCATTTAGGTATCCGATATGTAGTACTTTACATTTATCCGCATTGAAACTCATTTGCCAAATTTGGGCCCAATGTGACAATTTATCTAGATTGTGTTGCATATCGTCAACTTGATCTTTTGAGAGTACGCTATTTGCAATTTTTGTAACGTCAGCAAATTTTGAGATTGTACAGGCGAGACCCTCATCTATGTCGTTGATGTAAATTAGAAAGAGAATCGGTCCTAGTACCGATCCCTGGGGTACCCCGCTACTTACATTGGTCCATTTAGATGCCTTACCGTTTATGACTACTCTTTGCTTTCTGTCGCTGAGCCAATTTTCTATCCATTTCAACACACCATCTTGTATTCCATGCACTTTTAGTTTTAGCAGTAAACGTTTGTGGGGAACTTTGTCAAAGGCCTTTTGAAAATCAAGGTATATAATATCTACAGCTTTACTCTCATCGTAGAGGTTGAGGATATCGTGGAAGAAGTCTAAGAGGTTTGTTAAACAGGAACGTTTTTTACGAAAGCCGTGTTGAGTATCTTTAAGTATATTGTTTTCCTCTAAGTGATTTACGAGTCTGTCTCTTATGACCGTTTCTAGCGTTTTACATACAACTGAGGTTAAGATAATTGGACGATAGTTACTGCGTAGGGATTTGCTGCCTTTTTTTAATATCGGTGTTACGTTGGCTATCTTCCACTGATCAGGCATAGTTCCAGACTGCAAGGATTTATTGAATAGTAATGTCAGTGGTTTGGAGAGCTCATCCTTAGCTTCCTTTAGAACTCTAGGCGAGATTGTATCAGGTCCAGGCATTTTATTTACCTTGAGTTTATCTAAACAATTCAATACTTCTCTCTCTGTAACGGTGATATTGTTTAGAACATCTGAATTATCAATCTGAATCGGCGATGGTGTAGGGATATCACTGAGGTCTTCTGTTGTAAAAACTGATGCAAAGATGGTATTGAGGGCATTACTCATTTGTACTTCGTCTTTGGTGTATTCTCCATTTTCATCGACTAACGGTCCAACAGTTGAAGTAACTACTTTTTTCTTTCTGATATAACTATAGAATTCTTTCGGGTTTGTTTTACTTTCATTCGCAATATGTAACTCTAGGGTCTTTTTACTTTGCTTAATTAACTTTTTGGCTTTGCGTCGTAGCTCTACAAATTTCACCCGTTCTTCGTCATTTTGTGAGGATTTTAATCTATCATTAGCAAATTTTTTAGCAAGCAGGCAGTTTGAAATATCTTTATTCCACCATTTGGGCTTATTATTATGGCCTGGACGCCGTATTTTCGATGGTATGCAGTCTTGCACTGCTTTTAGGTAAGTGGTTTCGAATAACTTCCAAGATGTATTTATGTCGTTATTGTTAATTAAAAAGCTCCAGTCAGTTTCTTTAAACATAGCTCTAAGTTTATGGAAGTTTGCTTTCTTGAAATTAGGGACTTTTTCGATGCTACTATTTGGTTCGTTACTAGTAAAGTTTAAAGTGAAAGTTATCGTACGATGGTCGCTGTTACTGAATTCATCACCAACATTCAAATTCTCTATTAATTCTTCTTTTGTTGCAAGTACAATGTCAAAAACGTTATTACCACGGGTCGGTGTTCGAACAAATTGATAAAGCGAACTCTCTTGCAAGTTCGTATACAAGTCATGTCCGGAGTGTGAAGTAAGAGTATCGCCCCACTTGGTCACAGGTAAATTAAAGTCGCCAAAAAATACGGTATCTTGTGAGTTACTTACACATGCAATTTGTTCATAAATTTCTAGGTCAGTTTGCACTGATTGAGCTGGAGGTCTGTATATTAATGCAAGTATTATTTTTGTACCTTTATTATTCTTTATTAGCACAAAAGATGTGTCAACGTTCACAATTTGAGGTTTTGACAAGAGGGTCGGGTTAAGACTTTCTTTGATATAAAATAAAACGCCACCTCCATTTTTATTTATTCGGCTTTTCTCAAACGTTACATAACCGGGAAGTGAATACTCTGCTAAAAAGTATCTATCTACTGTATTGAGCCAAGATTCTGTTATACCAATCACATCATAATTTTCAGTAAACACTAGTTCCTCTAAATCTGAAAATTGATTGCGTATGCTACGAGCGTTTGCATGGCAAACCTTTAAAGTTGCGGTTTTACTCACAGAACGTTCTTTAATCACATTTTTGGTTCTGATCGGATCTACATTTACATTCATGGCTGACATCGGTCCTCGGTCGTTATCCCTGGCGGTTTTGAATTTGGGTCGTGTTGGTGGAGTTTTATCCAAATTCGCGGTTCTTGACAGATTAACATTTAATTCCTTCGCAGGTTGCCGCCCTCGCTGTCTTCGGTCCTCCTTCCTGGTTGTCCTGTGCCGAGTCGATTTCTTCTCCGAAAATCCTTCACCGCATCGTTGAGAAGACGCCCAAAACGTGCTGCTCCCACCTGGTTCAGATGAACTCAATCGTCCGAAAACAAATAGTCATCGTAGTAGAAATTGTCCCAGGTGTCGACGAATCCCACGTTTTCCTTCCTGCAGAGGTTTGCTAGACAATGATTTGTGCTGGTGGCTATATTGTAAAATCGGCTCTCTACACCAAGCCGGGGGACGATTCCTGAGACGATGATCCTTGATGACTTCTCCTTAAAAGACTTGATCAGCTGCTGGTACTTTAAAAGCAAATCTTCCGACCGGGTTCGCTGTACATCGTTGGATCCAACGTGGATGACGTACATTGTATTAGCAGGGGCCAGCTTAGATACTTCATCAACTGCAGCAAGTACGTCGTCCACACCACCACCAGGGATACAAAAACGCTTCCTGGTCTTAGGTGGTCTGGCGCAAAACTCTGTGAGCTGACCACGTATCATCGAGTCTCCCACGAGCCGGACTTCTTCTATTTCCGCTTCGTCATCTGAGTCTGCGAGTATCTGGAAGCGGTTTTGACACTCGGTAATCGGTATGGGTTTCCTGGTCTTGGGGCAAACGTTGTTCCTCACAACACGGAAGTTGTCTTGAGCGGGAAGAGAGTTACTATTTCTTTCTTGAGTATCGGAACCACCAGATGAAATGGCTACTGCAGGCGTTGAATTGTTGGCAGTTGACGTTGGGGCGTTGGTGGCTGCTGGAGTTGCGGTGACAATTGAAGTTTGTGGTACTCCAACGTTGAGTGTTACAAACTCTTGGAGTGTTTCCAGCTTCATGGTGAGGACGTTGATCTTGTTGTAGGCTTCATCTAATTTCACTGTCAAATTCTCTTGTTGCTGGCAGAGACGGCAGACTTGAAGATTGACAGTAACAAACATGGACTCACCAAACCTACCGGCGCAGTTCGTACAAGTGCGAGGCATGGTAACAGTCAGTTTCTTCAGATCACTTCACTCACTTTAAAACACTTAACTCACTTTAAAACACTTCACTCACTTTAGAAACACTTCAACCGAAAACAAATATGTTGAAATACACAACAATAGGTTATCAGGGGTGATAGCCTAACCGAAAACAAAAAAATTGAGATACGCAGAATTAGGCTTCCAGGGGCGATAGCCTAACCAAAAGTTTAAAACAAAATTAAATACGCACCAATAGGCTACCAGCGTTGAATAGCCTAACCGAAAATAATAAAATTTAAATACGCAGAAATAGGCTACCAGGTGTGATAACCTAACCTTAAACAAATATATATATATATATATAACAGAATATGTAACTAAATATACAATTCATCAAATAGAGATTATATAAAAATAAAGTGTGACCGCACACAAGGGGTTAATATACTGTATCAACAGATGGCCCTGGTGTCACTGTAGCCTAGTAAAGCAGTAGCCTACTCTTTTTAGATAAAACAAAACAAAATGTATCAGTCAAAGGTTACTACAAGATCGTGCAAGCAACAACTAAAATTACAGATATATATAGCTACAGTAGGATACTAAATACAATATCTACTAGAGTTAATAAGAACAACAGATTGGCTGGCTATAGGCTAGGCTAGGTTTGGATTAGGTTAAAAGCTTGGCAGGTTGGGTTAGGCTAGGTTAGTTTGTACAAATACCACCCTTAGCTTAAAGTAAAATCACTCTGAGGAGAACAAGTCAAGAATATATCTAGGGGGAAAAGATAAATGAATGCACTTAAATTTACTAAAAAATCGGCTGGTATTTAATATGTATAATCCCCCAAAAAAGTTTGTTTACAAAATGGCGTCGGCGTTCGTTCCTGTAGGCAGGTTAGTTAGTACACAATATTGTTTATTAGCAAATTAATATGCAATGCTTTACTTACATACAAGGCAGTTAAATTGATACTTACTACAGTAGGTAATGGGTAAAATTAGGGGCTACGATTTTATATCAACTAAGAAGAGAGCGTTTGTTTACAAACAAAACAAAACAACAGATGGCGCTAGTGGCGCCCTGTCCGAGCAGGAGTCTTGTGATAAACAAAAAGTTTATCAGTCAATACACAGCGAAATATCGTGCAGTGTTACTTACTAAACTACAGGATGGTTAAACGTGCTCTTAACCACCTTTCATGCACAAGAATGAAGAGGAGGAGTAGTGAATACTCAAATTATGATCGATATCGTGAGAGCGTTGACAGAGCGTCTGCAGCGTCTGGTGGTGTGTGTGAGAGAGAGAGAGAGAGAGAGAGAGAGAGAGAGAGAGAGAGAGAGAGAGAGAGAGAGAGAGAGAGAGAGAGAGAGAGAGAGAGGGATAATGAGTACAGAATATGCAAATACAAACAGATAACTCACAAAATAATGCAAACAATGATGTACCGTACCTGAGTAGTGAAAAATGAGTTATTATTGAGCTTGATTAACCCATTCAGTACCGGTGCTATTCTTTAACTACTGTATATTTTGGCTACTATTAAAAGATTGTATTTAGTTTAAAAAACAGCTTCCAGCAAGAAACAGGCGTCGAAGTATCTCACTTCACCTTTTTACTGCCACAGATCCTTATTAAGCTGCAGAAAATCGTCTAGCTAGAATAAAGTTATATAAACGTCGCCGGTACAGAAGGGGTTAAGATAATGTTGAGGCAGGTTAGGTCCTTATCAGGTTTGAAGGCGATATGTGCTGCAGGAAAAATTGAATACAAAGGATGAGACGGATTAGTACTAGTATTAGTAGTAGTTAACCCTTCCTGTACCAGCGAAGTCTGTTATATTGTGTTCTAGCTATATCTACACGATTGTATGCAGCTTAAGAAGGATCTGTGGTAGTTCAAAGTGTTGATTGTGATAGTTCGAAGCCTTATAATTACTATCGATCATTCCTAAACTGTATACAATCGATTAGTATTAGCCAAAATAAAGTAAAAAATGATGTCAACGGTATGGAAGGGGTAACTAATTATGAACCAGGCATTAAGACGACTGTTGTGAAAATCCACCCGGGTTAATGGAGAGGTATTCTCTATTATCTGGACCCACTTCTCCCTAATGTTTAGCAAAATAGTTTTGATGTTTTTAGACGTTCGTTCCGTTAGTTCGGCGATTTAGAGACCTTTCGCGTCATTTCTGTGTCAATATTATGACCTTGCGTTTCATTTAGTTGTCGATGTTTTCCTGGCGAGTGGTAGCTAGCCTGTAATTTTGAAAGGAACCGGCCTCCGACCAGGAAATGTTTCTTCCGAAAAATTTACAAATTTATCTAGAAAAGAGGTCAAAGGGGTATTTGTGTTAAGCTTGATGGAGGTCTAGCGAGGGCACTATCACATATATAAATAAATACATACAGTATATAGTCCAAAAAACAAGCATAATCCCCTTAAATCAGATGGTGTGTCTCGCTCTCCTACGTACGTTTATGTTTGTTTATATCTAGGCAACAGAAATAGAGGCCAATTGACGAAGAAAAGGAGAATAGGGGAAACGAAGGAGGGAATGGTGATATCTGCATACTGAATAGGAGGAGTGATGGACAAGGTAAGAAAGCAAAACGGAGGGAAGAATAATGTGATGTGGGAGGATGAAAGGGAGAGTAGAACAGGAAATATGGTACAAAAAGTAGGCAAACAGGAATTAAAAGTGAATCATGAGAGAGTACTGTATGAGGGTGCTGGAAAAGGAAAGCGAATACGGGTGAAGAATATGAGAGAGAAAGATAGAGAGAGAGAGAGAGAGAGAGAGAGAGAGAGAGAGAGAGAGAGAGAGAGAGAGAGAGAGAGAGAGAGAGATAAGTAGACGAAAATGGGAAAGGGAGAGGGACGTTGATAAAAAAACGAAAAAGTGAGTGAAATAAGAGCAATCTTATGAGAGTGACAGATAGGGAGTAAATGAAGATGAAAGAGCAAGGGAGACAAAGTAATAGGCAGAACGGGTATGAAAGAGGAGAGGGTGTTATTGAGAGAGAGAGATATTGCATGAAGAGCAGTGATATGGGACGGATAGAATGGTAAGCTATCGGACAGAGCCAACATTAAAATATTATAAACAATTACATATATTAATATTTTGTGTCATGCCCCATTCAGGGTTCGAACCCAGGCCAGTAGTGCAGCACTCCAGCACCTAAACCACTAGACCATCGAGGAGCTTAAAAGTAGTGGCTTCATTTGGAATTACTGCATACCCCATCCACCACCACCCACTCCGACTCATGATCACGTAGCTAGATACCATACAGACAAACACCTCACACAAACACTAGCAACTAAGTACTAGAGAAGAATACTTGTAATCTGGGGCACATTGAAGGCCTCACTGATAAACATGTAGAGCCTTAATAAATTAATATTCATTGTCATGCTCCAGCCATAAAATACAATACCAGCAGATAAAGGAAAATGGTAAAATAAATAAAGTAGGTGTGCAGTTTTCGCATAACCAAAAAAAAAAAAAAAAAAAAAAATGCATACGCAACTCTGCGGCCTATAATTCTGCAAGTAGTATTGAATCTCTTAGGTAAAATAGGTTTATATACATATATATATATATATATATATCGCAATATATAAAATGTATATAAAATATATATAAGAAAGAACTAGTGACCATAATCTGTGACCTTTACCATTCACCTTGACCTTTGAATAACAAAAACACAAAATTTGGACAATCTTTGCATTGAGCAACCAAATTTGCCAGCAAAGTTTGGTGACGATACGTAACCCGTTCAGTACAGTTCTGTCGGTTTCATTTTATACTTCATACTAAGACAATTTTATTAAGTTTATGAAGGGCCTCCATAAAATTCGCAGGCTTTCAACTATCTTAACCCTTTTTATTACCACAGATCCTTCATAAGCTTCACAAAATCGTCTAATTATAGCTAGAATACAATAAAAAAGACGTCACCGGTACACAAAGGGTTTAAAGACCATTATCAACACTCTTCTTTTGTTCTTTGACCTTGACCTTTAACCTTAAGTATTATAATAAATATATATATATATATATATATATATATATATATATATATACTGTATATGATTGAAATATAGGTTATTAAGGTAAAATGCATCTAACAGTCGTCAGCTTATCGAAAATTGAGTTTTTTTATGATGGTTAACTTATGACCTTGGCTTGTGACCTTGACCTTTATGTAGGATTATATATTTGTTTGCTTTGATGTAACCCTAGAAAATCAAATACTGTAAGTGTGTCAAGTTTCATTAAAGATCATCAGTTAGTTTCAGAGGTATTAAAGGAATAGTTGACCTTGACCTTTGACCTTCACCTTGACCTTCATGACGTCTGAAAAATTAACATTTTAATTTTCCCTTAATGCACAACTGTCTCAACAAATTTTGTGAAGTTTACATGAATAGTAAAGAAATTAGCATAATGACCATATATATGACGTTGGCCTGTGAACTTGACCTATCAAATGGAATTATGTTTATTCTTGTATGACCTTGCTCTAGGCATTCCGAATATGCATGATATGCCTAATGAGAATCTTACATTAAATAAGAAATACTAGTAAAAATCATATATCGACTTTTAACCTTGACCTTCGACCTTAGAATTTCTTATCAAGGATTTAGTTAGCTTAACAGCATTGTTCGTATTAACTAACATTATGAATATGGTGTAGCCTAATTCGTATACAAACTTATTGATTACAAATAGTGATCATATACTGTGACCTTGACCTTTGTCCTTTGATAAAAGTAAAATACATATATTTGGATACTCGTCGCATTGACCAACTGAATTTGCCTGTATAATGTTTTGACAATACATTAAAAAGTCAAGGAGGAGTTTTGGGAAAATTACAAATACTCTTATTTTGACTTTGCGCTCTGACCTTAACTATTACAATATTTATGTGAAATTTGGTATATATTAGGCTATATTTAAGTAATAAGCCATAACACAGCCAGTTTTCTAAAATGTGAGTAATCTGTTTTAATAAATAATAAAATTTGACCTTTGACCTGTGACCTATATGTAAGAGTACATTTTTGTTTGCATTGACATTGCCCATGAAAATCAAAGAAGCATGCCTAATTTCATTAAACCACATCAGTTAGTTTCATATATATTAATAGAATAGTTGACCTTGACCTATGACCTTTATCTTGACCTTTATAAGTCTCAACATTTATTATTTTACTTTTCACTTAGAGTGCAGCTATCTCACCAAATTTTGTGAAGTTTGCATGAAAATAGCATATTGACCTTTGATTTGACCTTGACCTGTGACCTTGACCTTTCATATGTAATAGAATAGTTTATTGTGTGACCTTTGGTCTAGGTATTCCGAATATACATGGTAAGCCTAGTGAGAATCTAACAGTTAGTATAAGAAATACTAGTAAAAATACTATTTTGACCTTTAACCTTGATTTTTTACCTTACCCTTTAGAATATGTATCTAACATTTGTGCAATACGATATCAATGTTACCAGTTACTTGTAAAGTGAAAATGAAGACATTTGAATAAAAACTAAAAATAAATAGTATAAGTTGTCCTTTCACCATGATCTGTGACCTTGACCTTTATGTAAGAGTACAAAATTGTTTTCATTGACATTGCCCAGGAAAATCAAAATAAGCATGACTAATTTCATTAAAACCCATCAGTTAGTTTCATATATATTTATAGAATAGTTGACCTTGACCTTTGACCTTGACCTTCATGATACGTGTCTCAAAATGTATTATTTTCCTTTCCATTTAAAGTGCAACTATATCGCCAAATTTTGTGAAGTTTGTATGAAAAGTAATGAAATTAGCATATTGACCTTTTATTTGACCTTGACCTGTGAACTTGACCTTTCATATGGAATTGTATAGTTTCTTGTATTACCTTGTCCTAAGTATTCCGAATATACATGGTAAGTTTAGTGAGAATCAAACAGTTAATATAAGAAATACTAGTAAAACAAATATTTTGACCTTTGACCTTACCCTTCAGAATATGTATCTAAAATTTGGTCAATAAATAAATAAATAAGGGAGAGTGCTGGAGCGACCTTGGTGACCCTGGTCTCTGGGTCTTCTCCTGGGTGACCTGGATGTGTGTGCGTTGGTGCTTTTTATCTGTGTTTATTTGTTGTTGTATGCTCTTTTTGTGTTTTCCCTGTTCTTGCTCTGTCTTGAGTCGGCTACCCCCAAAATGGGGATTGGGCCTGAGCATATAGATAGATAGATAGAAGATATCGAGGTTACCAGTAACTTGTATAGTGAAAATGAAGAAATTTGAGTAAAAACTAAGACACATGAAATATTTACCTTATTTTTAACCTTGACCTTAACCTTTAAGTTAAATTAAAACATTCTTTTTGACTGACCTTTGCATTGACCAAATGAATATACCTGTGAAATTTAGTGAAAATCCATCGAACGGTCTAGGAGGAGTTACCGGACGGACGACGGACGACAACGACGGACAAGCTGAATTGTGGTGCACAGTATACGGGCGGGATCCGTGTGTGCGATACCACTCTGCTTCGCAGAGTTTATAATAAGATTGATAAAATCCATGGACAAAGTTAAACGGGATAGAGTAAGTGAGAGAGTATATATAACTCATACACCCTCACACACACACACGCCACACACACAAACACACATATTTTGTTTTCCTTTGTGTATGAAGAAGCCAAAGATGTGTGTGGAAAGTCTCCCCCCCCCCAAAAAAAAAATAAAAAAATAAAAACATAATAATAATAATAAAACATTAAAAAAACACACACAAAGTTGAAAGGGTGATACTACTGTTAGGACCCAATTCAAGGTAAGTTAGAGTCAAAATGTCTGGACACGGAGTTATAAGCAGCTAAAATCATATCATAGGATGAGAAACAAACAGATTAAGAGAAAGAGTGAGATTTCCAGAGTTTACTTGTTTAATAGAAGAAAGCCTGTGAAAATCGGTTCACTCATGGGTTAGAGAGTTGGACAGGATAAGGGTCGGAATGTCTTGAAATACGTGTGTGTGTATATATAATATATATATATATATATATATATATATATATATATATATATATATATATATATATATATATATATATATATATATATATATATATATATAAAAAACAGAGAGAGAAACATAAAGAGGGAGAAGGAGCAGAGCTATAGATTACACCTTACTATAAATGGATAGCGTCCGTCAGGAAGAGGGTGTATAGTATATAGCCATAGAGAGCCTGGTAACGTAGAACCCTCGTCTATAGAGTATATTATGGCCTATATATTATAAGGGTGACATTGATTACTAAGGGGGCATTGGGAGGGGAGTAAATTATAGGGGGCTAGGGAAATGAGATTGGGTTAGAGAGAGAGAGAAAGAGAGAGAGAGAGAGAGAGAGAGAGAGAGAGAGAGAAGGGAAAGAATGCAACGGGGTAAGAGAGGGGTATGAGGATATGATTTGTCAATACTAACAGTATTTCTTCAACTTAAGATTAATCTGTAGTAATGAAAAGGGTAAACAAAACATTCAAATGGGTCTCTTATCAGTCCTCTGCATGTTTTTGTTTTTTTAGATTAATGGTCATCAGAAAATAAGATCAAGAAAACGAGTCATGCTCAGTAGAGCTCACATCTATGCCACCCATGCATACCAGAGTAAGTGTCATTTAACTTTGTTCTGCCTACAGCTGTGTTGTTCTACGGTCGTATTGATTAGTGGTCGATTTTGCATAACATTTGGCCTATGGCCAATATGCCACGGGTAGAATCGACCCGGTGACTTAATGCAATCAGTTATCTCTAAGTTATCATTTTAGTTCCTGGCCTTTTTTGTACACGGTAATTTTGGTACAAGGCCTATTTGGCTCATGGCCAATATGGCATGATACACTCTATAGGTTAAAATCCTTAACTCCCTCAATTGAGGTTAACCAATGTTTATTATTGGTTTTGCCTCCGGCAAAAACTGTTAATGGTCATTTTGGGAAGAGGTTCTGTTACAGGGGGTCCCGGGGAATTGGTGTTCGAGCTGATGTTCCCAAAAAGTTAATAGTTTCTATTCTGGCACTAATTGAAAATACAGACGAACTTTCACATAAATCCGTTAAGTATGTTTTGAGAAATCAAGTTTACAAACAATAAGACAAAAAGGCAAACAAACAAACAGACGACGATAATAACATAATATCTGCAAACTTTATATGACAGAAAAAAAAAACAATAATGGCGAACAAGACTAAGAAGAGAAGGATGAGGAAGAAGACGCTTGACTGTGAGAGGAGAGTCTGGGAGTGAGATTAATGTTTTAAGGAGAGAAGTTATAGAGTGGATTGCAAGAAGGACGGAGAGCTGTGAGGCTGCTATGTAATCATATTTTTATTAAAAGATTGTCTGTCCCCCACACGAGTTGAGGTTGGGGTGGAACAGAGGTAGAAGTAACAAATTCCTTCTTTCTACCTCCGTTGTGGTATAGGTGACCGTTTGGTTCGAATCCTAGCCCCAGTATATATATTTGTCATCAAATAACAACTTGCCATGCTTAGGGGAGCCGGATTTCGATTAATAGATTGGCTGTCCTCCACACAAGTGGAGGAGGAACAGTAGTAGAAGTATCAAATTCCTTCTTTTAACCTCATATATATATATATATATATATATATATATATATATATATATATATATATATATATATATACAGTATATACATATATCAGTAGTAGTATAATTCTTGCCAATACATACCAGCTATCTATTTCCAAGTCATCATAATTAAACATCGTGGTCACATATATAATTTATTTTGTATTTACAATAAGTTAGAGGACCTCCCTCCACTACCGCAGCTAAGTTCACCCCAGCTCCTCACCTTTACCTTCTACCTACCTCTAATCACTAATACCAGATAATTAATATGTATTACTTCTACTGCCATCTACCGAGCGTATTACACAGAATGCGGGACTTTTACGCGAGCCCAATGGACCTAAAGGGAAGCTAAAATTCCCTGGCTTAACAAAATACTTTAATACTAACTTATGATTAAAACATGGCAACTCCTTTATAATGTAAGACGACAATATTGGCAATTATATAATTCAAAACAATTAATCTTAAAATATGGTAATACAATATCCTATTGTGCATTGTAATTACTCATATGAACACAATTGGAGGGCTATATGATCCACATATCAGTGCATGGCCAAAACATAAAATAAAATCATATCTTAAAATATATTTGCTTCTTAACTCGCAAACTGTGAACCTATGGTAGTTCAAACCCTCCTGCCAAGCGATGGAATTTGATTTTATTCTGACGAAAATCATCATAGTATCATATATATATAATTATTACTTATCCATATGCACCCATTATGCTTTTAATATGAACGTATGAACATTTAATAGCAATAAAAGAAGTAGAAATAGCATTTGGGTGGTGAAAAAGACTTATTATTGCCGCCCGGTCGTATCATGAAGTGAGAGCCGGGGCGGCGTATAATTATGTACAAAGGAGTACAAAGGAAATCAAGCAACAACAGTCTAGTGACCCTTCTAGGCTTCTTGTCCACCAAAACACTGAGGATCAAGTGTCCAAACAGTGGTTTAGAGTGGGTAAGGGAACATTGGAAAGGGAACTACTGCCCTGGAACTAATGTCCGTGGCAGGACTAGAAAGTTAGTAGGGGACATATGGGTTAGTAACTGAGGGGAGGATAAAATAAAGTTATTAATTTACAAACGCAGTCAGTCGCGGATTTGATGCGAGATATTTGTCTAGGCGGAGTTTAAATGAATCAACGGTGCTGCAGTCTATAACGTCTCGGGGAAGCCCATTCCACAAGTTGACAACTCGATTGAAGAATAAATTCTTAGATTCGTGTGAGTTAAAAGATTTACCAATAATTTTGCAACCGTTTCCCCGCGTGTAATTAGATTGGTCGATAGTGAAGTACTTACTATAGTTCATATTGTCGATGCCTTTGATGATTTTGAAAACTTGAATTAAGTCACCTCTTAATCTGCGCTGGGTTAAAGGAAATAGATTTAATTCTCTAAGATGCTCTTCGTATGGTTTGTTCTTTAGGCTAGGTATCATTTTGGTAACTCTACGTTGAACTCGTTCTAGCTTGTTTATGTCTTTTTGGTAATAAGGGCACCAGCATTGAACGCAGTATTCCAGAAGAGGGCGGACTAAGGAATTGTAAAGGGTTAGGATAACGTCTTTGGATTTATGCTCAAATGACCTGCCTATAAAGCAAATTATTTTGTTTGCCTTCTTAACAACTTCTGAACATTGTTGACTCGGTTTTAGGTTACTCGATATTGTTACTCCCAGATCGGTTTCTCTGTTTACATTCTTAAGCCGAGTGCCATTCATCGAATAGTTTGCTTTCTCATTTAGGTATCCGATATGTAGTACTTTACATATTTTACCCGCATTGAAACTCATTTGCCAAATTTGGGCCCAATGTGACAATTTATATAGATTGTGTTGCATATCGTCAACTTGTTCTTTTGAGAGTACGCTCTTTGCAATTTTTGTATCGTCAGCAAATTTTGAGATTGTACAGGTGAGACCCTCATCTATGTCGTTGATGTAAATTAGAAAGAGAATTGGTCCTAGTACCGATCCCTGGGGTACCCCGCTACTTACATTGGTCCATTTAGATGCCTTACCGTTTATGACTACTCTTTGCTTTGTGTCGCTGAGCCAATTTTCTATCCATTTCAACACACCGTCTTGTATTCCATGCGCTCTTAGTTTTAGCAGTAAACGTTTGTGGGGAACTTTGTCAAAGGCCTTTTGAAAATCAAGGTATATAATATCTACAGCTTTACTCTCATCGTAGAGGTTGAGGATATCGTGGAAGAAGTCCAAGAGGTTTGTTAAACAGGAACGTTTTTTACGAAAGCCGTGTTGAGTATCTTTAAGTATGTTATTTTCCTCTAAGTGATTTACGAGTTTGTCTCTTATGACCGTTTCTAGCATTTTACATACAACTGAGGTTAAGCTAATTGGACGATAGTTACTGGGTAGGGATTTGCTGCCTTTTTTGAATATCGGTGTTACGTTGGCTATCTTCCACTGATCAGGCATAGTTCCAGACTGCAAGAATTTATTGAATAGTAATGTCAGTGGTTTGGAGAGCTCATCCTTAGCTTCCTTTAGAACTCTAGGCGAGATTGTATCAGGTCCAGGCGTCTTATTTACCTTGAGTTTATCTAAACAATTCAATACTTCTCTCTCTGTATCAGTTATATTGCTTAGAACATCTGAATTATCAATCTGAATCGGCGATGGTGTAGGGATATCACTGAGGTCTTCTGTTGTAAAAACTGATGTAAAGAAGGTATTGAGGGCATTACTCATTTGTACTTCGTCTTTGGTGTATTCTCCATTTTCATCGACTAACGGTCCAACAGTTGAAGTAACTACTTTTTTCTTTCTGATATAACTATAGAATTCTTTCGGGTTTGTTTTACTTTGATTCGCAATATGTAACTCTAGGGTCTTTTTACTTTGCTTAATTAACTTTTTGGCTTTGCGTCGTAGCTCTACAAATTTCATCCGTTCTTCGTCATTTTGTGAGGATTTTAATCTATCATTAGCAAATTTTTTAGCAAGCAGGCAGTTTGAAATATCTTTATTCCACCATTTGGGCTTATTATTATGGCCGCATATGCTCCATCTTCGAGCCGTAGAGCGACACTAAGGCCTTTCACTAGAAGTCTCTCTGTTGCAAGGATCTCTAGCTGCCTCGCCCATGTTAAAGAGACCGCATGAGGGAAATTTGCGTCAAAAATTACCCGATGAAAGTGGGAATAAGAGGAAAAATAGCTGATAATTGAGGAGTAGGGAGAAAGGGGGGAAGGGGTGGGGGGACACATATGAAGGAGTGGTAGAAAGTAATGGAGGGGAATTATCTCAGCTAATCTCAAATTGCTTTGTTTTGAGTGCCACTGGGGTGTTTAAATTAGGTTTATGCTCTGGATCTATTGAGGACGGTCACAGTGCACCACAAAAACCTCTTGGGGACGGTTGCTATTTATGGGTTATTTTTTAAGTGCATTTAGCAAGAGATAATACTTAACTAGTGAGCATTAGGATCTTGGAAGACGATCACAATGCGGGAAAAAAGCACAATTTAGGCAAACTCATCACCACAGTATTTGTATTACTACTGCATTAGTTATAACACGTTCACTCTGGTTTACTTCATAACCACCTCGGATATAGAATAGATAAATGCAATATGCATCAAAGTGCATGCAAATCAACACCGATACCCAAAATATTCAGTAGTTCTACATGTTCATTACCGTGACTGACAGAGGAGGCCGCATCCAAGCAATGGGTAGCGGCATGGTGACGACTGGGCGGCTGTAAGCCCCACCCACAATTCGCAATGGTAAGTAATATACATATGTTTTACTCTATAATAAAGTAGACGTGCCGTTTCGCCCAAAATCAAAGCGGCATACCCAACTCTGCAATCGATCACCATCATCACTACTAGTCACTATCATCATTAATATCATAAGCACTAATACTCTCACCATTATCACTACTACTTTCATCATAACTACTACTCTCATCATCACTACTACCTACCAATATTACTAATACTGTCAACATTATCTTACAATCATCATTACTACTGTCACCATCATCAATACTATTATGACCATCATGACTACTACTAGTACTGTCACCATCATATCTACTACTGTTATCATCATTACTACCATCATCATCACTACTGTCATCATTATCACTAAATCTACAACAATCATTACTGCTATTATTACAAACATCATACATACCTCATGCTTCCCAGTACCCTGGAAAGAAGCAAGCATCCATCCAGTTCCTAAAAAAGGTGCCTTTTCAGATCCATCAAACTACAGACCAATGGCTATAACTTCCACTCTTGGTAAAGTCTTTGAAATTATATTAAATAATCACATAATTAAGAATATTGAGAATAATAAATTAATCAGTGATAGGCAATATGGTTTTAGACGATGTCGATTAACTGCAGACATGCTTTGCCTTCTTACGCATCAAATCAACCAAGCTACAGACCAACATGGTGAAACACATACAATAGCACTGGATATATCAAAGGCATTTGATAGAGTCTGGCATCAATCCTTATTGTCGAAGATGTCACACTATGGCCTTGCATCATTAGTTCCACTAATTTCTTCTTATCTTCATAACAGAAAAATAAGTGTAATGGTAGATGGCCTTTATTCTCAATTTCACTCAATAAATGCTGGTGTTCCCCAGGGATCAGATTTGGCCCCAATTCTGTTCCTCATTCATATCAATGATCTCATATCTACCACTCATAATCCAATACATTCCTACGCAGATGACTCAACACTCCACAGTTCCTTCACATTTACCAATTCTTTCACCCAACCCGATCTTATAAATTCAAAAATAAACACTGCAATTTCTCTGAACCAGGACCTTTCTAGAATTAATGGATGGGGACAAAAGAATCTAGTTTCCTTTAATGCACAGAAAACCAAGTGCATTCAATTTTCTAACCGACAGAATCTCACTGACTCCCATATATTTTTTAATGATGTAAATATTCCCACTTCCCCTAGTATTGACATTCTCGGTGTAACATTAACTACTAACTTGAGCTGGACACATTATGTTAGAAACATTGCTAAGAATGCCTCTAAAAAACTGGGACTCCTGTACAGAGTTCGAGAATTCTTCACTGACGAGCAGTTGGCCGTGATATATAAAAGTCATGTGCGTTCTCAGATGGATTACTGTTCACCTCTGTGGGGTGGAAGTGGAGTGGTTGCATTGAGGCAGTTGGACAAAATTCAAAATAAAGCTATTAGATTAATCAATAACCCTGCAATCACACAGGACCTTCCTACATTATCCATACGAAGAAACGTTGCATCCCTTGCATTATTCTACAGATATTTTCACAGCAATTGTTCCGAGGAACTTGCTTCAATTGTGCCGCCTCTCCACATCTTTCCCCGTAGAACTAGGGCAGCTGAGAGCGCCCATGAATTTACACTTTCTCCTCCACAATGCAGAACTTCTGCTTATCAGAATTCATTTATCCCCAGAGCTACTACTCTGTGGAATTCACTTCCCTCGAATTGCTTTCCACAAACTTACAATCTACAAATGTTTAAATCCAGTTGTTACAAACATTTTATGAATGGAGGATGCCTTTAGGCACATGGACCTTTTTGTTTTATCTGTGTTTTTCCTTCCTCCGTTCATTGTCTCTTAAAAAAAAAAAAAAAAAAAAAAAATACATACATACAATAGTTTAGCGTCATTTTTCCATTACACGCATTGTAACGGCTCAGACGGGGTTGCCTTTCAGTAGTTGGAATATACTGTATTACAATAAAGTCCCGCCACAGCACTGGCCCACCAAGTCATCACTATGGCTGATGTTGGTATAGTGCTAACCGTGCCTCAGCAAGACTCAACAGAGTCCCCCTGCAGCACTTGAAACCTGCAGTATCTGCAACAACACCAGCCATAACAGTGTTACAATAAGACAGCACCATAACTACTGTATATTAGGCAATTTGGACTATAGAACAATAAAGTCCTTCCCCAACACTGCTCCAACATGCAAACACTGTTGCCGACACAGGTGTGGTGCCAAACAGCACCCAGGTAAGACTCAGTCCCCTGTGCCACCTATCCACACCCCACCAGCCTCGGCAGTGCCATACCAAGACAGTGCTAAGATAAAGACTTTATTGCATGGTAATGGCTGTTGGTCCACAAGTCTATCACCATCCCCCCTATTAGTCGCCTTGTACGACACGCAGTAGGATGCGTGAGGCATATTTTTGTTTTCCTCCACCATTAGATGAAGGCCCCCTTACTCCCTGGGGGGTTACTATATACATTATCCCTACTATTACTACCATTACTTCTAATGTCACCTAAACTAACTTAACCCAACAAATGCGGGGCAAATTTTTCTCACCCCCTGAACGATGGCGTTCTGTGTCAGTGTGCCCCTACGGGGCACACACACACACAGAACGCCATCATCATTGCTTGGGAATGGGGGGGGAACCATTTTTTTAGCCTAATATCATAACTATTGCACAAATTAATTATTATTTTTTTAATTACCGTCGCATTCACGCACCGAATGTTCGTGTGAAGTTTGGTGAAAATCCGTCGAACGGTCTAGGAGTTATCGGACAGAAAGACAGAGACAGACAGACAGAGACATTTCGGCCGGCATGTATCACTATACGGGGGGCGATACCACTCTGCTTACGCAGAGTTGATAATAATAGCATTCGGTTGACTCCTTTCAATGGATATTGGCTATACATGTAGGTATCTTGGGTGTTCCCCTTCATATCATAATATAATGGTAGAGATCATAAAGCAGGAGAAACTTAAAGCAATAATAGAAATGATCAATTCCTAGTGTTGGCTGCCATTGTAATAATTCAGATTTATATTGAATGCTATGCAATTCTGCTTAAAGTATAATACAGCAGAGAGGAAACACAATTACATTAAAAACACTATTAGTTCCTGTATATGGGCATAATTGTCTTTGGCCTCCATATTAATAAAGTAGACGTGCCGTTTCGCCCAAAATCAAAACGGCATACCCAACTCTGCGATCGGTCACCATCATCACTACTACTCTCATCATCACTAAAACTTTCACCATCATCACTACTACTTACCAACATAACTAATACGGTCACCTTGATCTTACAATCATCATTAATACTGTCACCATCAAAAATACTATTATGACCATCATCACTACTACTAGTACTGTCACCATCATATCTACTACTTTATCATCACCACTACCATCAATCACTACTGTCATCATTATCACTAAATCTACAACCATCATCACTACTATCAACATTATACCGCACTATTACTATCATCACTTCTAATGTGATAGACAGACGGACTGACAGACAGACAGACGTCTCACCATTATCATCACATCTGAGACATGTGTATGATGTGTGGCTTTCTGTGATGTGAGTGCCCCTACGGGGCACACACACACACACACACAGGGAATAGGTACAGGGTGTGGGGTGGGGGTCCTGAAGGATGGGGGTGAGGGTGGGGGGGGGGGGACAAAACATGTTTTTGGACCTAAGTTCATAACTATTGCACAAATTCAACAAATATTTTTTTAATTACCGTCGCATTCACGCACCGAAGGTTCGTGTGAAGTTTGGTGAAAATCCGTCAAACGGTCTAGGAGGAGTTCTCGGACAGACAGACATTTTGGTTTGCATGTACCACTATACGGGGGGCGATACCACTCTGCTTACGCAGAGTTGATAAAGTAGACGTGCCGTTTTGCCCAAAATCAAAACGGCATACCCAACTCTGAGATGGGACACCATCACTACTATAGTCACTATCACCATTACTATCATCAGCACTACTACTATTACAGTCATCACTACTGCTCTTACCATCATCACTACTCTCATCATCACTACTACTGTCATCATCACTACAACTTTCACCATAATCACTACTACTCACCATCATCACTAATACTGTCATCATTATCACTACAACTATCATATTTGCTTGTCACCATCATCACTACTATTATGACCATCATCACTACTACTAGTACTGTCACCATCATATCTAGTACTGTAATCATCATCATCACCATCATCATCATCATCATTGCTGTCCCTAACGGGGCACACACACACAGAACGCCATCATCATTGCTTGGGTCTGGTTGAGGGGTGGGGGGGGGGGGGCGGTAAAACCATATTATAGACTTAAAATCATAACTAGTGCACAAATTCAAAAAACAAACAAAAATATTACCGTCGCATTCACCACCGAATGTTCGTGTGAAGTTTAGTGAAAATCCGTCGAACGGTCTAGTAGTAGTTATCAGACAGACAGACAGACGTCTCACCATTATCATCACATCTGAGACATGTGTATGGTGTGTGGCTTTCTGTGATGTGAGTGCCCCTACAGGGCACTCACACACACACACACACAGGGAATAGGTACAGGGTGGGGGGTGGGGAAGGGGGGGGGGGGGTGCTGGTGGAGGAGCAAAACATGTTTTTGGACCCAAGATCATAACTATTGTACAAATTAAAAAAATAATAATAATTACCGTCGCATTCACGCACCGAAGGTTCGTGTGAAGTTTGGTGAAAATCCGTCAAACGGTCTAGGAGGAGTTCTTGGACAGACGGACAGACAGACATTTCGGTTTGCATGTACCACTATACGGGGGGCGATACCACTCTGCTTACGCAGAGTTGATAATCATGCATGAACTTTGGCTTGATGTTAGTCTTGGACCACCTTTGCCGCTGAGGTGAGTAATTCAGTCTGCAGTAGAAAGTCCACCATTGACTCCAACTACGTATCTCAAAGCGAGGCATTGAGCAGTATGGTTTCAATCAACTAGAGATTTATCTTTCGATGTCAATGGGAACAATAAATGATTATAATTATATCCTGAAGAATGGAGCCATGGCATATTAAAAGGGAACGTTATTTTTGTTCCGCACTTCCCTGTTCGTAATGGATATTTGGTTCAATATTCGCGCACATCAATAGAATGACAGTTGTAAATTATTTGGGTACACAATAACTACAATGCTCCCAGTATAATTTCTACTCCAGACTCTCTACATATACGTGTTTTTCTATATGTGGATCTGTCATTATCGAAACCTAACTATTTATGTAGCAACCTTAGGTTGTTCACCTTATAATACTTTTAATGTTTTAAATAATTATCCATTAAGTAATAACAAATGTATATAATAGAATATAGGAAAACAGTTATATAAAGTTTGGCAAGGCTTATTATGTTTAATTATACCGGTTTTACATCATGAAATCCATGACTTTTCTAAGAGACACATGTGTACAGATTTACTTCATTCATGTGTAGTGGAAAAAAAAGTCACTGTTTACTGCAACTTTGACAATTTTGAGGAAAGAGTACATCAATGAACTAATCATGAGTTCATACTCTTTCTTCTTCTAGGAGGGCGAGTATTGGACTAAGAACCTTGATATTACAAAGTCGACTACCCGCTTTAACATAAGATTTGTAAGGGGGTGACCTGCTTTTTGTCTCTCCTTTTCTCTCTTTCTCTGGCTAGTATTTATTCGGCCCCATTCAACCTACTGTTTTAAGAGGTTTACCCCCATCCAGGTGCCAATATTTTCCTGGCGAGCAGTAGCGAGCCAGCATATATATATATTTTTTGTTTTGACAGCAACCTAAATTTTTACATTTTTCGATAGAACAAAGTCTCCGGCGAAGCCGGATTTCTCCATACAATGCTAATTCGCTATCGCTCGCCAGGAAGAAATCGACACCTGGATGGGGATAAACGTCTTAAAACAGTTGGCTGAATGGGGCCGAATGGATACAAGCCATAGAAGATAAAAGGAGAGAAAGAGAAAACAAAAAACAGGTGACCCCCCCTTAACTGGAAAACACGAACCTGCTTACTGAAGTTGGTAGTTAGCACTTGTGCAGCATCTATAGTGCAATCTATTATTTTACATGAAACCTCAAAACGTTGTTGAAATAAAAGGCTAACAAATGACTTCCTCTTCAAGTTCTGGGATACAAAGACTCTCTCTGAGCTATATAAATACCTATCAATATATCCATCTTATCTCCCAAACTCTTTCTCCTTTCCCTTTTCATATATACTGTATATATATATTTTTTACGTCCCTGGTTTAATCTTCCTCGTTTTAACTTCATCCTTTAATCTTCTCCATTCTCTTCCTCCCGGCCCTCTAGTGCTTCTCTCTACACACACACACACACACACACACACACACACACACACACACACACACACACACACACACACACACAACACACACACACACACACACACACACACACACACACACACACACACACACACACACACACACACACACACACCCACACACACACACACACACACACACACACACACACATCCACCCACAAACATCTACACACACATATCCACCCACACACACACACACACACACACCACACAGACACAACACACACACACACACACAGAAAACACACACACACACACACACACACACACACACACACACACACACACACACACACACACACACACACACACACACACACACACACACACACACACACACATACCTACATACATACATACATACATACATACATACATACATACATACATAACATACATACATACATACATACATACATACATACATACATACATACATACATACATACATACATACATACATACATACATACATACATACATACATACATACATACATACATACATACATACATACATACATACATACATACACACACACACACACACACACACACACACACACACACACACACACACACACACACACACACACACATACATACATACATACATACATACATACATACATACATACATACATACATACATACACACATACACACACACATACATACATACATACATACATACATACATACATACATACATACATACATACATACATACATACATACATACATACATACATACATACATACATACATACATACATACATACATACATACATACATACATACATACATACATACATACATACATACATACATACATACATACATACATACATACACATACATACATACATACATACATACATACATACATACATACATACATACACACACACACACACACATACATACATACATACATACATACATACATACATACATACATACATACATACATACATACATACATATATACATATATACATATATACATATATATATATATATATATATATATATATAAACAGGGAAGGTGTGGTGTGGAGGTGAATACAGGGGAGGTGTGGCAGAGTGGTCTTGCCACTGGACTGGTAATCCAATGGACCCGGTTTCGAATCCCAATATGTCAATGGGAAGATATTATTGGGATGGAATTTGTGCTGTACCTAGTTTCAGTGCATTACCACAGCACACCGAAATGCCAAACTTAAATACCCTCATTGTTCCCTGATTAAATAGCATTGTATGAATATTCCCATATTCAAAATATGCTACAGGGGGGCAATGCCTAGTGAGTTAATTGCTGAATAGGTGGCGTTCTGAGAGTGAGGGTCCGAGCCTGGGGAGTGAGACTGTGAAGCACAGAGGCGAAGCAGCTTCAGAGATGGAGTTGGGTTCGAGCCATGAATAGGTGCTTCGCATGTCTCACTCCCTAGACTGGAACAAGACCTCACGGGCCTCACCGTGTTCAGCGGTAGAGTGTAAAGGCTATCAGCCTATGCCCGAGAGGGAGTAGTTGGAATATTTATAGCAAAAAAAAACATGGGTACAAGAGTCAATAGTAAAGAATTTATTATATGCTATATTTTATCCTCTTTTCGCTTTCAATTCATCATACACACATGCATCTGTTCTCTCTCTCTCTCTCTCTCTTTCTCTCTTAGATCCGAAGTTTTGCTCGTTCTTCTCAGTAACACAGACTCGAGGCTGATCAGTTTCCCGTTCCTGGCTTTTTCCTCCGGCAGTTCTGTCTAACTTGTCTTTCCTTAACTTTCAATTAAGCTCGGTGTACACCTTTTATCTTTTTAACATTTGGTGTTTATTTATTTAGCTTGTGAGTACAAATGTGTGTGTGTGTGTGTGTGTGTGTGTGTGTGTGTGTGTGTGTGTGTGTGTGTGTGTGTGTGTGTGTTTCTTTTGCTCTATTTCACATTATTGGAACTGATATGATAGGCGCTATCTCTCTTACACATACACACACATATTATCTCTCTCTCTCTCTCTCTCTTATATAATAAACAAGCAAATGAGTTTAGTAGCTTTTTGTACAGTATGAACAAGGGCGATTTAAAAACTGGTTAACATATTACATAACTATGGCTGAGCCTCTTAGATAGTAATATCTATGAGCGACTCTTAAAATACATAACCATATGTTGTAAATGTAACTTATACTTTGCCAAAACATTCAATTTATAGATCAATATGTTTACATGTTATCAATACAGAATGCACAAATCTACTTTCACCTGATAATGCTTTGTACAAAACGTTGATGAGTACATGACACTGGTAATTTTAAGATTCCTTCCATTATATTTTATTGGTTGCTGCAATGTACAGTACTTTCACGTACACAATAGTTATTTTTGTATCTAGAGTTAAATTACAAACCGTACACATTAAAATATAAAAGTAATTATATATACAGTTTATTACGAAGAGTATATATAAATATATGATTTTCAAGTAATTCAGCCTAAAACATGTTTGCTAGTATATCAACATTCGGGGATATGTCATATATTGTGGTTACATATTTTATAATTGCATTAAATTTCAATTAATCATTACCATATATTGTTTTTGTGTTACTCTTAATATATTTCTTATCAACTATTTCTTTCAAGTTTGGGGCAGACTGTTCCATTCTTTACATCCATATTAGAAAAATAGTCGTTTACTTATTTTAGTTTTCGGTTTTGGTGATCTTAATTTATTTTGATTTCTAGTATTTAAACAGCTTACATCAGAGGTACTATCGAAAGTGATAATCTGCCTATAATATAGTTGACTATGGACTAACTTTAAAGATTCCAATTGATGAATCCAGTAAATTTTTGACAGACATGATTCTTTAAAGAGTATATTTGTATGGTCATAGTAGGCAGCCCCTGCGATTAATTTGACTGTTTTCAGTAACTCCAATGGATGAACAATCGTATTTGCGGCAAAATACCATGCAACATTGCAGTATTGCAAATGAGGCTAAAACAGAATATAATAAATGGTTTTTAGGGTCTCTGTTGAAAGAAAAAGTTTAAGTTTATACAAAACACCCGTTTGTTTAGAAAGTTTCCTGCGAATGTATTCTGCATGTGTTCTCCAGATTAATCTACAATCAATATAAACCCCTAATAACTTTGTTGAAAGGTGTCTTTGAAGCTCGTGATCTCCAATCAATAGTTATATAATTATTGCCTGCAATTCTTTTGGTTTCCCATAAATATAACGTAATGAGTTTTCGATACATTAGTAAAAATTGAGTATAAAGGCAAATAAGCGACAACAGGTCATGCGACCCCCCCCGAGGCTACTTGCCCTCCAAAACACGGCTGTTCCAAGTGTTGCAACAGTATTTCGGAGATAATGTGGGGCAGATGTGAGAAGGAAGTGCTGCCCTGGGGCTTAGTCCATGGCAGGGAAAATTATAATAAGATCTATTAGGTTATTGAACGAGCACGTCTAAAGAAATGATGTATTCAATTACAAATGCAGTCAACCTTGGGTTCAGGGCAAGGTGCTTGTCTAGGCGAACTTTTAACGGTGTTGCACTGTTGCAGTCTATGACATCTCGGGGAAGCCCATTACATAAGTTGACGACTCGATTGAAGAAGAAATTCTTGGATTCGTTAGAGTTGAATGGTTTACCAATGAATTTGCAGCCATTTCCCCACGTGTAGTTTGATCGGATAATCATATTTGTTATACTACAGTTCATGTTGTCAATGGCTTTTATGATCTTGAAAATTTGAATAAGGTCACCTCTCAATCTGCGCTTGGTTCATGGATATAAATTTAGTTCTTTAACCCTTCTTTGGCGGCGCGCAACTTATGTCGTGTGAAATAAATACGGACTAAGTGCCGGTTCACAACTTATGTCGTGTGCCATTTTCAGCACGTAATGTTGCAGAGAGAGATGAGCGGTGTGAGGAGCGTAGTAAGGCTATGACCGCCGCCCACCACCGCGGTGGGCCAACTGAAGTGAAAACCACCCTTCCATCCCCCCTCACACTCGCTACACAGGGAATTATGTAGGGAAAGTACCTAATTACATGGTTTTTGCACTCGTGTTGCGCGATCGTTGCAAGAAAACCAGTGGTCGTACAAGGATGGTTGGGGTGTCATTGGAAAGCTCTGTTTATGCCCTTTCAGGGATAGACACTTGTTTTACGCTCTGGGTCTTATTTAGGCATGAAAATGATCACGTAAACAACCCTATTTAGGGTAAAAACACCCCGCTGGGCGGTACATATAAATTACCGCCTAGGCCGCTCGTAAGGTGTTAAGACGTTTCTCGTATGGTTGTTCTGAAGACACGGTATCATCTTCATAACTCTACGTTGAACTTGTTCCAATTTGTCTACATCTTTTTTATAGTAAGGGCAACAGAACTGAACACAGTATTCCAAATGTGGGCAGACTAATGAATTGTAAAGGTTGAGGATAAGGTCTTTTGTTTCTATATTTCAACTACTCCCTCTCGGGCATAGGCTGAGAGCCTGTACATTCTTCCGTTGAACACGGTGAAGCCTGTGAAGTCTCGTTCTAGTCTAGGGAGTGAGATACGTGAAGCAACCACCCATGGCTCGAAGCAGCCCCATCTCTGAAGCTGCTTCGCCTCTGTTCTTCACCGTCTCACCCCCTAGACTCTGACTCAAGCTCTCTAATTGTCACCTATTGAGCAATTAACTCAAGCATATTTTTAATATTGGAATACAGTACTGATATAGTGCTATTTAATCAGGGAACAGTGAGGATATTTTTTTTGGTATTTCGGTGGGCCTTGTGGTAATGCACTGATACTAGGCACAGCACAAATTCCATCCCAATAATATCTTACCATTGACATATCGGGATTCGAACCCGGGTCCATTGGATTACCAGTCCAGTGGCAAGACCGCTCCACCACAGCTCCCCTATCTATGAAACCTATCATTTGGTTTGTCTGCCAAACAACTTCAGCACATTGTTGATTTGGTTTTAAGTTACTGGATATTGTTACTCCTAAATCGGTTTATCTGTCTACACTCTTTAGCTGGGTGCCATTCATCAAGTAGTCTGCCTTTTCATTGCAGTATCTGATATGAAGTACTTTACACTTATCTTCATGGAACAAATTTGGCAAATTTTAGCTCATTGTGAAAGCTTGTTTAGATTGTTTTGCATATCTTCAACATGTTCATTTGTCGGTATGGTATTTGCGATGTTTGTGTCATCTGTAAACTTTGTGATTGTACAGGTGAGACCCTCATCTATGTTGTTAATGTAAATCAGGAAAAGGACTGGCCCCAGCACTGATCCTTGAGGTACACCACTAGTTACATTGAGAGAGAGAGAGAGAGAATTTATATGTTATTATGTTACAGCATTAGCAAGTGTTTCAAGATTTGGCCCCGATTTGAATACACCTGTGACATTCCTTAAAACTACACATTCTAATATTTCTGAAGAGTGTACAATACAATATCATTAACATAAACAAAGAAGAGGAGGTGGCCCCGTATTGAACCCTGAAGCTCCCCTGTTTGAGTACATGATTAGATTGATATCCAATATTCGAAAATTAATATATATTGTGATCGTGTACTCAACCTTTAACTGTGTTGGTGGTGGAATGGTTTAGATGCTTATGTTCTGGGTGTGGTGTCCTGAGCTCTAATCCCGGGAGGACCATATGCTTTTATTAGATTATTCAAGTACATTGGAGTTTGTAATGGATGATTAATGTTTAAAACGGGGTGTTCCTTAATTTATTAATGGTGTCTAATGCTTTCCTTAGGTCAAGACAAAATCCTATTGAGGAATGTTTGTTGTCTAATGAATTGATAATTTTGCATACATTTAGGGAAGGACAGATCAAGATAATACAGCAAAAATTACTTCATTACTGTACCAGGGAATCAAGCAGAAACTTGTAGAGCATGGCCATTTGGCCACCCTTCGATCATCCAAGGCAGGTGAGATAGTACAGAGACATTCCTATTTTCCAAACTGTACTGTTAACAAATTGTCTAGTGTCACTGGT
Source organism: Paralithodes platypus (assembly GCA_032716605.1). Lineage (NCBI taxonomy): Eukaryota > Metazoa > Arthropoda > Malacostraca > Decapoda > Lithodidae > Paralithodes > Paralithodes platypus. The sequence continues at coordinate 24,808,206 of CM064542.1, read as the reverse complement.
GGCAAAATAAGGAAACGTTGGCCTCTGGTTGCTTCCTCTTCCATTCATCATTGATCGACAAATATGTTTACTATACATTACTTGTAAAAAACGATAAACTTGTCTGCAATATGGTTCGCTAGTGTGAATTTTCCATGCATGATACCAAATACCACCAGTTTGTTTAAGTCAGATATGCAGGAGATCTTTTCCCGACAGCTTTTGTTCTACAACATTGGTCAGACAACATAATGTATATTAGTTTACAACGTTCCAACCACCTATCTTCTATTTATCTCTCTCTCTCTCTCCCTCTCTCTCTCTCTGACCTGACTGCGGGTGATGTCTTTCAACCTTACAAGTCCTCCCGAGCAACATAAAACACTTCGTCTCCCCGCGGTGGTAAGAAGTGGAAGAAGGATAATGGTGAATTTGCGAGGATCCTTCGGTTTTGGGCGTTACTGTGCTGTTTATTATTACCATTTAGGGTATATTGGTTTTAATTTATATTTGTATGTGTTTATTTATTGACAATGTTTTAGTAAAGTTTGCTTTAATAATATTACATTTGTATTACTTTTAAGTAAACAAAATAACGAAAACAAAAAAATAAATAACAAAACTGCATTTGCTCTACAAATAACATAACCAACATATGCATGCTTATGGTAAGTAACAGTCTCTACCAAAGGCCGGGTTTAGCCAATTGCAAGTTCGCTATCGCTCACAAGGAAAAAGAATACATTCGGTGGACAAAGCATCTAATATCGCCAAGCGAATAGGAAGATGGGGATGGGAGGGTTGCAAGGTTAAAATTCTATAAACTAATAGGGCGAAACGGAGGGATGCAACAATGCAACCTCACGGTTAGATATCTTTTAGATATCTGTTTAACGGCTAAAACAAATGAAGGAAAAGAAAGAAAAACTAAACAAATAATTATAATAATAATAAGATGGGTGGTAGGGATGAAGAGGCATGATGGTATGACGGAATGACACAGAAGTAGGATAAATAGAAAGGCATACATTGGCACTAAAACAGAAGCCAAAGAAGAGAATAAAAAGAAAAGAAAAACAGATGAAACAAAAGAAAGATAGAAGGAAAGAAAGAATAATCGGACCAGAAAGGAGAAACAACAAACACCACAAGTCCTTCGGAGAATTACCAATAACTTTTTCTTAATGCAGGATGGACAAGAAACAGGATTGACCACTTGCGAGAGTTTGACAATAGGGACGTTTAAGATTTAAACATCGATATTTTGAAGAGCTACAACACTAATGGAAGTTTATGATGAAGAAAACTATTGCAGAATGTAAAGTTATGATATATATAAGCTCTTCCACTGCAGTTTAACTACCAATTTTGCAAAATATATATTTACAGCTCCAACTTTTTTAAAGCCCGACTCTCATAATATAAACATGTCTTCTTTACTCTGAATCTTGGGTTAAAGCAAGGGTGTGTGATGTCCCCATGGTTGTTCATTATATATATATATACCGGTATATATATATATATATATATATATATATATATATATATATATATATATATATATATATATATATATATATATATACTGTATATGGATGGAGTCATGAAAGAAATACAAGGAAGAATTGTGGATGTTGGTGTACCATTGATAAGGGAAGGTAAATAAGTGGAAGTTGCCTTTACAACTATATGCTGACTATACAGTTCTGATGAGCAATAGTGCATAAGAGTTGCAGAGTCTGGTAGATATGTTTGGAACAGTGTGTGAGAAACTGAATCTGAAGTTAAATACAGCGAAGAGTAAGGTTATGGTCTTTGAAAGAGATGCAGCCACAGAGTGTGAGGTGAAGTTGAACGGTCAGGCTATGGAGAATGTCAGCTCATTTAAGTATTTGGGCAGTGTGTTGAGTAAAGATGGGAGTATGGATGAAGAAGTGCGTGAGAGGCTGCAACAGGGGAAGAGGGTTGTAAGAACACTGAAAGCAGTAACAAGAAATAGGGTGGTCAGCAAAGAAGTAAAGAGGTCCTTGCATGATAGTGTGGTAATCCCGACATAGACGTACAGGAGTGAAGCATGGACGTTGTTGGAGAGACACAAACCATGAGTGGGAGGGGTGGAAATGAGTTACTTGAGAAGTTCGTGCGGAGTTACATGGAGGGATAGACAGACGAATGAGGAAGTACGAGAAAGGTGTGGTGTGGATGTAGATGTGCTGGAACGTGGAAAAAGGAACAATTTGAGATGGTTCAGCCATGTGGAACGTACGGGAAGCGAGAGAATGACTAAGAGAGTGAACGGGAGTGAAGTAGAAGGACAGAGAGGGTGAGGTAAATCGAGAGAGAGGTTGATGGATGGAGTTAAGAAGTATATGCGTGAAAGTGGTGCTGGATGGTAGGAGGGGCGTAGACTGACTGGGGACAGAGGTGCATGGGGGCGATTCATTCGTGCTCACCCTTTCCGGAATTATGGTGTCCGGCAATAGATTGATAGATTCTTTACTCTGTTCCAATTGATCTTCCAATATATCCTTGGCTTCCCTCCATCTCCCATCCGCCCTCACACTTTTAATTATCTTCCTCCCTTCCTCCTTGTTATTGTCAAACCACTTGCGAGTTTCTGACTATAAGAAACTTCAAGGTGTAGACATAAAATTTACCATAATTATATAAAACATTAAATTGGTTAGTGATGCATCGAATTTAGGCTGAATTTGACTAATTGTCACGATACGTGTACTAGAAACGCATATTAAGTCGAATTTTAGCCAAACATCGATGTCTTTAGCTTAAATATACCATTACCCGAAACTCTCACATTATTTAATTCACATTACCAACAAGAAATGCAGGAAGAAAGACGAGTAACACAGGGAGGGCAGGTGGGAGACGGAGGAAAGACAAGAGGAAATTGGAAGAAGTTCAAACGTAGAGCAGAGGAAAATAACCAAGACATGGGGAGATATACCGAGAGACAAAATATATAAGGAAATACTACTAATACTACTACTACTACTACTACTACTATTACTACTACTACAAATAATAATACTAAAAATAATATATGGACGGGATATGTGTGCGTGATATCACTCTGCTTATGTAGAGTTAATGAAGGAAAACATATATATAATGAAAGAGGAAAACAAATAAGGGTAAGCAAAGGATGAGCTGAGTAAATAAGTACCTACTGAAATAAACTGGTGTAGTATGGGAACAATGGTAAAGGTGAGACGAAAACAGATAATGAGAATGGGACAAAATGAGACCGAAAGAAAAGCAGGACAATATATAATGGGAAAGGGACAAAGTGAAACAGAAATAATTCAAAGAATCACCAAATGATGTACCTAATGATATTGATGGACTAGGTGTTATTAAAGGGATAGGGCATTATGGTATAGCTGGAAGGATGGAAGAAGGACGGGTTCTGCCATGAGGTCATAAAGAGGATGGAGTCGAGTACTGGCAGGAACACATGTACGGAGACACACGTAGATTCACTCTCACACGCTCATCCTCAAATGCACACATCTCGCTTCTTCTTGTTCTTCTTCTTGTATCTCTTTCTCTCGCTCTCTCTCTCACGTAGGAAAGACAGATTAGCCCGTCTTTTAGGGGGCAGCATCCGTACGAATCCAAGCTACATCTACTCAGACTACTCCTATAGGTCTAGTTATAAAACATCTTCCCTATTCTATATACGCACACACAATCAATTTGATATTAAGGACCCTACTGCTACCTCATGCATGGGAAGAGAGGCTTTGGACACCTTTATAAATAACAACATTTGACGCTTACAAGTTTTGAAAGACTAGAATTCGAGGAATTCCAGGTGGTGGGGACCAATGAATAGTGTGTGGTTGCAGTGCCTCGATAAGCGCTCTCCTAACGTGTAATGCTAGACCAGTCCTTGTGACCGTTCTTTAGTGTATCTGGCAGGAATGTTCATAGGTAAAAGAGCTGTCATGTTGGTTGCCATGCCAACTAAAATACCGGGGTTTGTCTATTGGAATAAGTGTGATATGCCTTTATCACTTCATTCTAGAGTCTGGTCGTTTTGTAATAGTAAACTTATAATCTTATGGCATTTGGAGATTTTGGGATTCTCTGAAATTATTGTAAGAGTCAGTGGGTAGAAACACTGTATCCCCTCTTAAACCGTTAAACCACAGAGAGGCCTTCTCTGTGGTTTAATGGTTTAAGAGGGGATACAGTGTTTTTACCCACTGACTCCTACAATAATCTCAGAGAATCCCAAAATCTCCAAATGCCATAAGACTACTATTACAGTTTGTAGGTGGCTTTAGCACCGGCAACAGCTCCACATCGCCACTGAAAAAACTCGATCCTAATTTGAGTATTTCATATCCCAATTACCTTTATTCATTGCATGAACAGTAGTTAAGTGCTTGTTTAACCTCCACATAGTTCTGTAGTTGCCGTGCATGTTATTTTATTACTTTTCTGACTGATAAACATTGTTGTTTACATTTGTTATCCTAGCTTGTAGCAGACGACGCACACGCACCTCTAATCGACCTAGCTTTGTATTTTCTTATTAACTCTAGTAGTTATCGTATTCAGTATCCTACTGTAGCTATATATATCTGTAATTTTAGTTATTGCTTGCATGATCTTGTAGTAACCTTTGACTGATAACTTTGTTCACCTAAATATAATCCTGCTTGACTAGCCTACAGTGACACCAGGGCCATCTGTTGATACAGTATATTAACCCCTTGTGTGCAGTTACACTTTATTTTTATATAATCTCTATTTGATGAATTGTATATTTAGTTACATATTCTATTATATATATATATATATATATATTTGTTTTGCTCTTTTTAGGTAGGTTATCACCCCTGGTAGCCTACTTCTGCATATTTCATACTTTTTTTGTTTTGGTTATTTTTGTTTTCGGTTAGTCTAGGCTATCATCCCTGGTGGCCTATTTCTGCGTACTTCAATTTTTAAATTTTCAGTTAGGCTATCACCGCTGGTGGCCTATTTCTGCGTACCGGTATTTCATAATTTTTGTTTTCGGTTAGGATAGGCTATAACCCCTGGTGGCCTATTTCTGTTTAAATAAACAACATGGTTTTCGGTTCGGCTATCACTGCGTATTCAAATTTAATTTTGTTTTGTTTTAATTTTCGGTTAGGCTCTCACCGCTGATAACCTATTTGTGTGTATTTCATCATTTTTGTTTTCAGTTAGGCCTATTTAAGTAAGTGAAGCGACCTGAAGGGAGTGAAGTGTTTTTAAAGTGAGTTTAGTGTTTTTAAAGTGAGTTAAGTGTTTTTAAGTGAGTGAAGTGATCTGAAGAAAGTGATCGTCACCATGCCTCGTGCCTGTACGAACGGCGCCGGTAGGTTTGGTGCTTCCATGTTTGCTCCTGCCGATCCACAAGTCTGCCGACTCTGCCAGCAACGAGAGGATTTGACAGCAAAATTGGATGAACCCCACAACAAGATCAACGCCCTCACCAGGAAGCTGGAATCACTCCAAGAGTTTGTAACACTCAACGTTGGAGTATCACTAACTCCAATTGTTTCAACTCCAGCATCCACCACCGCCCCAACGTCATCTGCCAACAATCCAACACCTGCAGTAGACACTGCAGCAGATGCTTCTGATGAACCTGAGCCGACATCAAACCAGGACAGCCGCCCTGTTCACCTTAGTCTCTCCCCCACTCCTCGTGCAAGAAGCTTGCTAGCACAAACAGAACCAACCCCTCTCCCCCGTTCTAATCACTCCTCTCCCCGACCTGTACGTAGAGTCCCGCCACCACAGGTTTCCGGATTTACACCAGTGAGGAACGGTGCACGGCCAACGCAGAAAAGGTCTCATCTAACAGTTACAATGTCAAACAGATTTGAGATATTGGTAGAGATGGAAGACGAACCAGAAGAGACCAGGCTCGTTGGGGATTCCATCCTACGAGGACAGGTCGAAGAGTTCTGCGACAGAGTCCCAAATCAACGAAAAAGATTTTGAATCCCAGGAGCTGGACTGGACGTCACTGTGGAAGCCTTCGAAGATACCACAAAGGATGCAAATGAAAATACCCTTTTTGTCATCCATGCTGGTTCAAATGAAGTCATGCGCACCAGATCCGAAGAGTTGATGGAGAAATATCGCAAGATGATCCAGCACTACAAAAACAAGTCAAGGAATATCATCATCTCAGGCATTTTCCCCAAGATCGACGCACCTGACAAATTGTACGACAAGGCCTTCAGCACAAATAGCCGACTAAAATATTTGTGTCTGAGGGAAGAAGTTGAATTCATCAACCTCTGGGACAACTTCTACAACCAGCCTACTCTGTTCCGTAAGGATGGCACTCATCTAAACCCTGTGGGTTCAGCATGCATGGGTCGTCTCCTACACGAAGCAGTCCGCAGCCATGGATCAAAAAACGCCATCCGAGAAGAACCAGAAGTGACATAAATCATCCAACGCCAAGAAAAAAACAGAGGCAACCGAGGACCACCAGCGATAAGGACCGAAGACAGCGAGGACCGAGGACAGCCATGAACATAAATGTAGATCCGACAAGAACCAAAAATATTATTAAAGAGCGTTCCGTGAGTTCTAAAATAACAAATTTAAAGGTTTTCTATGCAAA